>OX578135.1:144370615-144970615 GCA_951213105.1 Amaurobius ferox | reverse complement strand
CAAGGGTTACTGTTAGAAATAAAAAAAAACTTAGCATTAGAATAATAGAATGAAAATTGGGTGCCGTATGAGCTTTCGTTTGCTAGTCATTTCTTTTTAAACAGTTCTTAATTTTTTAAGTTGGCAATAGATCTCTCAAGCCTATCTTACATAATAAAGGAAGATGTTTATGCGTGTATGTCTGTAGTGGGGCATCTAAGCATCGTATGGCCATGAAATTTAGTACACACGGATGTACAAACCAGGGACAATGCACCCAGGCAATTTTTTTTTAAAATTAGAATTAGTTGTTTTAAAGTTTAGTATAATTTTGAGTGATTTTCGCACAAAATCTGACACATCCTTAATGACTGAGAATATTATCACACAGTTTCTATCTTGACACCATTGGAAAGTACGAAGAACATTCTTTCGAATGATGTTTGAATCGAATCCATAGGACAATTCCTACATACACACACACACACACACACACACATATATATATATATATATATGTATATATATATATATATATATTAGAGCACACTGAAATTTGCATTTTTTAGATTATCTGATACTTATTCCGCCGCATCAAAAAGTAAGATTATCACAATTGTATAGATTGGCAAAAAGTCACATGTATTCCAACAAAAAAAATATTTTTTGAATTCATAATTGACATGAATATTCATAATTGACATTTTGAATTCATAATGACAATTTTCTGTGACTTATTACGCACATGTATAAAAGCAACAAAAGCATTTTCTATGGAGGACTGCAGAACTTCCATCCAAATTTTCTCCTGATCGATTTTCTGTGCATGCCTGCCTTGGATGGATTACAGCCACACCTTCTCTTCTAATCATTTTTTTTTTTTCATGTTCACAGAGAGAATGCATGGGGATTTAGTGGCAATTTATGATAGTTATGGTTTGAAGATATGATTTGGAAATTGATCTGTAAATGCATTATTTAAATAGTGGGTGCTTATTTACGACCTGGGCAATGCCGGGTAATTTGTTCTAGTGAATTAAATATGTAACAGCTGATTGGTCCCAAAATAGTACTTTAATACCATTTTTATGCATAATGTCCAACTATATTTTATCTGTAGAATATGTTAATTTTTGTAAGAACTATTATTTTCTACACAGAGAAAATGTAATAAAATCTTAAATTTTGAGCAATTTTCATTCAAATCATTCACATTATATAAAATTATACCTAGTTCACTTTTTTTTTTACATAATCTACATTTTCATGACAATATAATCATTATTTTGGAACTAAAAAAATTCATATGCTGCTTTTCTAGGTACAACTGCCCCATATTCCAGAATCTTTAAACATTACCAAGTAAAAGAAATCTTAGGAGTCAAAATTTAAACTTAAAGGTACAGAGGGCATCACACAATGATTCTTGTGCAAATCATTTCACCACACATCCAATTTGTGTTATATGCCACCAAAATATGTACCAAACTCAACGAAACTAAATGCACCTGTGTGAACTGCAGAGGTGCACCCCAATAATTTCAGAAATTGTCCAAAATTCCCTAAACCTAGAAATGATAGGCAAAGTGCTTTCAACAGCAGATACATGAATCACTTGCGATCCTACAGGGATGCCTTTAATCCTAATCCTGTCGACTTCCCGGAACTTCCAAATCAACAACCTAATTAACAATAGAAAAAATCCTCAGCCCACTGAGGTAAAAGAACTAGACATTTTAACAGGGTTCCCACAAAATGAATGAAATTAAATTCCCTGAGTTTTCCAGGTACGATTTAAAAATTTTCCAGGTTTTAATCTCAAAGCTTATCTCGGTCCTGAATAAGTAAAAGATAGCAATACTCGAAAAGAGTTATTAGAGTATGTAATTTGATCATGTCACAGCATTTGGAATTATGAAATATGTGTGGCTCAAAATTTTAAAATGTAATAAAATTAAGATAAATAAAATAAAAATGTTCCATAAGTATAAAAATATTTAAAATGTTATTTCCAATCAATTAAATAAAATACATGAAAACAATTGCATTAAAGAATGAGCAACATTTATTTGAACCAATTACAATTATTTTACTAAGCACAATGTTCAGATTTTAGCTTTTATTTTATTATAAACTTGATGTATTAAATGGATATATAAAAAACCAGTGTAAAAAACCAAAGACCAGTGTAATTTATTAAATAGTTTCATGTCATGCTTCAAGCTCTTTCAATTGTTGTGCTATGGCCTTTGCTTCTTCTCGCATCTTTTGTTGCTTTGCTTGCAAAATACGTATCTCATTTGCTTTGCGCTTTCTTTCTTCTCTTTCATTAGCTTTAGAGTCAATTTTTTTCTTTCTTATCTTCTCAAATGCTTCTTCATATCTACTATGTGCTCCTCTCACACTTTGGATCATATCTTTATTGACATCTACATTAGACACTCCTCCTGCTACTTTCACTGCATCATAAACTTGACGAATGGCCACAAGCGATTGTTCTTTAAGATTTTCAACTAAAACTTGTTTGTTTATGGAAAATCCACTTTCCACATAGGCATTTCCATAAGATAAAATCAAAATCATCTTAATTACATTCCACAGCTCAAAGAATTCATCTTTATTCTTAAGGATACCAGTAAAAAAAGAATCCAGTTCATCATTTTTGACTGAGAAGTTTAAAAATTTCTCTTTCAATTCCTTTTCACTGCTTACTTGATATAATAAAGTCTTGTATTGTCAAACTACTTTATCTCCAGTTACACCTTTTATTCTTTTCTTTTTGAGAAGTTCCTGCACAAGATTTTCCATGTGCTGAGAGCAATGTGCTGGATACTGAACAATTTGCTTTGGAATTAAACAGCTGGATGCCCGGACGATAGCAAACTTTAGTGGACTACGTTCCATTAACTTTTCTGTTGTTGACTGCAAAAAAGCTCTGCAACTTTAAAAAAAAAAATAAGTTTGTCCATTTCTGAAACACCACAGGTTTTCAATACAGCCATGGCACTAACTCCGATGTCAATTTTGGTTAATGTACTTAAGTTGTCAGCTTTCCTAACATCAATTTGAAGCTGCTTTTAGCATTATCCAGTATGTCCTTCTTGATAAATCTTCCCATTACCTCTCTAATGATCTCTTCAAGTGAATCATGAAGACCAACTCCACTTCTCATGCAAGTTTTAAACTGATTCTTCGATGATTAAACTATAACTACAGCAAGTTACTTAGTTAAATCCTAAATAAATGAGATTTATATGTTTCCAAATTCCCTGAGAATTCCAGGTTTTCCATGTTTTCCAGGTGCGTGGGAACCCTGTTTAAGTTTCCAATAATATCTCCTGAATTACGAGAAAAAATGCGATAATTTTCTAGTGCTGAGAGCATTTAAAAAAGTCCTTCCTGATATAAAAAAAACTGAACACATTATGGACAGTTTTCCATTCGTATGATTTCTTCTATGCTTCCTGGGCCTCTGCATCCCTTTTACTGAACACCTTCTCATAACTTGGCTAGGCGCTCTCATTAACTCAAGGCCATGTTCTGTTGCACACCACATAAAAATTTCCTTTCTTTTGCAAATTTATCTTCACTATTCTAAATAACTTTGCAAAAGGGTCCTAAATTGGGACTTTGTCTTAATTCCACTTCCTCTGCTCCTATTGATGGAGCCATTTCGCGAACCTCTTCGGGAGTCTACATATGCTAAATTCTACTTATGCTCCCTGTAAACCTCTTTAAATCGGAGATTAAAGGCAGCAAAAAAAAAAAAAAAAAAAAAAAAAAAAAAATTATTGACTTAGACATTCCTAAAAGGGATCTTGAGATGTTTAAGATATTGTGTCCCCACTCTGCAGTACACTTTTAAAATATGTCAGATTATGTATTCCAGGGATTTAAAACATGAATTCTTAGTGAAAGTAGCAGTTTAGTCACATGAGGGGTATAGATCTCATATGATGCACATAAAAATTAAAAAAATGAAAGCTTTAAAATGTTTGCAAAAATTTGTCTGATATTTGCTTCAAATTGAAGGCAAAATGATTTAATTAAGTTATCAAAAGAAACTAGTTATTCCCACCACCTGCCACAGGAGGTAGTCTTTTGAGACCTCAGTAGTGAGTCTTTTGGGACCTGAGCCCTATTTTTTTTTTTTTTTTTTTTTTTCAGAATAAGCCCTGTTTGTCTACAAGAATCATGTGACCAAAAATCACAAGATTCTTATAAGAATTCTGTTAGTGAAAAAGAGCAAAAATTTAAAACTGTCATGTTGGTGGGTTTTCTTTCAGAATTACAAAAATATTCCAGGATGTCTGGGAATTTTAATAGTTCCATAAAAATGTTTATGACAGGGGATTATGGTTAAACAACATTAAAATGATGAAGAAGAGGAATTTCATGCCCCGAAGTTTATTGTCCACTGTTGGGCTGTTTAATTTACTTTTTATTTATTTTCACTGGCTCAATATCATCAATTTAGTAGTACTTAAATATTTATTTATTTTATTATTTATTCGTTAATTATATTTTAATCTTCTAAATTAATTTTCATAATTAAAATTGTTCCATGTCCTAAATTAATATTACTTTTAAACTGTGAATTTATAAAAATGATTCCCCTTAAAATTCCCTTTAATTTGATGCCTTATTTTCCCATTTTGGCTAAAATTTGATGTTTTATAGCTTTTTATTCCCATGTGTAGTGAATTTAAAAAATTTCAGTTGCGACCACTTTGCATTTCTTGACTTGATATTTTCTGTGTTATTGTTGTGCCACCTGGACGATTTTCACAGCTTTTTGGAATTCGTGAATTATTTTGATTGGCTCACGTTTTTCCGGATTGTCTGTTAGCACAGATTTTGTGTATTTTTTATGGCAACATGAATTTCCGTGAGCTAATTTTCATTGCTGCCATTTTTCTAAATTTCTCTCGACATACGAGGATATAAAATTATTCACAGCATTTTCAATTTCAGTTTGCTGTTGAAATTTCTCGAGTTTGCTTGCAAGCTGCCACTATGTATTCTTTTTCTCTGGAATTTTACATTTCTCATAATGCTTTTTCTAATACTTCAAACATTTTAAACAAATTAAATTTGAGTTCTCTTATCTTAATATGTGAAAAAATAGCATGATATGGAATGCTTAGATTCTTCTCTTAATTACAGATTCCTGCATGTCATATGGCTGGAAGCACTGGATTGGCAATGTTGAAAATGGAAGTTTTCCTTTAGCCTTCATCCTAAAACTGTTGAGCATTGCTGTAGTGTACACTACCGAGCATTCACCTAGCTGTTAACTCTACTGGATTTTCCCGCTTTTCTTTAAAAATCTCCCGGTTTTATGCATTTTAGAAAAAAATCCCTACATTTAGGAACTTTTAAATGCAAATTCCCTGAAATGGGGAATTTTGTCAAGAATTGCGGCAGCCATTTTGTTTTCCTGTTGTGCATGTCACATGTACTGCGTTCCTCCTGTATGTGTGAAAGGCCCAGACCACACAGCCAACCCAGGGGTTTACGGCAGTTAAATGTGTGGCCGGGCCTCCTGTATGTGTTGAAAACCCAGGCCGTCCGGCTCGTCAACAAGGACTTGAGCATCCATTTGGACGGCCGGAGGCCTCCTGTATGTGTGACATAATTCGCAGAAAGAACTTCGGTGGCTGGAAGTCGCGTTTGTGCAGGTACAGAGTAAAATGCTTGTATGGTAGAAACAAGAATTTGGGCTTCTAGCATTGGCTTATCAGCATCGTTGACTGGTGTGAATCAAGGAGCTTTGTGGACAATGAAAATACGAATCTTCACATTTTAAATCTGGCAATAGCAAAATATTCCCATAAAACTGAAATGAAATGAAATGAGTTGTGTTTTCAACTTGATAGTGATTGAATGAGGAAGAGTATATTGAATAAAGATCATGATTGAATAAAGATATACCTGTGTTGATTATGGCTTCTTCAAAAAAAAGAAATATCTTCAATCTTTCAAGACTTTCTATGCATCTAAATATCTCCCTTTGACGACATCGCAGAAAAGTCAATATCATGCTTTTTTGCATTGATTGTGGTGTGGATTTCAGAGGACTGATGCTCAGTGGACTTGAATTGCAGATTTCAAAAATGAGTTGTGCAACGCTCCATTTAAAATCATTGTATATGTGATGCTATATATATTGTCCATTCCACACAGTAATACAGAATGCAAACGGATGTTCAGCCAAATTAAAAAGAATTGAACTGAATTCCGTTCTTCAATGTTGGATGAAACTGGAAAATGTATTAATAATGAAATTTAATTTCAAAGGCACATGCTATGAACAAGAGTTTGACCTGATCAGAGTTTTTTGCAGAAAGCAAAATCTTAACAAACATATCTAAAAAATCATAAATAAGGTAAATTAACTGTAGTTGAAACTTTTTTTATAATATTTTCAATGTATGCTAATTTTACATATTGTAAGTTTTAAGGTTTCTACAATAATTTTGAAGTCATAAGTTTTGGAAACTAATATTTATTCTTATAAAACATTTGTTTGCTGAAAATGTTTCTCAGTAAAAGCTATTTTTTAATACAAAATCTTTACAATATAAACATCAATCTTTCTAAAAAATCTCAATATGTTATTGTTAGGAGCTTTGAAATTCTTTTAAGTGTCAACTACTGGTATATATTTTATTTTTGTTTTTAAATATTTGGTAAAGATATAGCTCTTCAGGTTAGTGCTGTTGTACTATAGTGATCTCTCTACCTTCATGATAGTGATATATTGTATTTTAAGTAAAATTTACACTTATTTAAAAAAAAATCCCTATTTTCCCCTAAGTTAAACATGGAAAAGTTTCGAGTGTGCTTGTCGAGACCTGCAAAAAGCACTCAAAGTACTATACTGGGTTTTTCCCCCTTGATGTTGGCAGGTCTGCATTCCTGTAGTGTTCGTTGAGAAATAAGCATCGTGGGTTTACAGATAGTTTTCTATTGGCTGTATATGCAAGTACTTTCTCATTTTATATTGCTCTGGTTGTGACTGCTTAAAAAAAAAAAAAAAACACCACTGGCAGCTGCAATTAATGCAGCTAGTTTCCATTAAATATTAAATTAGAGAAGTTTTGATAATACGATTTTTTGTTTACATTGTGAGAAAGTAAAAAAATCCCCAAATTATCAATCCCTTAAAGAGAAATAAATAACAAACCTTCTAAAATCCCCGACAGGAGATGTTCTTCGCAAGAGGAAATTATTTGCTGGAACAGAGGGAATCTCTTCAGGATCAATTGAGCATGCCCCATCATCATCCTCCTCTTTTGACATTGACAAACTGAAAATGTGCATAAATAAAATATTAAAATAGCTCTACATTAATTCTAGAAATTTTATAAAATATGTTTACTTCCAAACTAAAGTAGTCTATCTGCATCTTGAGAAGCACTATCCTAGGTTGAATGCGTTGTAAAGTAGATTTCACAATTTACAAATATGATTAAAATTAATATTTTCTAAGAATATATGCATGTACACTGATACATGAGTCCAATGCATTAGAAGTCCATTTCGTGCAAAAAAGCAATACAGAAATCTCTAGGAATGATGATGCCAAAATTCAATGAAGATGAAAGTTCTCTTATATAATACTTTTGCCTATCTCATACTGGAAAGTATAGCTTTTGTGTAGAAAACATTTTTTGACCAAAGTGAAAATACAGACATTTTAGGGGTGCTGATCACGAGAGCACACTTTTTAGCAACATGTATATTTGTCTGTAAATTGCAACTGTTCCCCCCCCCCCCCCTTCAAATTACTAAGACGAAGAATGTAACATAATGCATGGTGACAATTTTTGAAGCTTATAACAGCTATAATTCTTGATAATCAGAATGTAGGGATTTTTTCCCTACAAAGATTTTATTAAGAGCCTATTTAACCCATTAAGGACCACAGTAGCACATATAATTTTCCCTTCCATGGCCCACTGACGCGTATTTGCTATGCAATGCGGATGACTGTCTAAGCACATTGATACCTATATGCAACATAATATTGGGATTTTTTATTAATATTTTTAAATAACACTAGATGACAATAGAATCCCATACTTCTTGCTAAAAGAGTTACATGGATCTCATTGATCTTTACATTTGAGTTTCAGATTTTGTTTTTCATAAGAATGCTGATTAAGTCGATTGTATGAACAATTACATATGCAAGCTGTTGTGGTGGTCTGACGATTTAAAAAAAAAAAAAAAATGTTGACTGAGAGATCTTAACCCTTTCGCGACGGTTGGCACGCCCGCGTGCCAGCTGCGAACTTGCATTCAAGGACGTACAGCACGCACTCGTGCGGAGAGAACTTTACCCTAAACGACGAGTGGCACGTATCGGTGTTTCTATGTGAAACGTTTTCATTTGAATTTATTTGTCTACTAGATGGCGTTAAATGCCCGTGGAAGCAACTTAAATGTATTTTGCAGATGCTTGACCTTGGCACAAGGAGAATCCAATGAATTATTTCTCCATTTGGAGCGGTGAAACATGGTTCTGTAAAGTAAACAGACAGAGCACTTCTCACAGCATCAACAATTTTATAATTGAGTTCCGGTTCTCCTTTTGATTTTAGCTTTTAATGATTTCGTTGGTGAATTACAGGAATATAAGAGATTATTATTCTTTTTTTTTTTTTTTTTGGGGGGGGGGGGGGGGGGGGGGGAGGAATGTGCGACAGTGAAATGATTAGGTTATTTCGGATAAAAGTATGGGTAGTTTGAGACGCTTCCTTTCGGTGGAAGAATATACGCGTATGGTAAACGAACCAGACAGTAATGAAAGCAAAGCAGATAGTGAAGATTCGTGGAACAGTGTTATTCCTGATGATGAATCTGAAAATGCAATTAATTCTTCAGATTCTGAGCGTACTATTATTATAATGCCGCCAGCTTCAGTTGCTGTTTTTTCGAATGACGTTTAGACATGTGATTTGAAAGATTTGAATTCTTTGGAGTTTTTGAACATACATGGAATAAATCACAATATCATGCCGCCTAATTTAGATAAGGAACTTTATTTTTTAGCATATTTTTTGATGATGAACTAGTAGAATTTATCATAAAAGCAACTAATGAGTTTGCAAAGAAAAAATGGGAGAAAAATCTCCTCTCTCTCCTTCCACATCAACGACTCCACCTGTTTCAAATGTATTTACACCTCTGACAGGAAACGAATTTCGTGTGTTTCTCACACTAGTAATTTTGACGAACGAGCATTGTCAGAAAACCAAATCTTAAAATGTATTTTTCTAAGAATCCAATTATCAGTACTCCTTTTTTCAATTCAGTTATGAGTCGCGATCGATTTATAGGAATATTACATTACCTTCATTTTACTCTTGATAGTAATGCCCCAAAACTAGATAAATTGAAACCCGTGTTAGATGCATTAATTTCAAAATTTAAATTTATATACACTCCTAGAAGAAATGTGTTCATTGATGAATCTTTGTTCTCATGAAAAGGGAGGCTGGGATTTCGGCAATATATCCCCTCGAAAAGGTCCAGATATGGAATAAAAATATGTAAATTGCCAGAATCGGAATCAGGCTATATATGGAATTTCCTTCTGGAAAGGACACGGAATTATCAAGCTCTGATGGTGGGTATGGAGAATGTGTTGTGAAAACACTTCTAAGTGAACTTTTAGGAAAAGGATATACTTTGTATTTGGATAAATTTTTTACCTCTCCTGTACTTGCAAAGTATTTGTTGTCTAAGAATACGCATATATGTGGTACAGTTTTAAAAAATCGGAAGGACATGCCAAAGAATTATCCATCTGTACCTAAAACATATATACACTAAAATTTTTAATATTTTGATAAAAGAAAATTTGTATGAAAAATATACATCAAATAGAAAATAAGTATTTCCTTTCTTCCTGAAAAAATAGAATGCTGTGTTGAACGGGTGATTTTTAGTGATTTTTTTTCGAGAGTTAGGCTTAGTGCAAAAAATTAACCGTCTTTTGGGAACAGTTTGGAAACGAAGCGTTCCGTCCTTTCGGCCACGGCAGTTTCGGAATGCCGCCGTCCCGAAAGGGTTAAAGGAATGGTTTCATTTTTGGCATTTTATTCTGTATTTATTTTCACGCAGTCTTGTGTGGAATGCTTAGATGGGGTTAAGGCTGGGAATTCTTATAGTCGATTTTCAGTGGGCATGTGCATTAGCTAGTACAAATTCAGGCAGACGAATTATAATAATCAAGTAAAAAAAGAAGTGAAATATCTTTCTGAAAGTGAAATTTTGAAATTGATGAATGAGCATTAAGTGAAGAAAGTGATAGTTGGATATAGGCTTTAGTGAGGAAGTTTATTTAAAGGACACCAATGGGCACGATGATATTGATATTTCTGGTACAGATAATTAGAGTTCCAAATATTGAAGATCTATCATATCTTCAGTTTTCTAAACTCTGAATGAACTATTTATATTAAAAGTAAACAGTTTGAAGATTCTGGGTTACTTCTGCTATTTAATAATTTTAGAAATTTTGTTTATTAGTTAAAACGGATTCAGGGGATTTATTTACATATTAGTGCTATCTTTTCTTAAATTTAGTTAACAATTTTCCATTTATTTAGATTTTTAATATTCTTCTATTCCAAATGTATTTCATTCCACATGTATTGTATTTCAAATGACGAAAGTTTGTTAATTTTAGGTTTTAGCAATTTAAATTTATTTAAATTGGCTAATTTGTAATTCTGTTTCCCTTTCATTTGATAAATTTTTGTTATTTTCAGTTAGGAATTCATTAATTTATCATGCTGCTTCATTTAAATTCTATTTTCAGCTTTTTAAATATTTCAGAATTGTCCATTTATCTTGCAGAATTTTATTATTCCCAATCGTTTCACTTCATTTTTTTTTTTTTTATCTGCTTTAAAATTGGTATTATCTTCTTTAAAAATTTTAGCTTTTAATTGGTTGACAGTAATATTAAAATTGCCTGTAATTAATTTTTTTATCGTTTATTGATAAAATTGTTTGCGATTTGTGGTAATGACTGTGTCACTTTATAATAGGCGTTCGTAAGCCTTTTTGTTGATTAGATCTGAGAATGTGAATTTTATAAGTCGCTTTTGCATGATTTCAAATGAAATGGTTTGCTCTATTTCTTTAAGCATCATATAAAACGAATTTCGGAAAAAAAATAAGCTTCTTTACTTTCGACTATATTCTGATTATAAATGTTTTATTTATTCACATTGCGAGAAATCTTGATTATCTTATTTAATAAACAGAGTGACTGGACAATGTTTTGTCTTCGACTGATTCTCCCCGGCTGTTTGAGAAGGAGAGCACTGTGAATTGCTAACCTACCAAAGTTCATGAAAGACAATGTCTTTGGTAGTTTGATTCCTGTTCTTTGGTTTTTATAACTCCTGCCTTTCCTGTCATCAAAATAATATTTACTGATTTGAGAAGCGTGCCGCTACCAATTAAGTGATTGTTTCTTGTGGTCAGTGTGATTCTTTGAATGATGCATTGAGTCGGTATTTCCATATTTAATTAATGTACTCTGAATTCAGTTCAGAAGAGTGAAGAAGTGTCCACTGTTTTCAAAGAAAAATCTTTAATTGATGTTTGTGTTGATCAATTCTGTTCAAGATGATCGTTAACTTTTATATGTGTTGATTAATTCCGTTCAAGATGATTATTAACTTATGTCATGATGTTGTAGAGCGACTTGACGTATGTGCGGCCTAGCTTGATGGACTCTAGTGGATTGCTTTCCTCGTTCTTGGTGATTGGGCTTTAGTTATTCCAGCTTGTGTTTATCTTCTGGATTCCGTTTATGCATCCAGTGTACTCCTTGACAGCTCTCTACATCCGGCTGATATTTTTCTAAAGCTTATTCTAACAGTTTCTATCAGTTTTTCAGTATTTTAAAGTTTCACTGTGTTTGGTGGGAGTAAGACCTATTACTTATGAATTCTTTTGAGTTTTTGAACATACTTGGAATCAATAACAATATTATGCAGCCTAATTTAGATAAGGAAATTAATTTTTTTAGCATATTTTTTGATGATGAATAGTAGAATTCATAGTACAAGCAACTGACGAATATTTTGTATTGAGATTCGTAGGAAAAATATACATAAAATAGAAAATAAATATTTCTTTTATTCCTGAAAAAAGTACATTTCTGTGTTGAGTAGGTGATTTTTAGTGAATGTATATTGAGAGTTAGGCTTAGTGCAAAAAATTAGCCGTCCTTTGGGAACAGTTCGGAAGCGAAACGCTGCCGTGCAGAAAGGGTTAAGGAGCTATACTTCACCACGTTATAACATAAGGCTCCAGATGAAGAGGGGCAGTGCTTCTACCATCATGTGATTTTTCCACAAAGGGGGTGATTTTAGCAGCCAGATAAGAACAAGAATAGATGTTTTAAATCAGTGGGTAGATAAGGAGTATTTATTCAGCATGTTTTAGGAGTGGTAATGAAATGTACATTCCATGCATATATACATATTTTTAATCGTTTCAGTAATTTTTTTTTTATTTATAGGCATCTTTTCCATGCTTAAATAAATTGGGCGTTGTTGAATTTTTTGTAATAGTGGTCTCACCTCCACTTAATGTATACAATACACTGCCACAATCCAATTTAACACGGTTCAGTCATTTAATTTCATAATGACCATATGCTAAGCTCTTGATACCATCACTTAAAATGTAAAGCTTATCATCATAGGGAGATAACCCTATTTTAATTTGCTTCATAGTATAAATCTGTTGGTCTATGTTTGAAATTTTAAATTGCTAAACTATTATATTTTCGCCTTGTTAGGCAGTTATAGTAATTTTCATGATGGATGAATCTTTTTACGACATTCTTATTAACACCTTTAGCAGTTTTCTTTTCCATGTTTGTTCATTGATTTCATATTTTAAATACTGAAAAAACTGTCTTTAACCTCGGTTACGAAGCCACTTACTCATTTGATTTCATCTATAAAATTTTTTCCTCCATTTGTTCTAACTTTATTTATTCAAAAACTAATCTCGCCCCTTTCCCTACATTTTGCTGTATAAATCAAGTCTTCCATCCTATCCTGCGATTTTTCGTTCTCTTATTCATTTTTGCCATGAATTTAAGTTTAAACCTACCCATTATATTGTTACCTCTTTATTTAGTTATATTCGTACTGAGAAATTTACGGATAAACGTAATTTACTGAGTCAGGCTGGGGTGTATGTTGTCCCCTCTATATCTTCCGAAAATATTAACAAGATTTATATTGGTAGTACAAAGAGCACCATTGGCATTTGTCATCTGAACATGCTTGCAATATTAAAAATAATAAACAGTCTACTGTTCTTTCATAGTTTGTTATTAATAATAAATTTATCTCTAATTTTGATAAAACTTTTCTGTTAATTGCAATAACCCCCCTGTAACATTTTACTTCTTGAAGCCCTTTTTCATTGATATTTATCGTGACTCTATTTTAACTTCGATCCTGTTCAAGTTTTCGGTTTTCTTGCCTGGCATCTCATTCTCGATTTTCTGCATGTTAAACCCTTGCATTATTTTCTGGATAACTAGTTTTCTTTGCTTTTAATGAAATTCTTAATTGGTTGGTTTGAATTATTTATGTACTTAATTTTGTAATTAAATGATATTTTTTGCATCGAATTATCAAGCTATCCATATGCAACTTTTGTATTCATGATTTCAGGCTGTATAAGAGCTCATGCCTGTCATTAATCATCTACATTGCCACTGATGAAGGACGTTATGGCATCTGAAAGCACTCTGGCATTATTGTAGCTTCGTGTACGTCATTAATGATAAATAAAGACATTTTACAATAAATTTGTAGTATTTGCTGAAAATATTTTTAGCATATTTATAGAAGTGTTTTCCATACTTATTAATTATGTGATGAATATTATAATTTTGGTATGGTTTAAGCTGGCTTAAAAAAATGCTGTAGCAAAAAAGTTAAAATAAAGAAAAAAGTTGTAGTAAAATGCTAAAAAATTTCAGTCTTTTTCTTGTTCGAAAAATTATAACAGGAACAGATGTTTTCAGAAATTGCTATCCACTATGTATTAGCTTCTACAGTATCATTGTGGTCAATGCTTCCTTCAGGTTTTTTCAAAGTGTCTAACTGATACATAATATACCATAAAATATAAAAGGCTTTTTGTAAGTATGTATTTGGGATAGCATTGACTTTTCTTCTTTCTAAAATGCATGTAATAATTCTAAAAAATTATTATATGATATTCAGTAAACAAATGAGAAAAAAAAAATTAAAACATCCAATAAATCAGTTCTATCCTTTCTTCTTTTTTCTTCATATACAATTTTGATATTTCTTGCAAAAAATTATTTTTACTATGCTTCCACTTCCAGTGGTTAAAATTTCAATAAATAGGAAACTTGTGGTGAAAACATTCCCCCTGTGTTTGCATTTCCACATTGATAGAATATCAGTATGATAGAAGGTGGGGGCGGGCAAAACAGGGCTGCCCTGGGGGGGGGGGGGGGGATGGACACCACCAGAGTTGGTTAAAATTTCAATAAATAGGAAACTTGTGGTGAAAACATTAATCCTGTGTTTGCATTTCAACAATGATAGAATATCAGTATGATAGAAGGTGGGGGTGGGCAAAACAGGGCTGCCCTGGGTGGGGGGGATGGACACCACCAGAGTTGGGAGTCCAGACAGCCAATATGTTCATTTTGAGGCTGGAGAAGACATGAAAAATTTACGAAAAGAGAAAATCAAATTTGGAGGGGGGAGGGTATGATAAATGTTTGTAAGGGCCACAATTTCTACTTAGCCCTGAGCAGAGTAGGGAAAGTAAGAACTACTTCACTTGAGAGATTTAGACTGTGTTTTCTTTTGTTTTGCTCTATATTTATTTTTCAATCGGCCCGTGAGATTTCATAAAATTTACATCATTTTTGTGGAAGAAGGCAGATGAACTTTATTTTAATTAAATATTTTTCAAATATGGAATTTTATAATAGGCCTAATATTCAAGAGTAACTAGAACAATAAACTCTTTCTTTTATATATTTATTTTTTACTTTTTCAGTATTGCAGGGACTAGTATTTCTTTATTGCATGGCATGCTGAGTCAAAACTTTCCTGTTTGTTTACACCGAACGTTCAATCAAAATAAAAGTAAGACATAACATAAAAGCATTTGGGAAGGTAGATGATTTTGAAGTCAAAAGAAGAAAGTTTCACGGGATTGTGTTTGTTAATAATGAATTTATAGATAACAACTATGACACATGTACAAAAAAAACAGCATCAGCAGGTGTGAGTAGCCTCCAGCATGCACTCTTCTTTCCTTCAGTTACCCATAGGCACTTATTTTTAGGAGAAATTGAACCCTTTTGCAATGGTTGTCAGACCTCAGCAAGTATCAAACATATTTTAATTACTTGTACTAAAAAACAGTTTCATTTTAAGAATTTCAAGATTTACACCATAACTTTGGCAGAAATGATTGGAGAAAATCTTCATTTGGGGCTTTTCCCATTTTTTTTTAACACTGGTTTCTTCCCATCATTTTTAACGTCACTGTTTATAACATTTTAGTCAGTTTTCATCTTATTTGCATTCTTGTACATATCCCATTGCCATGTTTTATTCACACATTATCACTCTTTAAATTATACACTTGTTTTTATTCCTTGCTAATATATGTATTTTGGTACCATATGCCTGGCGCAGCATATCCTCTTTGGTTCTTATGCAAAATACCCTAATCAACCAATCTTTCCTTCAGCTTCTTATTTCAGTGTGATCTGCTAGAGGATATTTATGGCCTTGAAGATCACAGCTGACTGGTTTGAACTTGAATGAGGAAAGTCAAATCACTCTTCCCTTTATGGTATTACTTTAAGTGTGTGGAGAGGGAGGGGTAATTGAGCCTGCAGATGCAAGATTAAGAAACTAACATTGGAGAAAAATAACTATCTACCTCTCAACAGAATCTGCGGATGGTTTGGCATTTAAACAACGTTATTATTTTGCAACAGACACTAATTTTTTTTCTTGGAATTTTGACTACCTAATCACATTTTGAGAAAAAGCAACCATAGCAACTTTTTCAGCAAAAACTGAATTTCAGCAACTTTTATTCACACAAATATAAAGAAAAACATTAAAAAATCTATTAACACAGCACAAGTAAAAAAATGTATTGATTTTAGCTGGGAAAAATAATTAAGAAAAGAAAAAAAAATAAAGAGAGAGATCCGTCTGACTCACATATTTGAAAGTGCCTTAAAAATAAAAATTATAAATTAATATTTATGAAGGGTTGCAGATCTCACAAAATCATACTGTATACCACATTTGACATGCAGGCCATGGATTACCCTTGAGCTGGGAAGGAATTAGAAATTTTATCACGGATTAGAAACCTGTGGCTCCCACTTTGTCACATTAAAATTTATGTTATTAATAATTTTCTTGAAATAAAAAATTAAATCTGAAAATGTGAAATGTCTCAACTATTGATGAAGAATAAATATCTATTTACTTTGATATTTACATTTTGCACCTACCGAGAAAAGTGAATCTTTATTGCAATATATACAAATTTTTAAAAAATGTATAATGCACTATCATGAATGTTATGAAATTTAAAAAGAAATTTTATGTCATATTATTTTTACAATACAAATGACAGGAAAAGTTGAAAGGAGTGTAATAGTTTATATTTTTTCCCAACATACAGCATTGTGGAAAAGATGTTTACTCCTCATAAATACCTTAAAAATAAAGATAAATTAACTATATCACTCAATATGATAAATTATGAATTTAATGTATAATTTTAAACTAGATCCATATAAACCATTTTTGTTTTTAAGAAGAATCAAATTGCCTTAATTTGTATATCTATACTATGTAGTTCCAAAAGTTTCCACATTTATTAGTTTACACAAATTTAGTTCGGTTTGAAAAAAAAAAAAACATTTTCAGCTTAGATTCCTACTACTATTTTCATATGTCTGTTCTATTTATATTTATTTTAAGGCGAAGAAAATTTATACACATAAAATTGCATAAGTAAATGGATAAAGTTACAAAAATTAGTGTATAGTTTTACATGCATGAATATCAGTATCTAAATTAATAGTTAGTTGTGTGTCTCAATTTAACATGAAATTATTTTATAGAAAACCTATTTTCAGTATAACAGATTTTAAAGTCTACTTACTTATGATTTTTAGAATTTCTTTTTTCATGTTTATGTTTTTTTGAATGCTTTTTCTTCTTTTTTTTCTTTTTCCTTTCATCTTCAGATGATGATGAATCGGAAGATGATTCTCTTTTGCGACGTATTTTTTCTAGAAAACAGAAATTTTACAAATAATAGCAACACTATGTATGCTACAACTTTATATGGAATGGATTGCTAACTTTCATGGGATTTAAAAGAAATCAAGTCTGTTTCTAGGGTCATTTCAAGAATATATAAAGCAAAAATCAAACTCTTCAAAAAAATACAACTGTGGAAAAGCAGCACAAAAAATACAATTGTGGAAAGAAATTTTAATACGGGTATTTTGTAAAATAATAATAATAATAAAACTGTCCAAGAATGGTTATTTTAGATTAGTTTGATCCATTATTAATTAACAAAATATAAACACCACAATGTCTAACCAGTTAAAAATAAAATTGTTACATTCAAAGCAAAATTAGTGAATTTGCCAGTTTCAGTTTGACTTTTCAGCATATAAAAAAAAAAAAAGACCTTTGAGATAGAGAAATGTTGTTAAAGTAAATAAAAAATATGTTCTCTTTCCTTCACACTTCATGCCTATTTATTTTCCTACACATCAAAAATTAAACATGAATTGATAGCGAAGTGGTTTAAACATGTTGCATTTCCAGCAATTTAGATGGGAATTTGATTAGAAAAATATAAGAAAATGATTTATGCTATTACTTATTAAATCTTTCTTTTCTTTCTTTTTTTTTTGTAAATACATCCATCTTTAGAAGATTATTTCTTAAATTTTAGAAAAGGAGTAAAAATATCCCTAAAAATATTCATTGTGGCAAGTTTTGGTTGAAAATACATTTGTTATTATTATTAAGTGTGAGTAAAATATAAATTAGAGACTAGCTGTTAAATGCCACAAAATTATTATAAAACAGAAAATGTGCTTTTTCATTCTGCTAACTTCATTCTTCATAAATTTTTTTAAGGATTGGCCGAACTTCGGCGTTGTCTGAGAGTCGGCCAGTTCTAAGAATTTGACATTGTTCTTGAGTATTTTAACAATTATTTATTTCATTGTTCTCTACTGTTTGCTCAAAGATTCCCACTTCTTCCTTGTAACCCATACCTGGGGGGGGGGGGGGGGGGGGTGTCTGCTGAAGCAATGTCATTAGTAAGGCGAAATCTGCATTTTTTTTCGAATTTTTCTCTTTTATGGGCATTTTCAGGGCATTTTTAGCATTTTTGAGGCAATATTTAGCATTTTTATAAGATTTCCTATTTTTAGGGATTTTTTTTCATTTTTGGTTCGCTATACTTTGTTTCAATGGGTGTTTTTGCTAATTCCCATCTTAGCATCTTTACAAACAAGCCCCTGGGGCCGCAACACTTCCTCCCGTTTTGTGGTGCAAACAGGTATTTTACAATAAAGATAGTCTTCCCCGTAGTAAGGGACTCTGGTCGTAAATCAACTCCTTTTAAGACTGGATTTTGAGAAAGATAATGGGGAAGGGGAACTATTACAATTAATAGGAATTTTCCACTTCAAACTGGGCTGTCCATCCTCTTCACGTGACTATTGCTACCAGTCAGAAGTGACATTAACCAGTTTGAACGGTTTTCAATTTTCTGACAAGGCGAATGGGAAGCTGCAGAGAAATTTAGTCATTATTTCCAATTTGTAAAGGAAGCATTGCTTTAGACATGCCTAAATGCAAACCTTCGCAATCTTGCCATTTGCGCAAGTTCGCTTCCGAGTTTGGTGAAAACGTATTTTATACGGACGGAGTAATTTTATTTTGCAAACTGTGTGAAACAAAAGTTGCAGTCGAAAAGAGATTCACTGTCTTACAGCATATTGGACGAGAAAAGCATATACGATCTACTAAACTTGCAGAGTAAAAAACGCAATCGTCCCAACTTTTTCCCAATAATGTTTTGGGTAAAAACCAGGGCTTCAAAACTTTGTAGAAAATCTCTCTCATCCAAACTGGTGAAGATGAAACTTTTGATATGTTGAGGAAGAATAGGACGCAATAGAATCAGTTTTTTTTTTTTCAAATATGTACCTATCACATCCGTAGATGTTGAAAGAAGCTTTTCACGGTATAAAAACTTATATTCCTACAATAGAAAATATTTTACATTTGAGAACATTAGGAAATGCCTAATAATTCAATATAATTCCGATGTTCTCATGGGAAATTAAATTGTCGCAGTTCAGGATAATAAAAGTTTCAAGTCAGGTATTTATACATATAATTTTTTTATTACAATAATTTATATTATTTGTATTTACTCAAAACTTTCGAAAATTGTATCATGAATTAACTAAATTTATTTTTCATGTCATTCTTTTTTTAAGTTCATAATAATGTAAAACTTTAATGGCATTTTCCCACTATTTTAAGGGCATTTTTAGTGAATTTTTAGGTCATCAAAATCCGCGCCTTAGTCATTAGCAAATATGTGTACTAGATGATGGGGTCAAGGTCAGTTAACTCTTCAGAATGTAATTATCTGTCAATGAATGGTAATTCAACAAAGGGAGAATGAAAGAAAACATAGAAAAGGAATCGAAGGTAAGCCATAAATTTTTGTTGTGGTCCTGGACTCAAAGAGGAAATAGGAAATGGAGGGAAAGGTTGAAGAGAAGGAAGTATCTTGCTTCATACCGTGGGAAAACTTTGCACAGCAATTTCTATTGTGTGAGATTATCACACTCTAAAAGGAACCCTGAGAGTGTTAGTCGGTGTTTCATTTAATCGCCACACTGCTTTGTTTCGACCTGTGACAAGTGCTTATTTTCAGGTCTATTGTGAACCCTAATGAAGTCACTGTTTGGAAACCACTGGTATAGACAATATGTAACAATAAATTGTAAAACTTTCAATACTTTCTTAAATAAAGTAGGTATATAAAAATTAGATGACTACAATTGTTTCAAAGGTGTTTTATAGCCCTTTTTTTCTTGGCCTGAAGAAAAGGGCTATAAAACTCCCTTGAAACAATTGTAGTCACCTAATTTTCATATGCCTGCTTTATTGAAGGAAGTATTGGAAGTTTCATTCTCACAAGTAGCAGTTTTATTTATTACAATAAATTGTACCTGACTTAAGAACTAATTCTCCACATTGAATGATTTTCACCTCTTTTACAGGTCTGCTATTCTGATCAGTTTTCAAACTTTCAATTTCCGAAACTATTTCACGGCCAGAAATAACATGTCCAAATACAGTATGTTTTCTGCAAGAAATAAGGTTTCATTACAATTTCAAGTAAGACAGTATAGATTATAATACCAAAAGCTTAAATAATTTTTAAACCTAATTTCAATGAAAAAAAGATGAAGTTTTATTTTGTCAGTTTAATGGTAGGACAATTCATATTTTACCTTTTGCTATAAAGTTGTTGAAAATATGGCGATCATATGTCTTGAGTATCAAAATGGTCTCAGATTACACAATATGAATGATGAGAAACAAATTTATCAAATTTTACTTGTGCAGCATTTTACATTTTGATAGCTTATTAAGGGCATTAAATTAACTGGAACCTACAATATAAAGTAAATTCTGAACTATGAAACTAAATTGATTTGAATTAAAAAAAAAAAACAAAAAAAAAAAACATTATTGAATCATTATATTATAAACTCTTACGTAAGCTGTTTTTCATTAAAATTGCAACTTTTACCACATTTAAATAACATTGCAAATTTTATCACTTTTAAATGAATTGCAAATGTTAAGGCTTTTAAATAAAATGTTAAATTTTAGAGTCTTTTATAAAACATAAAATTTTAGCATTTTTACATAAAATTGCTAATTTTAAGGCTTTA
The DNA here is from genome assembly GCA_951213105.1 of Amaurobius ferox. NCBI lineage: Eukaryota > Metazoa > Arthropoda > Arachnida > Araneae > Amaurobiidae > Amaurobius > Amaurobius ferox. The sequence continues at coordinate 144,949,542 of OX578135.1, read as the reverse complement.
AATTATAAATTTTAACGATTTTAAATATAAACACAAATTTTGGATCAAAAATTGCGAATTTATCACTTTCAAATTAAATTGAGAATTTTAACACTTATATGCCCACATTTTAGCACTTTTGCATAAAATCACTAATTTTTGGGATTAAAAAAAAAAAATCTCAAATTTTAACATCTTTAAATAAAATTTCAAATTTTAACACTTTTATATAAAATCGCTAATTTCAGGGCTTTTAAAAAAATCATAAATAGCACTTTTAAAATAATCGCAAATAGTGATTTTAAATAAAATCGCAAAATTTCTATGATTTTTCATATAAATAGCTAGTTATGGCACTTTTTCATGTAAATAATTTTATAGATTTTTTAATAAGAACCACAAATTTTAGCACTCTTTTAAATCGAAAATGCTTGTACTTTTCTCAGCAGAACTTTTACAGCTCTTTCTAAAAACTCCTAAGCAGAGAGAGTATTTTAGTGCAAGTTAAAAATGTTTAACGACCCTTAAGTTCATTTTTTAGCAAATTAGAACTTAAAAATCTTCTTAATTTTGGCTTCTTGAAAGCTAAAACTCTGAGAGAGAGTAAATGCACTATACTATATTAGGCATGAAAACATTTTGGCTGCTGTAGATGTTTTACTGTTCATTTCATATATATAAACTGAAGCTGAAAGATGCTTCAGACATTTATACATAAAAGTAAAAATCAATTGAAAAAACCAACTAAATAAAATGATACAGACATGAAACATTTGGACACACCGAACATCGAAACTTTTGATCCTGTGCCTGCTGTACCATCCCTCTGGTTGGAATGGGGTGCAAGGCACAAGACGACCTAAAAGGGTTGCTTTTAAGCCCCTTAACAAGAAGACATTGAATCACAAATTTTAGAATCCTGAAAATACTGACAGAAAAAAACTGGCAAAAAATTTGGAAATCTTGTAGTTTTTGTTATTATTCATAGTGAATATATATCAATTGATTTGATAATTGTTTAGGGTAATTTATTGTACACCTCTTAAAAAGTAAACCAAATGCACATGAATATTACTATGTTAAATATTTAAGTATTATTTGTGCATTGCTGCCATGTTGCTTATAATCTTAGCAGATCAGTCTTAATGGCTACGGACCAGTGCTTTCTTGTACTCACTGGTCCACAGGACCAGTGCCTTTTATTGTTAACTTCTAACGCTGTTAATAGAATATATATTAAAGTACTAATAGTTTCCAATGTGAATTAAAATCAGCCTATCTAATCAGCCAACTAATTTACTGAGATCATATGTAACAGAGCTATTTTACATACATCAAACTATATATTCATGTAAAATAAACTATTTATTTACTTTTCATTTCAATATTAATTTATCAGATAAAAGATGACTTTACACTATATTCTATTGCCAAGCTTAAAATTCACACTCTACTCATACATTAATTTTAAATATTCTTTTATACATGATTTTAGAAATTGCCATTTTGACAATACTTGGGGTATAGGGGGTCCCAATGAATCATCACTTTATCTAGAATGGTGAAACATGGTTTTATAATATAAATAACATAAACATATCTTTTCTCGCAGACTCTGCTGTTATGGGTGAATTATTGGAATGTAAGAAAGTATTTTCTTTCAAGTTTGGGTTTTAGAGGGTGTGGCAGAAGTGAATTTATTTGATTATTTTACTTAAAAGAATGGCTCAGTCAAGACGTTTTATTTCTGTGGAAGAATATACTCACATGATAATCGAACCACACAATAATGAAAGTAATGCAGAGTGTAATGCAAAAGTAATGAAGATTCGTGGAACTTTGGTATTTCTGACAGGTATTGGTTTTGGTATTTCAAACTATATATTCATGTAAAATAAACTATTTATTTACTTTTCAATATTAATTTATCAGATAAAAATGACTTTACACTATATTCTACTGCTAAGCTTAAAATTCACATTCTACTCGTACATTTGTTTTAAATATTTGTTTATATATGATTTTAGAAATTGCCATTTTGACAATACTTGACCTTGGGGTATAGGGGGTCCCAATGAATCATCACTTTATCTAGAATGGTGAAACATGGTTTTATAATATAAATAACACAAACATATTTTTCTCGCAGACTCTGCTATGTTATAGGTGAATTATTGGAATGTAAGGAAGTATTTTCTTTCAAGTTTGGGTTTTAGAGGGTGTGGCAATAGTGAATTTATTTGATTATTTTACTTAAAAGAATGGCTCAGTCAAGACGTTTTATTTCTGTGGAAGAATATACTCACATGATAATCGAACCACACAATAATGAAAGTAATGCAGAGTGTAATGCAGAAGTAATGAAGATTCGTGGAACTTTGGTATTTCTGATAAGTGCACAGACAGTTTTTATGAATGCAAAGATTGCAATGTTGGTCTGTGTGTGTATCCATGTTTTGAAATATATCATACGTAAAAGACTTATTAATTAGTTGAAATAGCAATGCTATTTTCTTATAAAATATTGTGCATAATCTAATCTCTATTAGCTATATAAAGTTTTGAGTACAATCATTCGGATATGTTTCCTTATATAACAGATAACTATTTTAATCAAGTTAAGTAACCAATTTTAATCATTTAAGTTTTTAATATTTCGATAAAAGATAATTTGTGTTGAACATATACATTAAATGGAAAATATGTATTTCCTATGTACCTGACAAAAGCAAAATGCTGTGTTGAATGGGGAATTTTCAGTGAAATTTTCTCGGGAGTTATGCTTAGTGCAAAAAATGTGCCATCCTTTGGGAGCAATTTGGAAACGAAACACTCCACCCTTTCTCCTACGACAGTGCAAGGATGCCACAGTTTGCAAAGGGTTAATATGATTGACTTCAGAATCATAGGACTATGATTTTGACACAAGCTTCACATCGATGTTTCATCTCTTCATTGAGATGAACCAGTGCAGCAGAGGACAGACGAGCAAAGCGGTCAATCTTTGGCTCAAGGGCAGCCCAAAAATTTTTGATGGGATTAAGGTCTGGATAATATATTGGGCACTGCATAAAAACAATACCTTTGTTCACAAGGTACTCATCTGTTAGCTCTGCTCTGTGTGGACGAATATTAACATTCATTAAAACCCAATGCTGCAGAATAGTCTCACGAAGGGTTCAAAGATTTGATTCTGAAACCTTTATGCCCCACAGTAAACTTGTGCAGGTTGGTATGATATTCCAAATGAAACCAGCCTATACCAGCACACTATCATGTTTAAAAACATGATGTTCAATGATATTATTGGGTTGGTTGTATGTTCCTCATTCTATTCAGACCCTTACATGCTTATTGTCTAAATTTAGGGCAAATCATGACTTTTCCATGAAGAGCTTCCATGAAGCCAATGTATCATTGTGCTTTGTTCAAGTCGTTTCTTGATGACATTATTTTAATTGTGCTCTTCTGGCCTTAGCGTTCAAAGGGACACAAACTCGTGACATCTGTGCATAGAGTCCTTTGGTATGTAGCCTTCGCTTCATAGTAGTGGCGGATATCGGCTTTCCTATTGTTGTAGTAGTCATTGATCGGTGAGCTAGTGCCGTCACTTGTCGATTGCATCTGGCCAGTATTGTGATGTACTGGTCATCAGAGGAAGTTGTAGCCCTAGAACAACATGGAACAGGTCTTCGAATAACTGTCCTACTTGTTTAAAATTGTTGCCATAAACAAAAAACAACATAAAAGTTCCCAGAAAAGAAATTGACAGCTTCTTTAATGGACTGTCTGAACTCAAGTCCCCCCCCTCCCCCTCCGAATGGCATGCCAATATTGAGAATCTTCCAATTGCATTCTTTGTGTTATAACAAAGCGAATCTAATCCAAAATCAACCCTAACACTCTTCAAAATATTTTGAGCATTGAAACTCTAAGGTGCAAATGAGTTGTTTTTATTCAACATCTAATTTTCTTATCGTTCAAGGTTCAAGCAGCAAATTGCTATTGGGTGCATCATTTGATAATTGCATATCCGCATTGATGACAACAGTAAGTTTCACCTAATACAATCCACGGATATTTTCGTTATTTGAGAATTTGCATCACATGTTTAACCTTTGTAAGGCAGTGTATTTTCTTTGCTAATTAATCAAGCCTTTAAAGTTACATTTTTAAACTTCTTATAACTCCAGAATTTATGTGTTTGTATATACAAATATATCTATTTAAATTTAATTAAATTTGTAGGAACACTAAAGATGCCTTCCCACTCATCGCATCGCAATGGTTCACGGCAATGCTCGAGGTACACGCAAGTCTTTGCGGTGCAGCAAACCCCTGCACACTATCGGTCGATAGCTATGTTCTAGTCCTGTTTACTATGAAAGTGATTGATGTTGATATTTTAGAATGTTCTTGGACTAAACTAGTGGAATTTATTCTAATATTTTGACTAAAATTGAAATTTTAAGATTGATTTAAAGGTTTTCATTTAGAATTTTTGAACTTGATTTTTTTTTAATTTAAACATTTCTTAATAAGTTACATTGATTTGAGTTTTATTATTTGAAGTAGTTTGAAATTGAATTTAATTCATAAATTTAGGAAATTATAGGCATGCAAGGAACACACTTTTTGGAATTTACATTTTTTGTTCTAATCCCATCTCATTAACAATTGTCTTTTTTTATTTGTTGTTCTTGTAACCCATGCTCCCAGCAACATTAAGAACTGTTTTGATAAAATAGAGTAAAAATAATTGAGTAAATTTAAAGAGAATATTTTTTTTATGAAGTTAAATTATATTGAATTAAAGCAGTAGTTTTTTTAACTTCGAAATTTTTATGTTCTGATTTGGAATTGATTGAGATTTAAATGCTGACTGATGTGTAAATGTAGCTTATGAGAAGTTGATTGATTAATTGAAAATTTGATGATATCAGTTATTTTTTACACTTCCATTTGAGTGTGACATAAATGTCAAATTGAATTATCTTGTTCTTTACATTGATCATGTGTTTGGTTTTCACACTCATATACAGTGGTGACAAAATCAGTTAATTGTTGTTCTTGGATCTAAATCTGATATTTTAATACTGTCTTTAAATTTTTTGGTCGTTATAGTGGATAAATTATTTTATTATAGGAGAATTAAATTTTTTTTATGTGGAAAATTTCAAATTGTGCAATGCAATTTGAGTTGTGTTTGGTTTTGAAATTTAAATGGGGATTTGTAATTTGATTTTTCCTTTGGTATTTTGTTTAAAGTAATTTGATACACTTGGCTGTTAGTGAATTTAAATGTACCACTTGTAATTGATGGATATTTTTGTGCTATTTTTTGGGGGATTCAAAAAAGATTCACAACTTTTGTGAGGGCTCACAACCCTCGGCCCCTTGTGTTAGTTTTTGATTTTTTTTTATATATAAGAATTTTTTTGTGGTTACCAATACGCAGTTATGGTATTGAGATTATTATTGTTGTTAAGAGTGCAAGATGTTGCACCATATTTATTGGAATCGCGTTTATTATTATCAGTTGTAAAATGATGCATAATGTAATTCTAGTGTATATTTGTCTTTTAAACGATCTAATTTGCCAAGTAGTCAGTTTATAGTATAATTTGTAAACAATTAAACAATTCGGTTAATTTCTTGTGTTCAGTTCCAAATTGTGAGGCAATAGAGTTTGTTATTTGGGGTAAATATTCCACAATTTCCTTTTTGTTTGTAACTTGAGCCAACTTTGATATTATTATTTAAATAGAGGAATTTTGTTTCAAATAATTGTGTTTTCTTTCTAGAGTAGATAGAGATTGGTGATGAATTTGTTGATTTATGATTATTGGTTGTTATTTAAGGATCCGTTTCAAAATTTGTTGTTTAGATTATTGGAATTCTTTGGCTGGTCCAAAGTTTTCATTAAAATTTATGTTTTTTTTTTTGTTTTTGTTTTTCATAACAGCTAATGAAATAGAGCTCTGTTTATTATATTTCTACTTCACTTTGATTGCCAATTTGTGGAGCATTATTATTTTTTTGAAATGAATTTAATGAACTTGTATTAGTGTAGTGTTCTATGAAGTTGGAGAGTTTAATGTTGAATCAATATGTATGTTTAACCCTTTCGCAACAGCGGCATTCCGGAGCTGCCGTGGCCCAAAAGATGGAGCGCTTCGCTTCCGAACTGTTCCCAAAGGACGGCAAATTTTCTGTGCTAAGCCTAACTCTCGAAAAAAATTCATTAAAAATCACCTGTTCAACACAGAAATCTACTTTTTTTCAGGAATAAAAGAAATATTTATTTTCTATTTGATGTATATTTTTCATACAAATCTGAATAAAAATACTCGTTAGTTGCTCCCATTCTTTCATCCGAAATAAACGAATAATTTCACTGCCTCTAAAACCCAAACAAAAAAAAAAATACTCTCTTATATTCCTATGATTCACCAACAAAATCATAACACTGAAATAAAAACAAAACCCGAAACTCAATTATAAAATTGTTGATGCTGCAAGAATTGCTCAGTCTGTTTATGTTACAAAATCATGTTTCACCGCTCCAAATGGAGAAATAATTAATTGGATTCTCCTTATGCCAAGGTCATGCATCTGCAAAATACAGTGAAGTTAGTTCCACGGACATTTAACGCCATTTAGTAGACAAATTAAAATGTTCCGCGTGAAGGCACGCATGCGTGCCACTCTCCGTTTACGGTAAAGTTTCCTCCATCACGAGTGTGTGCTGTCCGTCCTTGAATGCAAGTTCGCAGCCGATAAGCGGGCGTGCCAATCGTCCCGAAAGGGTTAAGAGTTCAGAAATGTTGAGATATACATTAACTGATTTTATGGAAATGTTTATTGAAATGAATATTTGATTTACTTATAAGGATTTTGACTTTTTTATGTGATTTATATGGCTCATGTTACAGATGCAGTTGTGATTTTGATTTTTTTTTCTCTCCTTTGTTTCGTGAATTTTGTCATGTGTTAGCTAAAATTTTTCATTTTTCAAATGAAAAATTTTTTTGGGACGTTCGAAGGAGTTGTTGGGTTACTTTTGGCTATTAAATAATTTTAGGAAGTTTGTTTTTAATTTAAACGTGTTCAGGGGTCTTATTTACATAGTCATTCTCTTTTAGTTATCCGTATCCCAATTGTTTAGGTTTGTTGACATTCTTCTGTTCTAAATAGTTTCTATTCTATAGTTATTGTGTTCAAAACGGCCAAAGTTCGTCCTGTTTAGGTTTCAGCAATTTAAATTTATTTAAATTGGCTAATTTGTGGTTCCATTTATTCCCTTTTTTTCCCTTTGATTTGAATCTAAATTTGTTGTTCTCGGTTAAAAATTTGTTGATTTATCACGATTTTTTCGGTTTTATTCTATTTTCAGCATTTTAAATATTTCAGAATCGTCTATTTTTAAATTATTGCCGAATTCGTATATTCCAAATTGTTACACTTCATTTTTTTTTAAATTTTCGTCTGCTTTAAAATTCCTGTTCTCTTCTTTAAAATTTTGAGTTTTTGATTGGTTGACCGTAATATTAAAATTGTCTGTCATTAATTATTTTATCGTTCATCGATCATTTTGTTTACAATCTGTGGCAGCGATATTTCGCAGTATATAAATAAAGTCGCACACTTTTTCGATCTTTCTTCTCTTATTATTGATTGGAACTAAAAGATGTAAACCTATTAAGCTGCCCTGTGCCGTTAGGCATGCGTTCCAGGAACGCAAGTTTTTATTTCCCGGTCTGCCTTTAAATGTGTTGTATCCTGATGGCAGAGAGTTATTTACTCGAAATAAAGTTGGGAGAGAAGTAGTTGATGTCTACCAAAGTAACGTCGGCGCCATTGGAATAATTGTTTAGTTCTGAAGGTCGGATTTGTTCTTTTATAATGAACTGAGTAGTTTAATTTTTCCGAGTCCCAGGACCGGACCTCCAAATGTTTACTTCTCGGTTTTTGATGACGGAGCCATCTGTGTTATTGGTTCCGGACGATGTCCACTGGCGCTCTGCTACTTTCGGCTGAATTTTTCTATGATGTGAAGGAGCTGCCCGTTTTTGTACTGATCAAGTTCCGGGAGTGTTCTTTTCGTGAGGTGTTGGAGTACCATATTCCACTTAAATGGTTGGACTCACTTGATGTATCGATGCTTTACGAGAGATACGTCTCCATTGGCTTTTTCTGGAGCAAAAGAGGACTGCACCCAAGCTGATGATGGCTGACATCGATTTCGTCCTCGAGACTTTATTTCGGCCGTTCGGCGTCTTCCCATTTAAGGGTGATATCTTTTTATTAATTTTATTCTTTTGCAATATTTAAAGTTTAATTGAGTTGGCATTGTGAATGAGACCCCCTTTACCTATATATTTTAGGTCGCCTGAACCTGAGGTTTTCTTTAACTTTTAGTTGAAATTTCCTGTTTGGCTAACTTATGTTCTTTTTATTCTAAATTCTAGTTTGGCAAATAATTGAATTTTAACACTGTTAACTTTGAAGTTTAAATTTTAATAAACGTTAGATTTTTGAAAACTTAAACTCTGTGTTCTTTCTTTTACTTTAATGTAATTTTTATTTTTAGGAAAGTGCCATTTTTTAATATTTTACAGGTTAGCATATTTTTATGCATTTAGGGAGAAACTGGTCTCCTGGCACACTTTTACTTTCAGTGTATTTTAGAATTTTAGATGACTTTACAAGTTTTTATTGCATTAAAAAATTTTCAGAATGTTTTGGAATATTACAGAATATATTTTTAGAAGATCATAAAGCTAGGCTCAAATTCTACCTGACACATCGCAATGGTTCACGGCAATGCTCGAGGTACACGCAAGTCCTTGCGGTGCGGTAAACCCCTGCATACTGTCGGTCGATAGCGAAGAAATGTAGCCAATCAGATGAAAGTGCAGAAATTTCTCCTAGTTCAGCTGCCATGTTTAAACCATCTCTTCCAAAATGATTTAACACATGAAATATTATATAATAAAAATTAAGACATTATTACTAATATAATCTCTTTGGTCCAGGCTTCCGGAAATCGTCCATCCTCCCGTCCTTGCCGGGTTAAAATTCGGCGAGGATGACCAATTTTCGGAAGTTGCCGTCCTCTCGGACGGCCTTAAGATTAGAGATTCCGTTAAAAAAAAATAACAAATTGTTGTCATCGTAAAATTGTGGCAAAAGCCGCCCTTTCCCGTGCCATGAATGAAAATTGAAATGCCGTCACGTGCAAATCCCCCTAGTGTGCATTATCAATGCCTTCTTTCTAGGCGAGCCGTCAGATCTGAATTGTAACCACAGGCGCTAGTTATTTTTTCTCCCCTCATCCTCCACCCAGTGAATCCGATGATCGTACGAAAATGCGATAGCGCACTCACGATCGAAGTGACATTGTTCTCTTCTCCTTTTCAAGGTCTACATGTGCGGAATTTTCGGATTTTCACAAGACCGACAATACCAATGCTTAAATCCAGACCAAGCCCAAAGAAATTTATATGTAGAATGAACTCGGCCTGAAGATAACTGCGTCTCAGCAGGCCCGAAATAATTTGTATTCAAATACGTTAAAAATAAATTTGTCTAAATTTTGTACGGAGAATTTAGTTTGTTTTCTTAAACATTTATCTTTACATAGCTGAAATAAAAGCAATAAGTTCATGCATTCAATTTAAATCCATTTTAAAAATTTTCAAAAGAAATATGTTCGGCCCGGTCGTAACGGACGTTTAAAAAAAAAAAGACTCAACCCTGTCCGAAACAATAGAAAACTCAAGTCCAGCCCGGGCCTAAGCCCAAATCCCTATTTAAGTCTTTAAAACCCAAAATATAAAATTTTCATTTGCTGTAATAGACGGGAGTAAGTAACAAATTTGAATTTTTGGAATGGATTCTTCTAGTTTCAGCCAGAAGTGTTTTATTTTCTTCCCCACTTTGGTTTCAACTTTAAAACTAAAACGTTTAAAATTCATTCATGGCATTTGTTCCAGTTGTTTGACAACTGAAGTTAAAGTATGAAACATCTATTCAGTCCAAGAAGATTTTAATCTTGATTGACTACATTCCCTAGAAATGAAGAGTACCGATCAGGTTTAAACTGTTTAGAGACAAGAGGATTTATATGATTATTTATTTACCACGCCTTCAAGTTACCAAACATTGAAAAAAGGAGCGATTCCTTACATATCTTACCCCTTTGCCCCCACCCATAGATCGGAATTCCGCTGGTCCGATCCATTATCAGAGACTCCGCGTAGGCGACTTTCATCGCGGCGGTTAAGTGCTGTGAGGGTGGTGTATGAATATGCAGTTATCGCACTTCATCGTGAGGCAGTTGGTTCTAATTTATTATTGTTGTGCGATGTATTTAAGCACATATATTAAGGAATATAAAGTGAAAAAAAAAATTCTTAGGAGGACGGGTAAAAAATTTCAATAGCCATCCTCGCGGACGGGTTAGATTTTGCCGATTTCCTGAAGCCTGCTTTGGTCTCTTCTGATTCAAATTTATATTTATCTGCGGCTTGCTAGTTTACAGTATTGAAGTGTTTCAGAAAATTCGCCTTTGGCGATATATACATATTTCATCAGTTTTCTGAAATAAGCTAACTAAAGTGATTCCATCACAAAACACAAAGGATCCCAATTTAAATTGTTTTAGAATATTTACTACACTATGGCATTTTTCTCGTTTTAAAGAATACAATTATGTTCTCTTTCTCGAATCGTTAAAAAAAAACATCCGACAGAATATCGAAAATGAATTTTGATGTATGTTCTCCATCAGGCTTGGGCGATGTGGGAATTTCAACATCGTGACATATCGGCAGTCTATCATCGCGATATATCGTGATGTTAATCATATGATCAATGCACGTGACTACAAACTAAACGCGCGGCGACGCAGGTGAACAAGCGTACTATTTATGTGAGAAATAATTTGGTTTAGTAAAATATTTGCTTATTTTTAGTTGCACTATAAAAATAAAGATATATTGCTCTGATATGGGATATTTATTTAGAAGATGAAAATAGATGCAAACTGATACTTTTGGACTCACAGTAATGCACGGAACTGAATTGCGAAATATGAGCATTTCAAATCCAATAATATACGAATTTATCTGCATATACAGTAGTACTACCTCGAAAATCTGGACTTTGCTAATTATGGATTTTAGAATTTGGATAAAATTCAAACTTAATATTAACTAAATACACTAGGAAACATTGTTTTTAGAAAAATAATGACAAAAGGTTAAGTTAACTCATTAAAAATATTATTTAATACAAAAAAAAAATGTAACAGAAGATATTAAAAAAATATATATACATATACAAGAAATAAAAAGAAAAAGAAAGTTTACATTTTATCATTTTGTTTAAACATTTGAACTAATGTTTGTTGCTTCATTAATTATGGTTTATGGAAAAAGCAGTTTTACTTTTATCTTTTATCCTACAGGTAGATGGGCATTATTTCTTATTTGGTTATGAAGCTCCTTTGTTCAAGACCTTTAATTATATGATCGACTGTTTGTACATGATTATAAATAGGTATTTTTTCTGTCGACCCCCCCCCCCCACCACCACCACACACACACACACCTCAATTCACTGGTGAAATGTCTCCATAATTTTAGTTTCTTATATTATAGAATAAAGGAAGTATTGTTTTTCCGAATATTTTCTATTTTGAAATTTTGAGACCAATACATCTTTTAGGACCTGCTGAACACATTTTGACTATTTTAGAGTAATGTCAATATGTTGTCAATTGCTAGTGTACACGGTAGATGCCATAAATACTGATGGATTTTCACGAAACTTTATATTCAGCTTTGTTATCAAAAAATCAAGAACTAGATAGAATTTTTTGGAATTCGAGTGAAATTTCATATTTTCTATGGCAGCATGAAACAAAAGTTTGCTTAATAACGCATAAAATGGATCATTTATGACTCCATGATCACGAAACAGCAGCTTCATTATAGTGATGCCACTCAACTGATGAAGATTTCAATAGTGGAAAAAAGAAAATATCAGTAGTTTTAAGACTTTTTCAGTAGTCAGGTTAAGAAATGAAATATATATGTTCATTGTTCACATAATACAAAAATGCATATACAAAAAATATTTAAGCATAATATATATAAATATGCATTAATATATATATTTATAAGTTTTTATCCAGTTAAAAATACTTTATATTGAAAACAAACATTTCTGTTTGATAAAGCACAAATTTTCACTAATGAAAATAACAAATATTAATCTTTAATAAAAAATAAAATATAGCAATGTATTTATAGATATAAATATATCAATTTTAATATATTATTTCCAAAATGGTTGCTTTTTTATTTGCCTAAATCATTATTTTAATACCCCATTTTGGAAAATATCTCTTCTAAAGGTTCCTATATACCCATTTTTCAAAATAGGAAAATATGTATTAAGCAAAAATAATTAAAAAATTAACCTTAATAAGTAACCAGTATTGACTAGACTAGCCAAAATACGCTAGTCTAGTCAATCTAATATGCAACATTTAGAAAATTGGGATGATGGAAAAGATACTAATGGACTCTCGGCGAATCACGGGAACATAAAGGGAATTGCGTAATCGAGCTGTTTATGCGAAAATAATTAGCCTTAATAATTAATCAGAATATAAAAATACGGTAGTTTAGTCAATCTGATATGCAATATTTAGAAGATAGAGATAGATGGAAAAAGATACTAATCGACTTTCGGCGATTCATAAAACATAAACTGAATTTATAAATTTCACAGTTTATGCGCAAATAATTATAAAATTAATCGTTCAGCGATTTATGCGAAAATTAACTTTTAAGAAGTACATTTATTACTTCCATGGAAAAAAAAAAATACAATCTTTAACATTCCACGCAGCGGTAAATCATCATAGTCAAGGTGATTTGATTGGCATTACCATGCACACGGCCGTAAATCCCCGTTGTTACGTTGATTTGGTTGGCATTACCGTGTACGTGGCCGTAAACTAACATTGGTCTTCACAGAAGACAATTTTCCATAGGAAACTATGCAAATTCCATAACCGCAGTATAAGGTTGTTTCCCGTAGAAACTATGGAAAATCCGTAGTAATCGGCACTTCTGTGATTGAAAATACCCTGACTTTTCCAGAATTTTGAACAAACAACTGATTTTCCCTGCAATTTCCCTGACATTATAGTCCACTTTCAAATTCCCTGTAAATTCCAGATATCCAGAGTGAGCATGAACCCTGTTATTAATAACTAAAAAAATCAATATAAAACTTGGGGGGGGGGGGGGGGGGGAAATCAGTATAAAGCTTACCAAAAAAAAAAATCTAGATACAAGATATTTCCCACGTAGCCACCATAATCTTATGTTTCCCGCTCATTACGCGTTCATAAACTATGTTCCTTTCCTTGCTCCACCCTTCACTCCTTTTCCTATAAACAATCATTAAAGTTAACTAATGTCATTACCGCATGGAAGAGCAATCTCTCTGCCGCATCTATTAAAAACTTTCTAGTCAATAATTTACATCCTTTAGCAATAAAAATAAAAGTAAAACATGAAAGAGCTTGGAATGCAGACTATTAAAGTTGAAAGTTGCTTAAGAGAGTTTCTTGGGTGATCAAGACAAACTTGATTGTTGCAGTTTTTGGATAAATTGTTATTTTTACATTAAAACATAGCGAATGCGATAAAAATCGTTAGATGATTCGCACTTCCTTAATTACAAAATTTCAAGAAGAGATAATCCACAGATTATATGTATTATCCATATCCCGAGAAAATACCGACATCAAAATCAATAAGCAAAGTATCTTAAAAAATTCAATGATTATTAGTATAAGATTCTTTGGTGCCATGGCGCGGCATCGAAAAGCAAAGTCAGTGCTGTAATACCGGTAAATCATGATATACTGATGGTAACAACGCTGGCAATTTGTACGTATGTGAGGTGAAAAATCCTGCAGAAATATCAGAATCGTAAAACTCAGCGGTGGCTGTTTTCACCGGGATATCGTGCATGCGCTATGAAAATCCCAAAACCGGAATTATTGTTCTCAAGATCGGCGCTGGCGATGTCTGATATTGGGAAATCGCGCATGCGCTATGAAAATCCCAAAACCGGAATCGTTGGTCCCAAGATCGACGATAGCGATGTCTGGGATAACGGAATATCACGATTTACAGGCGATGATAATGCCGTGGAATTTGCACATGCGCTGAGAAAATCCCAAAACCAAAATTGGCGGTTAGCGCTGGCTATGAACATCGGGAAATTGCGGCATCGGGATATCACGATATCGAGAGCGATATAGCAGTATATCGTCGACTTGTAATTTATGAAACCAGTATGGCGATGTTGACTTCATACAAGTATTCCACGATGTATCGATACATCGCCCAAGCCTATTCCCCATAGACTTTTTTTTGTCCTACTGCAATACTAAAACAACTTGAAAGCATATTCTGTTTACTCTTTAAAATAATACTCTGAAATAGTACTAAATACTTTGCATGATATAACTTGTTAGTACATTTTAAATGTGAAGCTTTGGCTTGGGTGGTAGAGAATCAGCTCTGCGAATAAGTGGGCTCTGGTTCGAATCCAAACGAATCTTATATTTTACAAGTGCTGCCATCTGTTGGTAAAATATTAAAATACAATTTTTCTTTAATAATCTGTAGATTTTTTTTTCTTAAATTATTTTAAGTTCTATATACAAAATAACCTTATATCAGTAAATTATTTCCAAGTTTGAATGCTTATAAAAATTTATTTCGAAGTTACTTTGAAAAATATCTTGAAGTATACCATATACCAGCTATAGATGGAATATACATTTTAAGCTATTCTTCTTAATTAAAAAAGTGCTTGTAGAAATAGTAAATATAAAACGTGCATATAAAATTAGACTGAAATCATCAAACATCCTTATAGTAGTTATCTTTCGACATGTAACTTTCAACATTTTAGATTAGAATAGAAACAAAAATCAAACTACTTTGAAATTTTAAAGAGGTTGCATTTTAATAATGTGGCTCTAATATTTGAAGAATTTTTTATTATTTTAAATGTACATAAGACAATTAGAAATTTACAATACATTTGAAAATCATTTATTTTTAATAAAAAAAATAAGTTTAGATGTAAATATAAATCTATTTTAAAACATAATTACATAATAAATATAAATGTACGTAAAATAATTTTTTAATTTAAAAGTTTACTTTAATGAGAAATGTTTCAAAAGTTACAAATGAGCAAAGAACATATTCAGATATTTAACGTAGGTACGTAGTTGAAAACCTTTAAAATAAAGTATAAAATGTCAATGAACTTAAATTTGTTTAAGACATGATATTTTAATAATGGCATTCTTGAATTTATATTTTCTTTACTTTTTTTTTGTTTATTTATTTCATTTCAGTTAACATTGCTTTTTGAACTAATTTTGCATCTTAAAATAGAGTAAATGCTTTTCAACAAATATTTATTTGCTTTTTTTTACAGATGTGTGACAAATCCAAATATTTTTTAATGTTCATTTATCTGTTTAAGCTTCTGATACCGGAAGTAATCCATCAACCGTGTGGTACGCATTGAATTCGGTTTCATTTCGAATTTAGCATTGCTGCAGACTGCGTTCACCATGGAAAAGAAAGTTCCCCCTCTTTTTCCTCGAACAGCGCATGCGCGAACTTAACCTTCCACTGTGGTGTATTGCGGTGAGTGAGAAGGCACCTTAAGAGGTCAAAGATAGGAAACTGGTTAGAAATTGATAAATAGCAACAAATATTAGATTTTTTTGTTGCAGTTTCAAAACAAGTTTGTGTCAGAGCTTGGAGGGGGGGGGGGGGGGGAGAGAGAGAGAGAGAGAGAGAGAGAGAGAGAGAGAGAGAGAGAGACAAATGGCCCTATCCTATCCCCTTAAATGACACCCCTGTATTAGTTCAAGCTTACAAGTATAGTTTTTATATCTAAACCACCACAATAACTAAGGTTTAAAATGTGAAATTCTAACTTTGCAAATTCAAAAGATTTCATTTCATTTCTTTTAATTTGATATTATATTGGCATGAATAGTATGCTAAAAATTAACTTAAATCTGATCAAATTATTTTATTAATTATTTTAAATTTTACTTTTTGGGTAAAACTTCGGCTTTTTTTAACAAATTTTAGCAATCACATTTATTGAAGCAGATGATTCTCGAACACCAAAAATATGAAAGCAGGTGTTTTGATAGAACACATTTTAGCATAGAGAGAAGCTGGGATTCAAATTTATCAAAGTAATATATTTAATACCTCACACCAAGAAAACAAAACAGTGCTATGATTAATTTAAAAGGGGGAAAAAATATTTACTTGATAAATAAAATTTGAAATACTAAATATTATCTCAAAGAGTTTTGATAAAAATTATGTCATTTTTTAGCACAATACTCATAATGACAATATTATACCAAATTAAAAAAAAAAAAAAATCAGAACAAAATCCTTTAAATGTGCAATGCTAGAAAAAATAACAGATTTTGCATCTTGACAAAATATTGCCATTTTATCAAAACACTTATTTTCATATGTTTGGTATTCGGAAATTGTCTGTTTCAATAAATGCCAATTTTAAAGTCAAAATTTTATCCGAGAAGTAAAATTCAAAATAATAAATGCTATCTTAGCGAGTCAAATTTAAATAAATTTTTAGCACCCAGGGTTCATACTCTTCTGCAAGAACCCATTTCCAGGAGGGTTCGAGCATTTTTCCAGGAGTTTTTCTACACATTAAAAGTAGAAGCAAAACCAAGATTCTACAGATGTTTCTCTTTCAGCCTTGTCGCTTAGTTTTATACCAACTACACCACTCTGGCCATACAAAAATTTGCTTGAATTACAATGCACCAATCAAGAAAAAGTTTGCCAATTTACACTCCATAATTTATTAAATATCAGTGATGGAACAGGGTCCATTAACAAATTTTTTCTTAACCATGTCTTTTAATAATTTTTTAAATGAATCCAACATCAACTTGGCTGGTATGGTTTGTAACCAAATATTTTGTTTTCCATTTCTCCATATATAATTTCTTTGAAACTCGATGGGTTCTTGGGGGAGGGGGGCCGATATGATCCACAAATCCTACTCCTTCAGCAATGCCTCTGCTCACATTTGCTTTGTACTGCTGTATATTGCTGCTTTGTATTTTCACAAGATTTATATGAATAATGGCTGCTTATAGTTTCAGTAATCTAGACAGGAAATTTTCATTCAGTAATGACTAGACTAGTTCAATTTGTGCTAAAAAAATTATATGAAATGTTCAAATTTTTAAACTACACAAACAAAATATGAATATACAGTACAACCTCGAAAATCCAGACTTTGCCGATTCCGGATTTTCAATTTTCTGGATTATAGAATTTGAATAAAATTCAGATTTAATATTAACTAAATGCACTATAAAGCACTCTTTTTAGTAAAAATAATGGCAAAAGTTAAGTTAATCAATTAAAACATATTATTTAATCTAAAAAATAGGGCAAAAGAAATTTCTAAAAAAAAATATACACAATAATTTAGAATGTGTAAACGAAACGAAATGATAAAATTACATTTTATCATGTGTAAACGAAATGATAAAATTACATTTTATCATTTCGTTTAAATATTTGAATTAACATTTGTTATTTCATTCATTTTGGTTTATGGGAAAGCAGTTTTCTTTATCCTGTAGATGGACATTATTTCTGCTCGGTTATAAAGCTTCTTTGTTCAAGACCTTTAATTGCATGATCGATTGTTTGCATAAGATTATCAATGCGTATTTTTTCTTCTCCACATTTATCGTTGCTACTTTGATTTTTTTTATTTAATATCATATCGCGAATTTTGCAATCACTCAATTTATTTATGATTGGCGCATCATCATCACAGTGCAAAACTTGCGTTATATCGGCTTTGTCGAGATTTAATGAAGCGCCAGAAGATTTAATAAAGTGCCGAGATTTAATAAAGATCGAGGATTAGCACTTTTGACAATATATTTAAAGGTGTAAATGTGTTTAAACCGTTTTCGCTATTAACAAACGAAAAATAAAAAATAAGAACTTAAAAGTTTTATTTATTTTCTAGCATCTATATAATGTTATGTTTAAAAAGGCTGATTACTCTGAAAAAAGTAAAAACTTTATTAGTAATAATCAAATAAGTAAAAAATATCGCAGTAGATAAAATAAATATCTTTTCCAAAAAAGAAAAATATCTCTCCTCAATGATTTTCTAAATTACGATGAGTCATTACTAGGCTGCAGCTGCACTGGGACGTGGTGGGGCAAGGAAAGCGTAGAAAGGAATTTGCTTAGTTCCTAATCGTAAACGCAGTCGACCCCTTTGAGAGGTCTGTGTGTTAACGACCTTGTTGCTCGGTTCTGTGCGATACGATATTATTTAGTTATTTATTTGCTATTTAGTATGTAAATTTGGCTTTCAAAACAAAATAGGCAAAATATACAGTCGATTTCAAGCTGACACGTTCGACGAGAACGAAAAAATCGTCAGATATCGGGAGGGGGAGGAGATTCTGCAGACAAAACAGAATACATTGAAGAATAAAATTTGTACTACGAAGTGAACAAAATAAATTTCCGTGAGTCTTAATATGAATTCATGGGATTTTTAGATTTAATTGAACAAGCTGTGATTAAATGTCTTTTTCAATAATGAGAAAAGGAAATTTTGATAATAAAAATTCCGTATTTAAATAACGATGTATATTTTACGCGAAATAATTCATCGGGAGTTGTGACTTGAATAAGGGGGAGGAGGGATTAACTCTAACAACGTAATTCACGCTCCAACCACGAGCCGATCTATGGAAGTCCATCTAAATTTCGTTTCATTTCCGGGTTCAAAAAGTAGACCGGAAAATACTGTATTTGTTTATAAAAAATAATTCCATATAAAAAATCTTACCCTGTTGTTTTAAATCCGCGACTTCGGCAGTCCGGAGGGGGAAAAAAAAACGAAAATTTGGAAAACGTCCGGATTTTCGAGGTTGCACTATATTAGTTTTCATTACTAAACAAAAAAGAAATTCCAAAATCCTTAATAGAACATGCTTAGCTTAAACTAAAAAATAAGTAGGAAACAGAACATGCTTAGCTTAATAGAAAACAGAATATGTTTAGCTTAAACTAAATGTATTTCTTTATTTATTTTTAGCCTGCTCTAGCTCAGACTTTATTTTTCATGTTTTAGGAAGAAATTATTAAAGAACATTTGACATGGTTTTTATTTTTTTAAGTAATAAAAAAATGTAATGTCATACCTGCCAACCTGGGAAAATTGGAATGTGTAAAATTTTGCGTGAATGACATTTCTAATGATTTTTTTTAAACTATACGCGCAAATAACATTTCTAATGAATTTAACTATGTACAAGTACCTGCATTAAATATCAGGCATAGTACTGGTAGAATATGAAAATTCAGGGCACCAATTTTATAAAATTTCAAGACAATAAATTATAAAACAAAAAATATATAAAGGTTTTATCGGTGAAAATTACTTTATAATGAAAACAAATATTTATGTTTGGTAAAACACAGGTTTTCACTAAAGAGAGTAACAAATATAATTATAAAAAAAAAAAAAAAAAAAAAAAAAAAAAAATATTTGCAGTAAATTATATTCCTGCCAAAATGGTTTTCTTTTTATTTGCCTAAATCATTGCTTTAATACCACTTTTTGGAAAACATTCCTTCACAGACTTCATACCCGTTTTTCTAAATAGAAAAATTTGTATTATGCAAATATAATTAAAAAATTAACCTTAATAATTAGCCATAATGCGAAAATAAGCTAGTTTAGTTGATCTAGCAACATTTAAATGATGGAGATGGATGGAAAAAGATACTAAAGTACTCTCTACAATTCATGAGAAGTAACTGAATTGTGCAATCACACTGTTTATGCGAAAATAATTAAGAAATTAACCATAATAATTAATTAGAATATGAAAATAAGCCAGTTTAGTCAATCAAAAATTCAATATTTAAATGATTGAGATGGAATGAAAAAGATACTATTGTACTCTAAGCGATTCATGAGAACAAACTGAATTGCGCAATCGCAGTGTTTATGCGAAATTAATGAACAAAATAACATTTTAGCGATTTATGCTGAATTAGACAACCTTTGAAGAAGTATATTTATTACTTTCATAAAATAAGCGATCGAGATCTTAATTTACATTACACGCGGCCGTAAATCTCCATTAATTTGATTGGTGCATTTTATTATGGATTTGCTACGATCCCAGGAATGGTAGAAGTCAGTGCTAAAAAATTGAAAAATCGGTGTTTCTGAGGAATTATACCATGTCTGGTTAATTGATAAATTTCAAACAAAAAAGTCGGAGAATTTTACCAGAGATTGATTTCCTAGTAATGTTAAAAAATTCAAATAAATGCGGAATTGAGTAAAATATAGCAATATATGCGTAAAAGCGTAAAGAGCAGTTAAAATGCGTAAAAGTTGGCAGGTATGTAATGTGTCTGCACTTAAATTCAGTCCCATATTTTCTAACAACAATACAGAATATACATTTTGAGACAACATTATTATGGGGAGCAAATAATATTGCTTTCATCACCAGATAGCATTAAATTCTTCTGGGCAAATTGAATTGTGCAATCGCACTATTTATGTAAATAAATAAAAAATTAAAAAGTAATAATTAAGAAGTTAACCTTAATAAATAACCAAAATGTGAAAATAAGCTAGTTTTGTCAATCTAATGATTAATATATTGAGGATGGAGATGGATAGAAAAGGATACTTGTGGACTCACAGGACTACACGAGAATTCCTTGAATTGCACAATCGTACTGAATATGCCAAAATAATTATAAAATTAACAAGAATAATAAACCAAAACATAAAGATATACAAGTTTTGTTAATTTAATGTGCAATAATTACAGGATGGGAAAAGATACTAGTCAAAGCTTGGCAATGTACGCAATACTACCAGAATTACGCAATCCCTCTATTTATAAGAAAATAATTAAAAAATTAGCCTTTATAATTAACCAAAATGTGAAAATAGGCTAGCTCAGTTCATCTAATGACTAATATTTAGAGGATGGGGATGGATGGAAAAGGATACTTGTGGACGCCCAAGACTACAGAATTCATTGAATTGCGCAATCATGCTAAATGTGTCAAAATAATTAAAATATTTACATAAATAATAAACCAACATAGAGAAATAAGCAAGTTTTGTCAATTTAAGGTGCAAATGGTGCAATAATTGCAGGATGGATGGAAAAAAAAAAGGAATTTTCCGGGTCTTTTCCGCAGACCGTAATTTTGTTCAGAAATCCATAAGAATTATGAAAAATCCGTAATGATTAGCATCTCCATATTTCCAACATCAGTATTTGTGCACTATAGTTGGTTTGGTGGTGCCACCTATTGATTATATTATGAAATAAAAGACTGTGATGTCAATTTTCAGGAGTTTAGAGCCAAAACGAATAAAATAAAGAGTTTTCACGGGTCCTTATAAGAAAAATCTTAAATCCAGAAGTTTGCAAGAATTTCCAGGAGGCGTACGAACCTTGCAATACTCATATAAATAACACAATACCAAATTAAAAAAATCTGATGTGGGCAACACATGACTTTCCTTATATAATGTAATGAATTTACTACTTTTACAATAAAAAAAAATAGGTTTTTCTTATAGTAAATACTAATATTCTTTCCAAGGTATTGAATTTTCGACAATTAGTGGTCATTTTCATTGATTTAGCATCATTTTTATCCATTTGGCAAGATTTTCGTTAATTTGGCAACATTTCAAAAAGTCGCCAAGTTGGCGACATTCCGCCAATTTCGTCGCCAAAATCTCGCCAAACGTTATGGACGAAGAAATAAGTTATTCTTACAGCAGATAAATAATTATTGACGTTCAAATACAAAAGTATTACTCAAAGTATCTTTTTTATTGAATGAAACGAGCTAGATCCACGAGAATGATGTCACCCAATTTATCGCATGATATTACATATGAAAATTGAACATGTTTCTCAATAGGATTTTTTTTTCTATTTTATATGACTTTTTGATAATTTTTTTGAAAAATGTGCAATATCTCGAGAACGGTTCATGTTAGCGTTCTAAAATTTATGTCAATCGTTTTCTAATGAAAAATTACATAGGAAATGTCTATTTGCGTAACTTTATTAGTGGTTTTGATTTTTTGACGATTTTTTCAAAATTTCATTCGAAAATTTATGGGGGGTTCTGAACATTTGATTGCGTATAAAAACAATAGGCTTCCAGTGTTTACGGATTGTGATTTTTGTACCAAATTTGGTTTGAATCGGTCCATTCGTTCGTCAGTTATCGTCTCCACAGACCCACTGACACACATACTTTCACACACACACAGAGACATCACTTCAAAAATGTTTGATTCGTGATCAGGGATGCTTGAAACGTGCTCTCCCGTCGAAAACTCGAATTCGAATTTTCGACCCCGTCACAATACTTTCCTTATACATTATGTATATAAGGAAAGTAAAAAATTAGAATCTTTAGAAATCTTTTGAATTCACAAAGTTAGAATTTTACATTTTAAATCCTAATTGTGCTGGCAACAACCGCCTGGAATGGAAGATCGTCTGTAGATATGATGAATGAATAAATTTGATGAAATCATGGAAAATGGCCAATTTTTAGCTTTAAAAAAAAATCTTGTCAAGAAATGTTATCCAGGGAGAAGTACCTCTGTACCGAATTTCACCACTGTTCAAAGTTTTGATTTCCCGTTAAAGAGGACACAGAGATAAACATCTTCTTTTAGTATATGAGAAAAAATTTAATGGCACCAATAATAATAACTCAGTGAAGAGTTACTCAGATACAAACGATTTCTTATTTTATCTTTTACAACATAAATGGATATGTAAACTAAAAATATATCATTAGAAAGGAGCAGATTTTTTTTTTCTTTTATTTAAAACAAGAAAAAAGGCATTGAACATTATGCTTTAATGCATGATGTGCCTGGTTGAATTTTTTTTTAGTATGGCTGGAATTAAACGAACTATCAGCCTGCAATTCAATACACTTAAGCAACTTTTTGTGGTTCAGTTATGTACAATATTTTTACATAGCAATACAAATAATCATGTACAGGAGTTCAAGAATTATAGATGATTTTAGTAACAAAATATTAAATTAGTATTCTTTCATTGTATAAAGGTTATCTTAACATTATACAGGCTAATGTGCAAAATGAAACAATATCTAAGATACATACCCATCAAGGTGAGGAGTAGGCTGGGTTGTTCTGCAAGAAAAAATTAAAGTGATATCTTTTGGAAGATTGATAAGTATAATCCAAAGCACATCAAAACATAGGATATGAAAAAAAAAGTGAAATAATTGTTTACAATGATTTTATAGAAAACATGTCAAAATAGTATAGATTTTAATTTTTAACTTTTATTTGAAACAGTTCTAATATTTTAATACTTAAGAAGTGCAGACAAGTTTTTAAAATGTTATCAAATAGGTGCACTACTTAAATTTAAGAAATTTCAACTTTAGAAAGTAATAGCAGTATCTTAAAATGTACACCACCAGAAACCTTAAGCAACATGTTGAACAAGAACATTTAGTAAAAAGTAGTTTTTTTTTTATACTGAACTCAAATTTTCCAGTTATATTTCAGAACGATTTTTCCAATAAGCTGAGTACTACAGTACCCCCAAAGTTTTATCTTTTCATTTTACATAATAAAAGCTGTTAATATATGATAATTTTACCTACAAATAAATTAAAAAACAGTTGCAAAATGCAAATGTTGTTCAAATTGCATTATTAAGGACTAGTAGTATACCAGTTCTTTGTACAGAATATACATACATTATAAAGAAATTTAAAATTCAGAATCATATGCAAAATCCCATAGTTTTCTAAATGACATTGTTATTCAAAATATTCTATTAAAATATTTAAACTAATGCTCATAAAAAGAAGTTTAAGAATCTCTGTTTTCGCTATTCACAAATTTTAGTCACAGGTAAATCTGAAGAATAGAACATTCTGGCCCAGTTTGTAAACAAATTTACAAAAAGTTATGAAATTGAATCAATATATGCCAAAATGACAGCACTAAAGTTGTATTGGACGATATACTTGTACTACTATTTTTGCAGATTAGAAGATCTACCCATGTACAGTATAGGATATATTATCCGGAATGCTTAGAACTTTGGCCTTTCTGGATAAGGGCTTTTTCTGTAAAATACTTTTCTAAAATTTATTGGAATGTTCTACAATGTTATTGTAAAAAATTATAATCCAATTTTTAAGCATGAATGTATTACACAAAGCTTTATTTTGTAATGAAAAGTATACTTAATTAAATAAAATGATATATTATTTAAAATATATATGTAATTAAATTAGAATTAGATCTAGTTGTTAAAAAAAGTATTAAGAAAGGTCAAAACATGAAAGTTGATTATTGAGGTTTGATAGAACACAAGTTTACACTAAAGATAACATTTATTTATTTTTAATAAAATTATAACCCCATATTTATAGATGGAAATAAATACATCAAATTTTAATATATCCTGTCAAAATGGCTGTATTTTAAGTACTTAAATTGTTGTTTTAATACATTTTTATAGAAAATAACCCTTCATTTTATTAACTACATCTTTGAAAAGTAATTTTCCCACATAAAACATAAAATTATTAATAAAATCTTAGTCAATGCAAACAGATTGCAAAATTTAAAAATGTCTTTACAGTAAAACGAAATATAATAAGGATCACATATAAATGCTGATTTTCATGATGTTGTGAATTAACCGAACCGTGAGAATAGCTATCTGGACTGTAATCAAGCTGTAGAACTAGGACACGCTCGGTACGATGTTTAGAGAGTAGTGCGGTATTTGCATTTGTACATAATAAGTGTGTTTGTCTATAAATACCTCCTCATTTACACAGAATACAACATGGTGGCAGTGGTAAAAACAGATTAGGATAAGTGGTAAAAGTTTAAAGAACTTTGTGAGTATTTTTGAAACATTTTGAAAATAAAAACATTATGATTACTCATCAAAGCGAAACAAAAACAACATTCAAAAGGTCAAATTTTCAAGTTTAGCCACCGGAAACTTTTGGAGCACTGGAAACCAATAAAATATTATGCAGCCCAGACCATATACCTCTGAAAGTACAAGGGAGGGGGGGGGGGGGGAATAATTGAAGAAATTTGTTATTCCAACAGGAAATTTAAAGGAGAAATATATGTTATTGATGCATTACAAACATGTCTTTTATGAAAATCAGTGATTAAAGCTTTTGGCATCAGTCTTAATCTGAAGTCTTCTATTTCACATGTAAATACTAAAACTTCAATAAAACATTATTCTCTATTATTTAAAGAATTGGGGTTGATGATAAAATATACTATCAACATTAAATTGAGACCAACTCTGTTCCCCAAGCAATTACATCACCAAGACGAGTTTCAATTCCACTTTTGAAGAAAACAGAACAAGAAATCAAACGGATGATTAATGAAGGTGTTATAACGTCAGTTACTGAACCAACAGAGTGGTGCTCCACCATGGTGGTAGTTCCAAATGCAGCAAATGTAGATGGAGCTGTGAGGATTTGTGTTGATCTTACTAAACTGAACAAATGTGTACAGAGAGAATGGCACCCTTTGCCAGCTGTCAAGTATACCTTAGGACTTTAAGCAGAGGCAAAAGTATTCATAAAATTAGATGCTAATTCTGGTTTCTGTAAATACCTCAAGATTCTCAATCATCATACTTGACACTACATGTCCAGACATTTAATCATATATTGTTCGGAAAGAAATCCACCATATCCCTTGTACTTGGAAATTCGTTTACTCAATAAATTGTATTTGCAAGGGAAAAAAAACTTGAAGTTCCTTTACTCAGAAGTAAAATTTAAAGGATTAAATGCTATCTGGTTTTCATCAGATCTAAAAAATATTTTTAGCACAATACTCACAATGATGACATGATACTAAATAAATTAAAAAAAAATTAAGAATGATATCTTTTAAATTCGTGAAGTTAGAATAGCGATAAATTTAATCCACTTCATTTGTTAAACACATCTTTTCCTGCCTTAACATATGCGATTTTAAATGACTCTTAAGTTGAATGTTTGACTTTAAATGTTTATAATTCTTAAACTAAATAGAATTTTAGAAAAATTACGCTGAGCCGTATCATCTGGGGACCTGAATTTTGCAGATAACAGAAGTTACACTACAGACAACAGAGACACCATGTCATTCATAGAACGTGTATCAAAATTTTATTTTAATACTGCAAAATATACCTGTCGTTGTCCGGGATTTAAAACAGGAATTCATTAAACACATTCATTCAAATGTGTAGTCGCACCCAGCTTGCTATTTAGAAATCACTTTTTTAAGCAAATGTATAAAAACGTATTTCCTAAAGTGTTTTGGACCGCTGCATGGTCGCAGGGTGCTTTGAAAAATTTTTACAGCTACATCGGATGTTCAAAAGTTACTAGAAAGAGATAATTTCTTTTTAAATATCTTGTACTTTGAAACATTTTGAAAATAGCACTCTATTCCAATTCGATATGTTACGATTTAGACAGATTAAGCGTTTACTAAAGTAACTCACTTGATATGAATTATTAATTAAGAGAGTTAGACTAGTAAAAAGTGAATGTGCCATTCTTAAATTTAGTATTTGAAACTATAATTTTTTCCCATGTAGACCTGAAAATGCGAGACAGTTACGGGAATAGCAATGTACTTAAAGGAGGAGTTACAGCTTCGCAGTCCCATGAGACTGTGGAAAGGCAGTGTTGGAATGATTACAAGGTACAATGTTAAGAGGGTTATTAGAAAGAACAATTTAATTTTTTTCCAAACTATCGTTGAAAGCGGGATACATACATCGACTTTTGTAACCAGGGCATTATTTTCAAAATTCTGCACATTCTGTCTACGGCACAAGCAGCTCAAAAGCATAATGGCACCTTTTGGGGAGATCGTAAAAAATTCCTTTAGTATCAAAATATCAATTATATTTAACCTTTTATATTAAAACAATATATATGTATAAAATAAATAATAAAACTCTCTACATTAAAAGAAAAAGGTCGAAGTTATTTAACAATAAAGTGGAAGGGGAAAGTGTAAAGAGACGCAATGTTTTAAGCAGTAGGGGGATGAAATCAAACCAAGCACTGTTACTGAATGTACTGTGAACCCACTTTTTCTGTCATTCTAAAACTAAAACTCCAGATACTACAAGTGTTTAATTTAGCTCCTATTTATTCAATCTTTTAATCTAATGGAGCTAAAAATGCAAAAAACTGCTTTAGTTTTCTCCTGTTATCGTAACGCTTGCTGTTTGTAATTAGAGCTGTAATACAATACCTTTGAGCACGATGAAAAATTGTAAACTAACATTTGCTTACATATAATCTAGTTCAAAAAAGCATTTTTCTGCACCCCTCTACTTTATTATGGTGAAGTGTGTATGATGCATCGCACTAATTAAAGCAGGAAAATTTGTGCAACAAAAGTAACAGTTTCAAATTTTAACTTTAGCCTCATGCTGTTCAACGCATTGTATAATTTGTTTGATTTCAGAGATTATTTTTATAGGCAACTAGAAATTGCGAACAGAAAAAAAAATCTGTTGAACACAAGGTTTTTATAAACATCCACAAGAACACTTATAAAGCACTTGAAACTATTGGCGTTAATTTTATTTGCCAATAATTATCAAAATCTATGAAATTTGTTTGATTTTTATTATTTAGATTTTTTTTCCAGAATTTTTGCAATTGTTTTCCGGCTAATAGTAAAATTGACACAACATGGTGCAAATTTAGCTGAAAAAGCAGTTTTTGTAGCAGGCAAGTGTAATTGGCACAGGCGCAGGCGTATGGATCCTGCATATACGTAAATGGTCAATATATCATAACAGTTAACGTGATTATTCTTAACATACATGCACTCTTTATGTACTGCTAACAGTTATACATGTAAATAAATAAAAAAAAAATAGTGTGCAACATGATCTTGCATTTCTTAGCTTATTACTACACTGCAGAAAATAGATAAACTAGTGATTTAATGACAAATTAATATGGCTTACCATGAAACAAATAACTAAATAAAAAAAGTTACTTTGTTTGAGATCTTCTACAGTGCGAAAAAGAATTTGTAAAAGAGAAATAGTACACAAGTTCAATGATCCATTTAAAATATATCCTTTGAAAACAAGGTTGCAGCACCATCTATGATGATACATTCTCAGATTTCTTCATATATTTAATTTTTTTCAGATGAGCTAAAGTTATTTTTAAGCACAATAATGAATGTTTATTTTAGATAAACTTTGCTATTGGCCAATGCCTATTACATGAATGAGAAAGAAAAAAAAATATCATTATATACAAAGCAAATTCTTGAAGCTACAAAAATGAAAACAATTTTCTTTATGTTTATTAGTATTTTATATTCTTGAGGCCTATTGTAGCAATGTTGCAAAATAAGCATTAAAAAAGTCATATACAAAGTTAAACTAATAAATCTGTCAAAGTTCCTATAGACTTTCTAAATAAAAAAATAAAAAAAATGAAAATTAAAATACCTGAACAAACCCCCTTATAGTTTGATATACTTTACAAAAATGAATAATTCTGTGTATCAACAATTATAAACACAAGGATAGAGAAGGTGCATTTTAACTGTCAAAAAGCTAGTTTCTTCCTTTGCATTATATTACTACATACATAACCAGACTTTCACAAATTTATTTTCCAGTGGGTCAAGTAAAATCCACTGTACAACCATTATACATCCATTTAAAAAATAAAAAAAAATCCTGTTTATGAAGCAATACAAACAACTGATTTAAAATTTTAAATAAAACTTACATGAAAAACTGAGATCCATTAGTATTACGCCCTTTGTTGGCCATAGATAACAGAAAAGGTTTGTCATGATTGATAAGAAAATTCTCATCTGTAAGAAAAAAATTAAGTACATTTGCATGATGTTACAAAAGAAAATGAAAAGAAATTACAAAATGAAATATATACGTAGATGTACAATATAGGACTGATTATTTGGAGTCCTAAAGGACTCAAAATTCAGAAAAACTACTTTAATTCTTTTACTTGTCTTTTTATTATTATTTTATAACATATCTATAGATGGTGCCAGGATCCCACATGAAAAAGGGGGGATTATTTTCCTTTCCCCAGAAATATCTCGCATTTTGTGGAGAGATCATTGTAACAGAGGATGTTTAAACCCTCCTTGGTTATTATTCGCTGTAAGATTGGCCACTATTGTAGAAAATTCTGCCACAGTATTGGTCATATGGTAAAATCGACTAACCACTGAGCTTGTTTATTTTTACTGCTTTGATTCTTGGTAGTCAGAGAGATATCTTTGCTACCTGTGCAGCATTTGTGCTAAAAAATCTTGTAATCCTGATTTTCTAGCTTTTTTTAAATTGATGGTCGTTAGTATAAATTGAGTAATTGTATGTTCAAAATGAGAAACATGTTGACTTCCTTCCCATTCTACACTTCCAATTTAAATCATGCTCTTTTTGTAATGGACCTGAAATCTGAAAAATTCCGAAATCTGGAATGGTTGGTCCAGAGATTTCTGGATAATTGGTTCTACACTGAACTTAAGATCAAATACTGCACAGGAGTTTCAGAAATTTTTAGTTTTTGACTTAACATTATTCTTAGAAAATAGAGTAAAAAATATATTCAATCAAATAACATGTATTCTTTATTTAAAATAAAAAGAAGCATTTAAAACAATAATAATCAACAAATAAGAAAGGAATAAATGGTTTGATGTTTGGTAAAATTCAAAATTGATAATATATGTGTACATAAGACATTAAGTGCATAATTATATTTAAGTGTAGCAAGTTTCGAGGGAGATTTTTCATAGTATACGCACATCAGTGTAACAGCTCTTTATTATTACAAACATTTTTAATACATTAAAACATATATTTTCTTATTTAAATCCACCAAAGAGGTCAGACTACTTGATAAAGAAAGGTTCTGATACATATATCTAATAAATATAAATTAAAGTAGAATAATTGAAGAGAAATAGTGAAGCATCTATAACAAACAAAAGGATATATTTAAATGTTGACCAAGATATATTTAAATGTTGAAAATATTTGTTAATTGTTTGTTGTTATATATTGATTACAAAAAAAAACCCGATTTAAATAACTAAATAAAATTCCAGAAAGCTCCATAAAATCACCGTATAAAGTTTTGAACTATGGATTAGAAAATATTTAGCTGCTAAGTTAATCATTATTCCATGAAGCAGAGTTATTAATAGTGCGAGCAACGTACGTTCATGTGTCTGCGCAGCATCTGTATCTTTAGTCGTAAACTCGCGTAACGAGCGAGTACGCGAACTCAACTACTGCATACGTCCCTAAAGTGGGCATATCGTTATTAAATGAGCTTGATTATTATTATTATTGCATGTGTCCGTGGAGCGGGTGAAAGACGAGTCCGCTAATATGAGGGGGGTTATTTTGTGTTTCAAATCTGCTATGAGGATGTCGTGCAACAGGCTAATCTGTTAATTCATAAGACCGCATAGTGCTCGTGTTCATAACATGTCACACGATTTGCACGCGTCTGCACAAGGTATATATCGTTATTGCATGCATTGTACGCGGATTACATACAATCGTTAAAAAAAGGCGCTTAGCCGTGACTTTCGTGATTAGCGGAGATACGCAGTCTACAGCAAGAAAGCGTAGTAAGAGAATTTCCAAAACGCGACTAGGCTGGTAGCTAAAGGCAATTAATAAACAATATAAAGAAAATACGCTCTCCCATATTTCATTCAAGCCGGCTAAAATCACCACGCTAATCTAACAATTTTTCTCCCCCACTCTTTCTATCTCCTCTGGTTTTGACTGAATCGGCGGAAGCAGCGTAAACATCTTCCCGCAAATGGCATGCAAAGAACCCTAGTCCGAAATACTATATTTTTAAATATTTGTTTTAGAGCAAATATGCTTACAGGGTTTACATTTACAGAACTTTATAACTAAAATGCATATCAAACATGAAATAATTTAACAAAATTTAAGTTGAAAAAGAAAACTGTTTTGAAAGTTTTCATCAGATGGAAGAAGGAATGTACGTGCTTATTATTCCCCTTTCCGTTTTGTTTTTTACTTCTTCCAGTGGAGGAAAGAAGTGATATGGGCTGTCAATCCTTTTTTTATTGGCACTAGATCACCCTTTTTCTTTCTTTGAAGGAGGTGGGTGGGAGAGATAGACATGATCAAAATTTACGGTAATGAACGCAGAGAAAGGGCCCTGGGACTTTTCTGAGGTAATACAAGAACTGGTTGTTTTTTGTTTGAGGACAAACATTGTTCTCTTAACAAAAGGCTAAACAGAGGATCTGATCTGCTAACAAAAGGGCAGGGAGGGCGCTGTTCTCGTACAAAGGGCAAGGAGGGCGCTGTTCTGGTAAAAAAAGGGCAGGCAAGGCGCTGCGCCCTTCCAAAAGTGCCTGGGGGAAACTCTGATAATATGCATTAACAACGCTGAGTTACTCTACATTTTTTTTTATTATACTATTAGCCAAATATAATGGATAAAAGTATGATTTAAAAGTTTGAATAAAGATTTTTATATGTAAATGATGAAACTTTTTATCTGATAATCCACAAATTCAAAACAATTGATTTTTAATGATGTTATGGAAAATGTGAACAGAATTAATTTGAAGTCAATTTTTTTTAGCTTTTCAATTTTCTCAATCTATTTTAATTTATAGCACATTGGGGTGTGTAATGGCCTTTTGTTTACAGAAATAGACTAAATGAAATGTGCTAAATATGAAGCTGATGTACAGTAGTCTTCCCTTGAAGATTTTACTATTACATCACCTTCATTCCATTTTACTTTAAAATATTTGTTTTAAATTAAAAGGATAATTTCCTGGTTTTTCATGTTTATGATTGGCATTCTCTTTTTTCTGGTTGGTATTTGAATTCTTTTGTTTGTTACAGATGCTTCACTATTTCTCTTCAATTATTCTACTTTAATTCATCGTTATTACTTATAAATTTCACCTTATTTATATTTTTAATTGTACAGTTTTTTAATACATTTGTATAGTTAAACTTACTAGTTTCATATGTGTTCGATATTTTATATTTACACTTTTTGATTATACTTATTATATATATATATATATATATATATATATATATATATATATATATATATATATATATATATATACAGACAATTGCTAAGGACGGATGACACTATCACCCATAGCAACCACAAAATGAAAGGAAGCAAAATGTGGAAAATTAGAATAAGTGCGGAATACAGTAAGAAGAGGTGTGTGTATGCAAATTTTTCATTTCCACGACTGTTTGTCACGTGATAGTGCTGATAAGAGATGGATTTGACATGAGTGGACAGTTGTTGTTCCAAGTGAAAGTTCTACGGAAAAGATTTAATTGACGAACTTGAAATTTTCGGTTCTTCTTCCCGATATCACTTAGATGATTTTATGAGTAGCCGTATTATTGGAAAGATCGAAGGCCAAAAAATAGCAGATGTTGGCAGGGAGTTTGACATCGCCCACAGTGTTGTTTTACGGTTGTGGCAAGCATTTAAAACAACTGGAATGTGTAGCAAGCATCACGGGGGAGGTCGTGTTAGAAGTACAATGCTTGCAGGAGACAGGTACATTGTCCTATCAACAAAAAGGGACTGGCACACCACAGCTCAGCAGATGGCAAATCAGTTTCTTGCTACCACAGGACAGCAGATCTCCCAAAAAACTGTAGCCAGACGCTTAGGAGAAGAAGGACTATACGCCCGCAGACCTGTTGTGTGTGTCCCATTGTCCAGATGGCACCATACCGCCCGTTTGCAATGGTGTTGTGAGCATCACAATTGGACCGAACAGGACTGGGCTTGCGTACTATTCTCAGATGAGCGTAGGTTCAGTTTGTCATCGGATTGTAGATGCCAAATGATCTGGCGTGAGAGTGGTACTGCTTATCGTCCAGAAAATATCCAGGAAAGGGATCGATATCCAACATGCAGTATCATGGTATGGGCCGGCATCATTATCAATGGCCGCACGCCCCTACATGTGGTTGAAACTGGGACAATGACTAGCCAACGATACATTGATGAAGTTCTACTGCCTTTTCCATGGTGCTGTCGGTGATAAATTTCTTTTCATGGACGACAACGCACCAAGTCATTGAACACTTGCTGTTCAGGATTGTCTAGCAGGGTGGCCACTCTTCAGACATATTAAAATTCCCTGACTTTTCCAGGTGAATTGAAAAGAAATTCCAGATCAGCAATTTTAACATAAAATGTGTGCATGTCCCTATTTAGTTACAAATTTGATTAAAGAATCTTCACAATTTAATTCCACTATCCAAAAAAAGTTATATTAAATCAGGAGGAAAAAAATACACATTTTTTTTTTGTTCTTACAAATAAATTTTGACATTTTTAATAAAAAATTCATGTAAATGCAGTAAAATTGGACTACTGAAATATTTAAAAGAATTTAATGGTCTTCATTGAAGACAATAAAAAGAAAGTCTAAACTGATGCCCTTAACTATGGGCATTGCAAATTGCTCACAATGACAGAGATCATTAAAGATATGCAACAACTACATTATAACAAGCCACAGTCATTGAATAATTAATGTCAATTCAGCAATGTCAAAAGAATGAAGATTTTACGTATATTGACAATATATATTTTAAAACCCCAGAATAAGTTCAAAATGTAGTTTTGCTAACTTAACTGAGTTAATTGCAACTGAATGATACTATTTATGTGAAAATAATTAGGAAATTAACCTTTCTAATTAACCCAAATATGAAAATAAGCTAGTTTAGTCAAGTTAATATGCAACAATAGGGAGATGGAGATCGATGGAAAAGGATAATTTCATGCTCTTGGCAACGCCAGAGGGGGAAAAAACTGAATTTCATGATCCTAATATTTATATGAAAATAAGCTAGTTTAGTCAAGTTAATGTGCAACAATAGGGAGATGGAGATCGATGGAAAAGGAAAATTTTGTACTCTCGGCAATGCCCGAGGGGGGGGGGGGGGGGGGGGCCTGAATTTCACGATCGTACTATTTATGTGAAAATAATCAAAAAATTAGCCTTTATAATCAACCAAAATATGAAAATAAACTAGTTTAGTCAAGTTAATGTGCTACAATAGGGAGATGGAGATCGATGGAAAAGGATAATTGCATACTTTCGGCAACGCCCGTGAAAAAAAAATGAATTTCACAATCATACTATGTATGTTGTTGTTGAGAATGTGAAAATAATTAAAAATTTAGCCTTTATAATCAACCAAAATATGAAAATAAGCTAGTTTAGTCAAATAAATGTGCAATAATAGGGAGATGGAGATCGATGGAAAAGGATAATTGCGTACTCTCTGCAACGCTCGCGAAAAAAAACTGAATTTCACGATCGTACTATTTATGTGAAAATAATTAAAAAATTAGCCATTATAATCAACCAAAGTATGAAAATAAGCTATTTTAGTCAAGTTAATGTGCTACAATTGGGAGATGGAGATAGATGGAAAGAGATAATTGAGAACTTTCGGCAACGCCCGCGAAAAAAAAAAAAAACTGAATTTCACAATCGTATTATTTATGTGAAAATAATTAAAAAATTAACCTTTATAATCAACCAAAACATGAAAATAAGCTAGTTTAGTCAAGTTAATGTGCAATAATAAGGGATAAGGGGTTAATGTGCAATAATAACTAGACAAAAGCTATGCATTGCATTGCCTGGAAATAATATTTATTCTAATTTATACTACATTATTCATGCCTGTAAACCTTACAGTCAATATTTAAATGAAGACTGATTTGCCCCATTTAGATTAGAAATATATATTTATATCCTTCTCAAACCGATTCCCATGACGCACATAACAACTAGTGGCTTTTCTCTGATCATTCACTATCTGTTTATATATAATCTTTGATCATTTAATTATCTTTCAACATAGCATTCAGTAATCTTTGTACAAACTTCTCTTATGTTAAAATTTTAATAGCTTCCCCTCTCATCAAAAATTTGCTATTTCTTTTCATATGTACGGAATTTATTTTCGTAAATTTCGCATTACTATGCATATACTGTTTTATTTTATTCTATATTGCTTGCACACAGTTACTATTAGATAAATATTTAAATAGTTTCCGATCAATATTTCTCAATAGTTTTTCTCGTCTCTGTCAGAGAACGGGTCTAGCAGTGACGTCACTCGTCTTTCCTTCCGGGGACAAGTTTTTCCCCGAACGAGATAACCTTATATATAAGATATTTTATGGAGCTTGTACTCTTTCAGCGTTAAGTTTTTTAAAATTTATAAAAATATGGAATGTTTTTACAAATGATTCTGCTGAAGGAAAATGTTTTAATAGAACTACACATATGTTCTACCAAATTGTATCTTTATTCTCATACTCACCTTTTCAATTATAAATGGGTATTTCTTATACAATTTTTAATATTTTTATATATTGAATATCACAGCTGCCAACCTCTAAATATGAAAAAACTGGGAAATTTTGCACAACACAATTTATACTTCTTACTGTTATACTTAATCTAAACATGAAAAGGACATATTTTCAACAAATAAAACTGAAATATGTAATAATTATAACATTCAGCAGGTATTACACTTATTTTCAATAGCAAAAAAACTGTATTTGATGTCTAGATTTCCTTCAATTCAAATTTTTTTATTCACATGCCTTTTGGTGTCGGCTTGGGCAATAATATGCCCTCTTCTAATGTGAAATTTTGAAGTCCATTGCACAGATTGAGCAAAAAGCATATTCAAATTCACTACCTTTGGACAATTTAAAAATAACATAGCTGTCAACTTACCAGAAGCAAAAAAATAAGTGCACAAAATTCGTGAGGGAAAAAAAAATAAGATTTTTGGCACACCAATAGGCGCCATTAATGCAATTAAACCTTAAATTGTAAATCAACTGATACTCACATATATTCAGCTTATTTAACATATACTCAACAATGAAATGGGATAATTTTATCAAATTATTTTTATTAAGTGCTCGAATTCATTGCAGCTGATTTAGCTTTTCTCAGTATGCTCTAATAATTCTGAAGCTATATTTTCTTAATTCTTAGAATTCTCAGAAATCATTTAAACTAACATTATTATACTATTTCATTTAAACTAAAAGATGAAACAAATGTCAATTTTTAATTAAAATTCTAAAAATATGTAAACTTAAATACAAATGCATCAAATTCAAATTTATGCTTTTGAAATGGTTGTATTTCAAGTACCCAAATTATTATTTTAATATCGTTATTCAGAAAACAGTTCATTTCATTGATGAGTTTGAAAAATAGCTTTTCTGTATAAGATACGAAATAATTATAAAAAATTTTGATGCAGACAAATTGCAAAAATGGAAATTATTAAACGAAATATAAGGAGGATTGCGAACAAATACAGTTTTTCACGATACTACTGCAAAAAAGCCTTTCATTTCATTAATAATACGTTTGAAAAATAGTTTTGTATATAAAACAAAATAATGTAATAAAATTTCAATCCATTCAAATGCATTTCTCCCTCATTTATTAGATAATCATTGGCCATCTTTCTCTCTTGTGACGCCGAGGAAATAATCTCCATTTGCGAGCGCCCATTACGCGATAGGTGGGAAACGGAATTTTAGATGAGAGAACGGGAAAACTTCCATTTCAAACTTTTGTGTGCTCGTTTCTCATTTCATGACATTTTCAGAACATTCGAGATCTATTTCCGAATTTTGGGACCTGTAGATACTCTTATGCAGATTTGCAAAAGAAAAAAAAAAAAAAAAAAAAAAAAACCCCATCCACAAACATTCCTACACCGCGGTAGCAGGAAATTAACAGGGGGAAACTGAAAGTCACATGACTTGCATTCGTGTTATTTCTTAGAGAGGGGGAAAATAAGAGCAGCTGAGTAAAAACCGGGAAACTGAAAGACTTACCCAGGAGACATAGAGAAAAACTGGGAGAGTTGGCAGCTATGTAATACATATAATAAACTGAATAATTAATTTTTGTTTTCATTAATATTATTAGTAGTAGCTATTTCAGAAAGTGAAAGATGTTCTGGACCAATGATTTGCAAAAAGTTTGTACTGTTAAAATGATTAAGAAAGTTGATGGTGAAGCATCCTTCAAAGCCAATGGAAGCTTGGTTTAAATCTTACCATGGAATTAGACAACTATCAATTAGTGATGAAAAACTAAGTGTTAGTTAAAACTAAATAGTTATGTGGAAATATCAGGAACTTGAAGTCTTTGCAAAATTTGATGTAAGGAACACATACCTGTCTCATAAATGGGTATTGCAAAGTGATTATTTTAGCAATATACAGAATTTGTAGCATAATGTTGTAATACTGATTTAAGAATTAGTTATTTTTTAAAATAGTCGAGGAGAATGGAACATTGACAAGAGGTCTATTGTACTGCCCCAGAAAAGAGAAGGTCCTTAAGAAAAGAGACCAGTAGCCGAGGCAAAAATAAGCAGGCAATTGACAGGAATGTCATACAACTCCCAGGGTTCGATCACATGTCGACCCAAGTGTTCGAACCTATGGGCGGAGAATACCTCTCATTCACATAGTATGTGAATAGCAGTTTCTTCACTATAATTGTAGCCTCTGCATAGCGAATCCTTAGTGACACCCATAATATTTAGGTGTCTTTTAAGGGTGCAGTGCCCAGTAAGGAGCCCAACAGCCTTTCTGAAGCCAGTTCTACTGAGCTTGAATAATTCCTTTTGACACATACTAGGGCAATTACAGTTTAGTCCGCTCCGATGATAATCAGGAGTTTACTGTACATCCAATTTGGCGGTAGGTTAAAAATGCAAAATTTTGCAAACTACTGAGAGAAATGACAATTCTGTCCTTTTCTCTATTTTTTCTACTTTAACTGTAAAAGTTCAAACATTTTAAGCTTTCCTGCACTTTTTGTGAGAACACTGTAACTCTTTGGAAGTCTGGGGACTATAGGCTAAGTACAGCCACCACAGAACATTTACAAATCTTAAGACTGTAATTAATAATTATAATATAATATTAATTATTTTAATACCTCATGTTAATGATAAATTCACAATAAATACCTACCATTAAACTGTCCTCCAAAGATAGACTCTCCACCAGTTCCATTACCTGTAATAATATAGTTTTCAGTTGATGAAGTATACATATTAAGTGTCACACATATATGTATATGCATAACAATAACAGAAAAGATTATCTAACCTAAATTAGGGTAATAAGTAGGGCTTTCAAAATAGTTATGTGGAAATATCAGGAACTTGAAGTCTTTGCAAAATTTGATGTAAGGAACACATACCTGTCTCATAAATGGGTATTGCAAAGTGATTATTTTAGCAATATACAGAATTTGTAGCATAATGTTGTAATACTGATTTAATATAGCATAGATTGGTTCAGCCCATTTTTACTATGCAAAACTATAAAAAGTGGTTAATAAATTAATTTAACAATTGATTTATTTATATCTATACTATAATTTGGAGAATCTAGAACTAGAGCCATTTTTAAAAAGTAAACAGACATTTTTATTTCACAAAGCACTTGCAAATGAATACATGTTATCTTAATATATACTTGAAGCATTACCTGATTCAAAATCGCCACTTTGAATTACAAAATTCTTAATAACACGATGAAATGGGGTTCCTTTGTAACACAGGGGCTTCTTTGAGGACTTACCCAAGCCTTTTTCACCTAAAAAAACATAATAAAATTAATGAAACACTGTTGGAATTTAAAATTTCCAGTGTAGACATGTTATAAAGTTATAATTAAATATAAGAAACAATCAAAGAACAAAAAGAGATACTACAAAATACCCCAAGACTACTGAATTGAGAAATCGATGGAAAGTAAGTTATTAAAAAATATTATTTTGGAGGAAGCCAAACAACAAACAATAAAAAATAAAAGTAATTAAGAGAACAAAAAAATAAATAACAATTGATAAAAGATTAAGGTTAAAAATCTTCAAGAGGTGCATAAACCCTCAACCTTCTAAATATCTTTTCATTAAATCTAGAGGTGGAGGGAAAAAGTACATAAGTCAAAAATTCCAATTTTTTATAACATATATATTTGGTTTAAGAAATTTATGAACTTTGTTGTGGAAAAAAATACGCAAGTCAGTTGGGCTTTCAAGATGTTAAAAAAAAAAAAAAAAAAAAAAAAACTTAACATCCATTAGATTTTGCGTGGATATTAGTGGAGTAATAAAATATAAATTAAGAATAATTATTATTTATTTAGCTTATGAATATATATCAAATTCCATAAAAATTCAATCTGTATGCAGAAAACTAAAAATTAAAATTTAAAAAAAGTTCTAAAAGTATCAAAATTTTCATTCCTTGATTTTGACTTAAGTGCTTTTTCTCGCCAGCTCTAGAAATAACTTTGTTACAATGTACAAAAAGGTTATTTTGCACTTAAAAAACTAAAAGAAATGCAATTACAATAAAATATGATGAAAATTTAACCAGAATTGAAAAATAAAAGAAAAATAACCATTTATTCATCTCATGTTAAAATGAGAGTCAATATCCCAAACCATTGCTACTCATAAAAATAAAAAATCACTGTTGCCAATAATGAGTAAAAGCCAGAAAAATAAATTAAGCACACAACATGATATGTGTTAGGGCATGTAGATATATATAAAAAGTAACACATTAAAGACAAGCATGTGATAACTATATGATGCTACTGTTGCCGATAATGAGTAAAAGTCAGAAAAATAATTAAGCACACAACATGATATGTATTAGGGCATGTAGATATATATAAAAAGTAACACTGATATTAAAGACAAGCACGTGATAACTATATGATGCTCCTGTTATAAAATATTAAAAAATAATTTTGAAAGTGCATTTAAAAACAATTAGTAAATAAAAAACTTTTGACAATACTATTTATCAAATACACTGGGTAACTAGTAGTATACCCATTCTTTGTACCGGATATCTAATATAAAGGAACTTAAAATTTACAATTTGCGGTGAACTTTTAATTCCTGTAATCTTTAAACCAAAATGCCATAATTGATACAGAGATGCCAATCTTGAATGAGCCTCTTCAGGAGTCATCATGGTAAATTTCAGGAGTTTTAGGACGTATTTCAGGATTCAACATAAGAAATTTCAGAAGCATCAATTTTTGTTTTCAAGCAATAAAATTTTGTAAATTATAAATTAATTGTATTTACATCAAGTAATGATTTGAAACTAACACTTTTAGTTTAATAAATCCATTGAACATTTTGACTGCAGTATTTATTTTCTTTTAAGTTTCTCATATTTTGGACAATAGATAATACAAACCTTACTTGAAAGATTGGGGTAGAAATCAGATTAATTTTTTTGGACAATTAAAAATTTGGGTCCATTTTTAGAAGAAAAATTTCCATAGTTAAACACCTGTTTTATTTCTTACATTTTTTATTATCCTCAGAACACATTTAAAATAAAGTTATTAGGATTACTACCTTTATGTAAATTAAATAATGAAATAAATGTTATTTCTTTTAATAAAAATTCAAGATATAAATTTAGTTGCAAATGCAAATTCTTTTGCATTAAATGCTTCTGACATGATTACATTTATAAGTACCTAAATCATTATTTTAAATAGTTATTCAGTATATATTCAGTCATTTTATTAATAAAATGTTTGAAAAATAGTTTATCTGTATAAAACTAGAACTAACTACAAAAACTTTAGTCGATTTAAACAAATTGCAAAAGTGGAAAATATTTCCACAATTAAAAGAATTATACCGATAATCATGTACAAATGCAGTTTTCTGCAAAACAGCTGGCAAAACTACTGTAAAATAACCCTTCATTTCATTAATATGTTTGAAAATTGCTTTTTTATATACAACACATAATAATTGTGAAAAATTTAATTGATGCAAACAGATTGTAAAAGTGAAAAATAATTTCACAATTAAACAACATATACCGAGAATTGCATACAAATGTAGTTTCTTGTAATATTCCTGCAAAATAACCCATATTTCATTAATGATATGTTTAAAAAATAACTTTATTATGTACATCACAAAATAATTATGAAAATTATAATCGATACAAACATGCTGCACAAATAAAAAATATTTTCACAAACTGAATATACCGAAGATTGCATACAGATTCCATTTTTCGTGATACTGCTTCAAAATAACCCATCACTTTATTAATATATTTGAAAAATAGCTTTTTTATACATAACAAGTAATAATTATGAAAATCACAGTCGATGAAAATGGACTGCAAAAAAGAAAAATATTTTTACAAACAAAATATACCGAGAATCGAGTATAAATGCAGTTTTTGCTGCAAAAAAACCTTTTCATTAATAATGTTGGAAGAATGTAAACAAACATCGCGATTCACGGTACCCCTGAACGATATTCAGAAACACAATTTTATTTTTGAAACACTTACTTCGTTCTCAGAAGTGAGTCATGACAATCCTTCAACAGAAGTCCTCATGCAAATTGAATATCCGACGTGTACACAAACTCATTTGCATATATAGGGGTGGACCCTGGACATAGTAGTATTCCAGTAGGTACCCATCCCCATATATATAAGGAGTTCACTTTGGAAACATCTTTAGATCTTTAGAGAGGTATTAGATCGTTGGATCTTGAATGAATGAATGACATGAAGGTGGGTGGCTCCAAAAGAGCCCAGCACATCAACCAGAGTTCTATTTTATTACTCCATCATGCAAAGGTCCTTAAGAAAAGAGACCAGTAGCCAAAGCAAAAATAAGCAGGCACTTGACAGGAATGTCATACAACTCCCAGAGTTCAATCACATGTTGACCCACATGTTCGAACCTGTAGGTGGAGAACACCTCACATTCACAGAGAATGTGTGCGGCAGTTTCTTCGCTGTAGTTGCAGCCTCTGCAAAGCAAATCCTTCGTGACACCCATAATATTAAGGTGTCTTTTAAGGGTGCAGTGTCCAGTAAGGAGCCCGACAGCCTTCTGATGCCAATTCTACTAAGCACTTCCTTGGATCTTAGGATCAGTAGGCTAATCAAGTTAGATGAAATCTGGTTATAGTATGATGGTCTTCAAATAGAATGTCTTAGTATATAGACGATTTTGGTGTTGAAGGTTATTCAGATGTATTAATCTGTGTGTGACGGTTTTTGTCACAAAGTTTTACACCAGTGATTTATGCTTTTAATCTTAAGCATGTGTATGACCATTCATATGTTCAAAGTATCCAGCAATAATGTGTCTGCCTATTGTGCAATAATTGGAGGATGGAGATGGATGGGAAAAGATAGTTGTCAACTTAGAGCAATACACGGCAATACAAAATGAGTTTTGCAACCACACTCTTTGGTTGCAAAATTATTTCAAATACAAATTTGAGTTTGTAGGCTTGCAGGAAAAGCCATTAACCCTTTCGGGACTATTGGCACGCCCGCAAACTTGCATTCAAGGACGGACGGCATGCACTTGTGACAGAGGAAACTTTACCGTGAACGGAGAGTAGCACGTATGCGTGCCTTCACGTGGAATGTTTTAATTTGTCTACTAGATGGCGTTAAATGTCCGTGGAACCAACTTCAATGTATTTTGCAGATGAATGACCTTGGCATAAGGCGGATCCAATGAATTATTTCTCCATTTGGAGCGGTGAAACATGATTTTGTAATATAAACAGACAGAGCAATTCTGGCAGCATCAACAATTTTATAATTGAGTTTCGGGTTTTGTTTTTATTTCAGCGTTATGATTTTGTTGGCTAATCATAGGAATAAAAGAGAGTAATTTTGTTTGGGTTTTAGAGGCAGTGAAATTATTCGTTTATTTCGAATAAAAGAATGGGAGCAACTAACAAGTATTTTGTATCCTGATTTGTATGAAAAATATACATCAAATAGAAAATAAATATTTCTTTTATTCCTGCAAAAAGTAGATTTCTGTGTTGAATAGGTGATTTTTAGTGAATTTTTTTCGAGAGTCAGGCTTAGCGCAAAAAATTTGAGGTCCTTCGGGAACAGTTTGGAAGCGAAGCTCTTCGTCTTTTGGGCCGCGGCAGCTCCGGAATGCCGCAGTTGCAAAAGGGTTAACTGTCCACATCAGTTTTTTTTGTTTAACAAACAATTTTTTAAAGTTAGATTTATATTTTAGAATCCATTTTTTATTGGTTACGACAAACATATTGGTAAAATTAAACTGGATGATAAGATCTATTGAAACTATTGAAAGCTTTATATTAATGTTTAAAAGGACAAATGTTTAAAACTAAACATTGAATTTGACAAATATTTATACATTTTAATCTCATTATGACAATGAATAATATATTTCATAAAAATATCAATATAATAACAGAAAGGAACTAGGATGTTAACAAATTACAATCTGTAAGATCCACGGCAAAGTGGGGATAAAACTCATGTCTTCATTTTGCAATATGTTTTATTTCAAAAAAAGTAACAAATAAGAAATAAGTTCTACATTAAGGCAAAATGAGGATATTAACCAAATCATTAATCACAGTCTGAACTCTTGCTCCACTCCTGTGTTTTGATTTGACTGACACAACATAAACAAACAAATTGTTCAAGTTGTTTTGATCAATTGATGAAAACATCCTTCATACAAATGAGGAATATAAAAGAATTATAGTCCCAATAACTATGTTTATAAATATTGGCTTTAAAGCAAAAATTCTTAAGAGTTCAATTTTTCAGAACTTTTTACCCCAAACTGACACCAAACAAAGAATAATTAAGAAAAGTGGGAACTTTGGAAAGAAAAATAAATTTATAGTCATTTATCATCAGGTAGAAGGGGAAAAGCACTAATTCAACAATTTACTAAATTCTCTTTTTTATTAGATTTTCTTTCTGTAGAAAAGGTTAAGAGGAATGTTTTGCTTTTTCCTTTTCTACATTTGATTGTCTAATGAAGGAAAAAAACTTGCACTTTCAAAAATTATTACAAACATACAGAGCATGCAAAGAAACACATATAAACAAACACATTTTTTGTTACTATAGATTAAATGTTATACCTGTGCAGAGTGACCGAAAATTTTCACAAGTGACAGGACATACATCAGAAAATAATTCAATTATTATTCTCCCCACTGAAAACAAATTTAAGAATTAAGTAATTTAGTTTAAATAACAAAATGCAAATAATAAATACATTGAAAATTTTATATCTACCTGGTTCATGATCAATATCAATGTCAAGGTAGCAACGAGGACGATATGATTCAACAGTCATCCTGAAATAAAATAAATAAATTCAATAAATAATCATAAGAGTGAAATACT
Organism: Amaurobius ferox; assembly: GCA_951213105.1. Lineage (NCBI taxonomy): Eukaryota > Metazoa > Arthropoda > Arachnida > Araneae > Amaurobiidae > Amaurobius > Amaurobius ferox. The sequence goes on along the minus strand of OX578135.1, from coordinate 144,904,910 downwards.
TATATGAAAAATATATTATTAAATTATTTCTAACGAAAAGCAATTTTGTATTATATTACCTCCTCAAATTAATTTACTAAATAAAAGCAGATAGTATTCACTGTTTAGGTGTGTAGCAGACAGCAGTATATAAGAGAGATCAAACAAAGCAAAGTTAAAAAAAATCGGCGATTCTCTGATGAAAATTGTTTGGAAAAGTAGTGAGTAATTTCTTTTCAATCATGAATAACATTAGATATTCATCAGGGATTGCATTCAACTTTTCTTGAAAAAGAGGAACAAAAAGAAGAATTCTGATATAAAAAATTAGGACTTTTAATTCCCACCCCCCTTATAATTAATGTTTTTTCCCAATAACTATAGTGTTGAATTATGCAAACAAAACACAGTCATACAGTGCTTTTGGTACACCAAAAATTTCATTTTGTGGGAATTTGGAACAATAAACATTGAAATTTGGATCAGAAAATTATTTAATTTGTGGAAAGAAAATTTGCAGATTTCATGTTACTTTAGAAAAATAAAACCTTTTTGTAGCAGTTTCAATCAAAGAAATCAGCATTTTGGAAATTTCAGGAAAAGAAAATATTAACACTTTTTATTTGATTAAAACAATTTAAAAATTTTGAAACAAACTGCTCATAAGAATTGGTCTTAAGGAGGGATAAATATAAAATGGGAGCATTAGTCATATTGTCAGACACAGAAGTTAGAAGCAGCAATATTGCATTTTAGTTAGTAATACACTGCAATAATATGAAAATTAGTCAAAACTTAAGCAACACATAATTATGTACAAATTATAATACAACAATGGCTCCTTTTTGTTAACACTATAGGCCAAAAAGACTAAATGGGCAAATGCATACTGTGTTGTATAATAATTGGTAAGTAATTATGTTTATTTTATTTTGTGTGCCTTTGCTTACTGAAAATGCAAGTTATCTAACTAATAGCAAAATTTGGAATTTTCACAATTTTTATATAACGTGCTAAATTTCGAGATTTTTATGAAAAAGTGTTAAAATTCATAATTTTTATGGGAAAATGCTATGATTCGTGAATTTTATAAAAGAGAAGAGTAATTTGTGATATAGAATGTTAAAACTCAAAATTTTTAAGAAAGAGCACTAAAAGTCTCAATTTTGGAGAAAGAACATTAAAAGTGAAATTTCTTTTAAACAGCACTAAAATTCATGATTTTTTTAAAAGTACGCTAAAATGTATGATTTTATTTAAATGTGTTAAAATGCATGATTTTATTTAAAAGTGCTAAAATACATGATATTATTCAAGTTTTAAAACATGCGATTTTATTCAAAAGCTACACAATGCAAATTAAAGGTGTAAAAATTTGTTATTGAAAAGTGCTAAAATTTGCTGTAATTTATTTAAAAGTGCTAAACTAAAAGGAGGAAGAATCCATGAACTAAATCAAGCTGGTAACATTGGATGGTAGAAACTCCATTTTACTTACAGTCTTTGCGTACTTGGGGAAGAAAATCTATTTAATTTAAAATGGAACATTTATTGCCATTTTTGAATATTCCCATTATTGTTCATATTGCAGAGTGTAAGAGGAAATCATTACTGAAAATAGCAACAGTTTTAGGGGGGTTATTATTGGGGGGGAGTTTTAGGGGGGGAGATTATTACATACAGTTTAATTTAACAAGTTCTGGTAAAATTTTTGCCAGAGTAAAGGCAAAATTCCTGGACACATGTGGACTCACCTCGTCTGGTGAAAACATTAGCACAAAATGAATGACTGTTCTTTTAGTGACAGTGCTTTATGGCAAGGACATTGAGGTTATGACAAATTAATAAAGATTTTGGAATTTATTATTTAAGATTTTTTTTTTTTTTTTTTTTTCTCACAAACCCTTGCTTGTCCCAGTTTCAAATAGAAAAATTATCAGCAAAATTGAAGTAACACATTTTCTTAAATTCAAAGTTATATGTCAAATTTTATGATCTTGAAAATTTAATAATTGTTTGATATTGGATTAGCATACAACATGAAAGGACACAGAAAATATTTTATAGCGACACTTGTTTGAACATTCTAAGTATTTTCTTTCCAAAATTATAAGAGTTCAAAATATCATGTTTAGGCGAGTAAAAAAGAAAAAAATCAGTTTATGGAGGACTGTAAATAAAAAACAATTGCCAACATAGAGCTAATATTTCATTTGGATGAATATCTTTACTAATACTAAAAACTCAATACTAAATTACTAATACTAAAAGCTCAACTACTAATACTAAACAATTTCAGAGAATTCCAGAAAAGTAAGGTTGAAAATGTTATTTTCTTTTTTTTTTAAGTTGATTTGATATGGAATGACCCGATACTGTCTTACTTAAAATAAAAAAAAATTTATGATCCCATTATAAAATTTACAGGACATGTACAAAAAAAAAAAAAAAAAAAAAAAAAATTAAAATATGCATTTTTTGCAGTTCAAGGTCAAATTGGATGAGCTTGAAATAAAAAACATCATTGATGGGGATCATATGACATATCATACAGTCGTACATTAAACTACAAAATAAGCCTTATTTCAACACAATCGGTACATTAGGTTAGCAGGTACAAGATTTTGAACATGCCTAGAATTGTGAAAAAATTACCAGATTTTCGAACTTCACATATTTACAAATAAAAAACTAATTTAAATTGAGGACTAAGATTTTGCATAGTATCTCAATACAAAACTTTATATACATAAGCTATTAACTGGCATTATGCAGGTAATTAAAAATGGATGTATATTCAATAGTGTAATGTTTAAAAGATTCAAGGTCACAAAAATTTATAGCCAAGATACATTAGCCTGTATCAATGAGGGAGAGATAAACAATAGTATATAATAACATTATTTGAAATTCTAAAGTTGTGTATTCAAATTAGCTTTTAGAGGTTAATGGTTTTAATTTACATTTCAAATATCACATTACAACAAGGTTTAAATATTCTTTCCTTAGTCAGTGGTTTAGTAAAATAATCTGCTAATTTATCTTTACTATTAAAAAATTTAACATTAAATGACTCATTGACTATTAAATTTCTTAGGAAATGATATTTTACATCTATATGCTTAGTCCTATTGTTTTCAATTGGAGAGTAAGAAAAGTTTATTGCCGCTTGGTTACCACAAAAAATAACGCTATTATTTTTGTTGAAGTTTAACTCCAGCCTTTGACATTCCTCAATTATATTCTGTGCCCACACCATTTCCTTAGCTGCTTCTGTTAGTGATACATACTCAGCTTCCATTGTTGACAAATTGACATACTTATGTTTAAAGGTTCACCAAGAAATGGGTACACTATGCGCAACTAAAACACTTCATCAGCAATCTGAATTTTAATGATTAAGCTCGAGGATTGTCCATGTGCATTGATGTGAAATGAATACAAAGCAGGTTAGAAAATTATTTCACTTTTATTTTGTGAATGAAAATAGATATCTTAGGTATATTACACACCGGGTAATCTTATGCACAATAAAATAATACTATGTACACAACTTGAGCTAATAAGCTCCATATTGGCTTTTCTTGAAATTAGTGGAACATTCTTAGTACGTATCAGTATAGTAATAAAATACTTATATTACCTAATCTCTTTGTGTGCAATTGAAGCCACCAAAGCCGGTTTCACACTTGGCCATAAAAGTTCCGTTGAAATAGATACTTTAACACCGATAAACATCCTCGCGACTTCACTTTTCTTAATTTAAGGAAAACATCATGACTATTAACTTAGTCATTCTTGATACGGTCAGTTTACACAAAACTTAGAACTGATTCTAAACAGCTGTCACATTGCCTAAACAAGTCGGTGTTATTCGTCCAACACCTTCAGTTTTTATTTTAGTCATGTGCATTGTTCAGGTTCACGTGATTAACATCATGATATTAGACTGCCGATATATCACAATGTTGAAATTACTATATCGCTCAGGCCTAGCACCGATGGTGAAGATAGGAACTCTAAGGGAATATCCCGGCCCGGAGGTCTGATTTCAACAAGAGAAAAGTATACACTTTTTAAAAATTCATGAAAATGAACTATTAATTACATGGATTCCATTCAAAGTTGGTTTGAAAGAAAAATTTTCGATCTTTACATTGTTAAGATTGAAACTCTGAAATATATTTTTTGCGATTTGCAGGTAACAACATTTCAGATTTCATTCATGGAACAGGAAAAGGGAGGCTTTCGCCATAACTTTACGATGACAACAATTTGCTATTTATTTATTTTTTATACAGAATCTCTAATCTCGAGGCCATCCAAGAGGACGGCAACTTCCAAAAATTGGCTGCCTTCGCCAAATTTTAACCCGGCAAGAACGGGAGGACTGGCGATTTCCAGAAGCCTGTAATATAGGCTACAATAGTCCAGGGAAGAGACATTTCATGTTACCATAATCTACTTTATTATATGACACTCGAAACAGATATAGTTACATAGGATGGTCGAGCTCTGGCGACCAGTTCTCAAGAAATCTCAATGCAGTCTCTGTTGGTTCACACAATGTAAGTTACAGCTGAGGGGGAGGAATATGAGAACATGGGGCACATGCTGCCTTCACATTCTTTATGCTTTAAAAATGTGATGAGAAAGTTTACGGAGAGGTAAGATTAGTGACCATATATGGTATGGTTGAGGAAAAGAGGATGTGCTGGCAGACTGTTAATATTAGTGGTGTGTGATAGAGTTGAGCAAATTAGCTGCGTAAGTGTTGAGCACTTGATTTGCATGAAAATGCAGGTGGGAAAAACATCACGGTTCACACCCGAAAATGTAGTGAGTCATTGACTGTCAATGAACGTAGTTCACCAGGAATTATATGGATGCACGTTCAAGGGAAACGTGACTTGTGATATATACCTGCATTTTTCCAACATTACTGACTAGAATGTTTTTAATAAATGCGGCAGGGAGATTGCTCTTACATGTGGTAATGACATTAGTTAACTTTAATGGTTGTTTATAGGAAAAGAAGTGAGGGGGTGGGGCAGGGAATGGGACATAGTTTATGAATGCGTAGATGAGCGGGAAACATAAGATTTTGTTGGCTTCGAGGGAAATAACTTGCCGTATCTAGACTTTTTTTTTTTTGGTAAATTTATATTGATTTTTTTAGTTAATAATAAGGTTTTTTTTAATTTCTAATAATAAGGTTTTTTTTAATTTCAGTTTCTATTTTTCTTTTATTTGGTTAAGAAACAGAGTTCTCAAGGTCCTTAAAAATTATTACCATAAAATGTGTGAATTTACGGGAACTGCCATATTTTGTTGCGATCAGTATGTGGGACCTGCTGAAATACAGAAGTTACCCTATAAATTTGTATATTAATGGATTTAAAATGCTCAAATTTCGCAATTCAGTTCTGTGCATTACCGAGAGTCCAAAAGTATCAGTTTGCATTTATTTTCATCTTCTAAATATCCCATATAAGAGCAATATAACTTTATTTTTATAGTGAGGCTAAAACTAAGCAAATATTTAACTAAACCAAATTATTTCTCACATAATTATACATTTGTGCAATTCAGTTTTTTATTCACCTGCATTGTCGAGCCATTCAGTTTTTATTTTAGTCACGTGTATTGTTCACGTGATTAACATCACGATATATCACGATATTAGACTGCCGATATATCACAATGTTGAAATTGCCACATCGCCCAGGCCTAGCACCGATGGTGAAGGTAGGAACTCTATGGGAAAATCCTAGCCTGGGTGCCTGATTTCAACAAGAGAAAAGTATATACTTAAATTCATGAAAATTAACTATTAACCGTATGGATTCCGTTTAAAGTTGTTTGAAAAAAAATTTTCGATTTTTTTCATTGGTGTTAAGATGAAAACTCTGAAATAATATTTTTGGCTGCTAAGGAACGCATTTGTGTGAAAATCGTACTAAAATGTAAAAGAACTAAAAAAGTAATTCGAATTTTAAAAAAATAAAGCCGAGGCGTATCATCCCAGGTCCTGCGTACCAAAATGTACATGATTAGTGCAGATAAGGTGCAATATGTGCACAAATGTAAACATAATGCTTAAAAATTGAATATTTTCATATTATGTTAAATATATTATTAGTTTTTGCTTTCCTTATAAAGTTAAATTAATTACATCAAAATATTTTAAGGATTAGTAAACCATTATGTGGAATTATAGCAGTGTAACTTTTTATTAAAAGTTCTTGCTCATAACAATTGCTCATCAAAATGCAAAATATCATAAAATTAAAAGCTGACTTAACTTTTTGACCTGGCTCCTAGATTGAGGAGAAATTTGTCGTGCCCTGTGATAACATTCTCCCAATTATGTTATCCTGCTCGAATTAAATGAAGAATCTATATGCAGGGTAGGTGCAGGGTATGCATAATAGGTGCTTTTCGTGGGGCGGACCGCCCCGCTGCTCTTAGATATTAGAAAACCTGCCGTTGCCCTCAAATTAAAAAACCCGCCCTGCATGCCCCAGTACTGTAATTTTGTGCCTTGACATAAAAAAATGACACCCTTCTTTTAAAAATGACACTTCTCCATATATTCTCAAATTTTCAAAACATCGAGAAATGTGCGACGTTTTTCCTCATTCATAATTTAAAGCCACAGCAGTATTTTTGGCAAAGCAATTTTTTAAAATTTATAATTGGGCCCTTTTAAATATATGTGCCCTTTTCAGTACGTAATGTGCCCTTTTGAAATCCTAGAATGAACCCTGTATATGCATCTAGATATTTCATTACAAGCCTGATTTGCTTACATCTGCTGAATATCTTGCATATTGGCACCCTCTATAAGTGACTATTTGAACTAAAACTATTTTTACTATTACAAAAAGTCCGACCTTCCTCTAATTCCTTTCGTGCAAATTTACGGGAACTGCTAAAATACGGAAGTTACCCCATAAATTCGTATATTATTGGATTTGAAATGCTCAAATTTTACAATTCCGTGCATTACTGAGAATCCAAAAGTATCAGTTTGCATTTATTTTCATCTTCTAAATATCCCATATAAGAGCAATATATCTTTCTTTTTATAGTGAGACTAAAAATAAGCAAATATTTTACTAAACTAAATTATTTCTTGCATAATTGTACATTTGTGCAATTCAGTTTTTTATTCACCTGCGTCATCGCGCCGTCTAGGTTTTATTTTAGTCACATGCATTGCTTACGCGATTAACATCACGATATTGGACTGCCGATATATCACGATGTTGAAATTACCACATAGCCCAAGTCTAGCATCAATGGTGTTAAGATAGAAATTTTATGGAAATATCTTGGCCCTGGGGCCTGATTTCAACAAGAGAAAAGAATATACTTTTTAAAAATTCATGAAAATTAACTATTAATCACATGGATTCCGTTCAAAGTTGGTTTGAAAGAAAAATTTTCGATCTTTACATTGTTAAGATTGAAACTCTGAAATATATTTTTTGCGATTTGCAGGTAACAACATTTCAGATTTCATTCATGGAACAAGAAAAGGGAGGCTTTCGCCATAACTTTACGATGACAACAATTTGTTATTTATTTTTTTTTTTTTACGGAATCTCTAATCTCAAGACCGGTAACTTCCGAAAATTGGCTGCCTTCACCAAATTTTAAAGGGAGGACAGGAGGACGGGCGATTTCCGGAAGCCTGTAATTTAGGCTCCAATAGCCCAGGGAAGAGACATTTCACGTTACCATAATCTACTTTATTATATGACACTCGAAACAGATATAGTTACATAGGTTGGCCGAGCCCTGGCAACCAGCTCTCAAGAAATCTCAATGCAGTCTGCATTGGTTCACACAATGTAAGTTACAGCAGAGGGGGAGGAATATGAGGGCATGGGGCACATGCTGCCTTCACATTCTTTATGCTTTAAAAATGTGACGAGGAAGCAGTTTCATATGAGAAAGTTTACGGAGAGGTTAAGATTAGTGACCATATATGGGTCGATGAAAAGAGAAAGTGCTGGCAGACTGTTAATATGTGGTGTGTGATAGAGTTTAATACAGCTGCAATATGTGCTGGACATGAAATAGGAATTTGGAATATTAATTATGAAAGAAAAGTGTGAGTTGTTATTGGGGAAAGCTTAAAATTTCTGTATCATATATTATACAGTATGCGACCTCTTATCCGGAGTCTTAATATATGGATGCTTCCAATCTGGATAATAGGCTGGCTACAGCACGTATTTTTTCAAAGTACAAATCGCGCCAAGTTGGCGCATTCTCCCGTGTTGTAATCGGAAGTGCGGTGGGCGGCTTTTCTCCGGTTTAACCAAAATAATGCGTTGAAACCTACATTTTTTTCACTTTAAATGTTTGCAATCCTTACATAAACAAAGGCAGACATCAAAGGTTACACAACATCTTGCAGAATCCGCACTAATCACACCGGAAATGTTGCTAAAAGTACAGGGTCTGTATAAAAAGAATCGGGAATTTTTTTTTCCTGATGTGAGTGTACGTCGTAGAGCGCTCGCAGCGTGTATGCTCGGTAGTGGGGAATGTGACCTTCAAAACGCGCTAAGCGACAGTCGCCTTCGAGCGTTCGTTCAGGCTACATCGTGTTTTTAGTGGATCCCTGTCGAGTGACTCTGTGCAAGCCTGAAATGCAGAGAATAATTGAACAGCGGTATGCGATCAAATTTTGTGTTGGATTAGGGAAATTGGGTACGGAGACATTGGCCATGATTCTCCAAGTGTTCAAGGATGAAAGCATGTCACAAACAGCAGTTTTTAAGTGACACAAGCTCTTCAAAGATGGCCGAGAGAGTGTGCAGGACGAGCCTCATGCTGGACGGCCATCGACATCAAGAACCGACGACAACGTGTGTGTGAAGTGCTGAATTCAGACCGTCGCTTAAGTGTGCGAATGGTCGCAGATGAAATTGGCATTAATAAGATGACAGTGCACTGCATTATCACTGAAAATTTGGCGATGCGAAAGATATGCGCTAAACTTGTCCCGAAGGTCTTGAAGGACAAGCAAAAGCAGAGGTGAGTGTCTGCTTGCAAAGACCTTCTGTAACGCGTTGAAGAAGACCCTGGCTTTTTGGACATCGTGATCACGGGAGATGAGATTTGGACATTTGAATACAACCCGGAAACAAAGTGGCAAAGTTCGGAATGGCACACTGCGGGATCACCTTATCCAAAAAAAGGCTTGAATGAGCAAATCCAGAGTGAAAGCCATGCTGATAGTTTTCTTCGACACAAAGGGGTCGTCCACTACGAATTTGTTCCTGAGGGGCAGACAGTGAATGGTGCTTTTTACCTAGAAGTGCTAAGAAGACTGAAGAGAAGGGTCAACCGGGTGAGGCCAGCCATTGCCGGAAATTGGAAATTGCATCACGACAATGCAACCAGCCACACCTGCTCCAAGGTGACCGACTTCCTGACGATAAACGGCATCAACACGGTTCCCCAACCCCCTTTCAGTCCCGAATTGGCACCAGCAGACTTTTTCCTTTTCCCAAAAGTGAAATCCTCCCTCAAAGGACACCACCATGGGACCCTCAGTGCCATCAAAAAAGCTTGCACGCGTGTCCTTAAGGACCTTCTGGAATCTGCCTACCAGGGAGCCTTCGAGTCGTGGAAAAGCCGTTGGCAAAAGTGTGTCGATGCTCAAGGGATGTACTTTGAAGACTTTTGAGGTATTGTAGCAATATCTGTAATAAATCTATTTTTCCGAAATTTTTCTCGCTACTTTTTATACAAACCTTATAGTTCCAGCGATGAGAAAAATAACAAGTATCACGGAGGTAAAAGTGGACTCATTAACTCCATGGTGGATATATTTGTTCCATGTCAGATAAACATACTTTCGACGAGTGATAGAATATTTCTTTTGTAAAATGAAATAAAGAGCTTCCCTTTTTAGCAAAACCATTTTTTTTTAGAATGGGTGTGTTTGTTTGATGCCCCAATGACTTCGTAGTGGTAAAGTGATGTCATGACGTTTTTCAGTGTGAAGTGACTGGGACTTATGGAAAAAGCTACGGAACCTAAAGAAATTTGCAGAGATTTTCAAATATTTTCTCGTTCACTAGCAAGCTTTCAATTTTCGGTTTTCATTTTCACATATTTTTGAAATTCTTAACATAAAAATTAACTTTTGGCATTTCCAGTTAACCATTTCGTTAACTGTATGCACTGATTATGAATAAATTGTAACCACATTAAAACAACTTGTTTCGACTTTTTTTCACAGTGGTCTGCTACGATAATGCCGAAGGTGTGATATGGGTGTTAAACAAGTGTTTCCGATTTACAACATATTCCTTAACTCTTTTCCTAGGATACAGGGGTTTAAAGGCTTTTATAAAGTAAATAAAACATAGATGAACTAATAGAACTACCATGAAAGATACATAGAACTATAAAACTACCATGAAAGATACATAGAACTATAGAACTACCAATTTTTTTCTAGACGTTTACAATTACCATATCAAGCAATCTGGGGGTGTTGGAAAAGGGGAAAGTGCCTGATTTTGATTTTTTCCACTTAAAGTGGATAGATTTAATTGAGAAAGGGCTAGTTTTCTTAGGGGCGAAATTGTTTGCAGTATTTTCTGGAGACATGAAAATTATGAGTACTTGGATTGTTTTTACCTTAGATCAGTCTGAGAGCTGTTAGTTTTTACTTCTAAGTTGTTGTTGTTGTTGAGACTCAGACCGTCCGACCTACCAGAAAGGTGTAAGGTAACTGTTTGGACAGCCGGGAAGTGCCACCCAATTTAGACCGGAACCCAGTGGGGGAGGCATCCACAGGGACCGTACCCTCCTTCCCCTACCACCAACCTCTCGGAAGGACTTACGGACCCACATGTTTAACGTGATCGTACTCCGTGTGAACACGGCGGCAGTTTAGGCAGTGGCTGGAATTGAACCCGGGCCTACCGAGTGCAACTCCAGCGTGCTAACCAATGGGCTACCGTGCCCCTACTTCTAAGTTGTGACACATTTGAAGAACATCCTTTGCTAACATTTTTGGTCTGAATTATGGCCAAATGACTAGCATCTGATGCAATGAGTTCTATAAGAAAACATGTTTCATTATCTATAAAAGATAAAGTGGCCATTTTGAAACATATGAACAAAGGTGCTTCTGCTAAAATATTAGGAGATAAATATGGTGAAGGCCCACTTTAGTTAAAAATGTTCCAAAAAAAGACTTCTAATAACTAGTCTGAATAATCAACTTTTTTCAGACATTTTTTTCTTACAAAAATTTTCTTAATCACTAAATTTGATACTATAATCACATGTAATTTGCATTTTAGTTAACCAAGTATATTTTTTCATATGGATTGTAAGAAAACTTTATTTAATACATATTTTTAAAATAATATATAATTTTCTATAACATTTTAGATCATTCCAGTAAGTTATAGAAAAAGTGTTCTGAATTACGTAAAAACCCCTTATCCAGATTGCCTGAAGTCCCAAGCATTCTGGATAACAGATCCTGTACTATATATCAGGGATGTATCTACAGTGGTCGGTGGTGGTCGGGGTTTCCACCACTCAGAATTTCCGACCACCACTCATCCAAAAAAATATACGGCTGATCCGGAGATTAGGTCACCTTGGTTAAATCGGAGAAGACGCCACGCACTTTGTGAGGTTAAATCGGAGAAGACGCCACGCACTTTATGTTGCAATTTGGTAACCTCTTGTATCGGATGTTTTCGGCGGAAATTGTGTAGCATCCAATAAGAATACGTTTTTGTGTTTGCTACAGTTTTTTGATGTAAAAGAACATTTCTATCAATATTTTTGGTCATTGTTGTGCGTGTTTGCTTGTTCTTTCGTTATTTGATTTATTTTGTAATAATTATTCATTTTAGTTTTGCGGATTTGCTTTTGTCGTCGATTATATTTCCCTTATGTCTTCTGGTATGCGCGAGCAAATGGAAGGTGAGTGTAGTGTATGCACATATAAAATTGTAGCATATTCTGAGTCTGGGCGCCGCAGGCGACCGTTCCTAATAAACCGGAGATCACTGGGGGTCCCGTTCCGGTGTAGAACGACCTTTAGGTCGAACCTCTGCCCCTGTACGGACCACTGGTACATACGGACCACTAATACATCCGTTCCACAATTTTCGATCTTTAGATCAAATCCCTGCTCTTACACGGACCTGTAGGTCGAACCCATTCCTTTATATGGATCCTCAGTTAGATGGAGAAAGCGATCTTGATACGTACGATATACACAGATAAAATTGTAGCATAAAAATTTTAAATTTTACAAAAATCTGATTTTGGAACGTTTACATGAGTATTATTAATTTTTTTATTCTGCAGTTTTATAAAGTTATTTAATTTTCTTAAAATACACAAAAATCTTATTTTGTAACGTTTTTTTGAGTATTATTCACTGTTATTTAAGTTAAATTAAATTATCATTTATATTAGAAAATCTTGTTTAGAACAAACACAATAGTCTGTCTTTAGAAACAGGGTTCTTCTACCAAAACATCATTTTGGTAGGAGGAGCCTATTTCTAATGACGGTAAATGACATCACTGAGGATGGGTGGAGCCAATTTCAAAACACAGAAGAAAGCGCCAACCACAGGCCAACTTGGCCCGATTTTGTACTTAGAAAAAAATTTGCGGTGACCTAATCTCCGGATTTACCAAATATACATATAATAATTACATTTAAAAAAGTTATATTCAATTTTATCAAATGTTTTTCTTTAATATAAAAGTATACAATACTAATACTGTTTATGTGTGCGAATTAACGTGAAGCTCGTTTCGAAATTTTATATTCTCAATTATAATTGTTCTGGAAAATCAACCACCACTCACATTTCTTTAGATACATCCCTGATATATATATATACACACACATAAATAAAAATGGAGATCGATGGTAAAAGATAATTGTATACTCTCAGCAATGCTCGAGAATGAAATCTGAATTGAGCAATCATACTATTTATGAAATAATTAAAATATTACAATAAATATGAAAACAAGCTAATGTGCAATAATAAGGGAATGGAGATGAATGGAAAAATTGTAGTTGTTTACTCATAGCAACGTCCGAGAATGAAAACTGACTCGTGCAATTGCATAATCTAAGCAAAAAATAATTTGTTTAGTAACTTATTTGTTTATTTTAACTCATACTATACAAATAAAGCAATGATACTGCTCCGATAGGAAATCATTAAAAGATCAAAATGGATGTAAATTGATACTTTTAGACTTTAGCAATGCAGATATGAATTGAATCCCCTATGACATGGCACATTTTACGAAAATAATTGAAAAGTTGACAGTAGAAAAGGTTACCTAAAATGCTGAGGTACATATGACAATTACATAAAATTTATAAGTAATTGCCATGCCGAAGACTGGTGAGTAGGAATTTTAAGGGCTGTGCTGGAAATAAATGAATATTCATCTGAGGGGTGGAGGACAATGAGAAATCCTTTACGATAACATAGAGTGTATAGCTTATCTTGGGTGGTCAAGCTAAGAGGGATGAGACTTCACCCTGTGGGGTGGAGGTTGCCAACAAAAAATAAAGGATGCTGCTGGTGGTGTCCAGTTATATTGGTACACTCCCCATTCATTCAGGTATAAATACTGTTATGACTTTTATGTGGCTTTATTAAATAATGAATGGGAAAAATTTTGCATATTTCTCAATGTTTTGAAAAGTTGAGAATACATGATAAGGCATCATTTGGAAAAGGGACCTGCAGAGTGATAATTTTCTATGTCAGAACACAAAATTATAGCAATGGGGCAAGGTAGGTTTTTTAATTTCTGAGGACAGCAGGATGGTCCGCACTGCAAAAAAAATCTAGGATGAATCCTGATATAAGTTAATAAAACATTTTCTTACTCTTCTGATACTTACGTGGGCATAAGAAGGGGAATTATGAGATTTTTTTAATGCAGGCACTTTTTTTTTTAATTATAGAAATCCTAACATGAAACTAAATAAATTTTGCAAATTTGTTTTATCCTCTATAGTGGATGATAAGTCGATGTACCCTGGATTTTTCGCACTCACTCAACCACTGATCAACAGCTTTGTGCAAGAGGTTTTTCAACATAAATAGAACAAAACTCAAAAGTGAAGCAGACTTGATGAGATAAACAGACTTGATGTAGGATGCTTTAATATCTTTGAAACTGGGCATAATGTTTTGTGAAAAAGATGGAAATGTTGACTGTAAAGTTAATTTTAAGAAAACTGTCTTGTATGGAAAATACAAAAAAGGCATAAGCATTTTGAATTACTGAATGATACAACATATATATATTTTGTTTCTATTTAATACTTCGTTTTAATTTGAAGGCAAATTTTAAGTTAGTGTATTATGAGTTACAACTTCTCTAATCTATCATTGGATTTTCATATATTTTTATTATATATAGCATTTCCAGAAACAGAAATAACCCTAAAATAATATCAAATGCTGGCTACGATTGGCAGTGAAATTGTGTCACAGTTCAACTTTGGAAGATTGGCACACAATTCTCCATCAAATGAATATAAAGAACATTGAATATAATGGAACATTTTTGCTGTCTCTATAGGGACACTAAAATTGCGTTCCTAGTTTTTCCCTGTTTATGCCATGTGAATAATTTTTTACAAAATATACCCTCTTTAGTTAAACTGGGGGATAACCCACCACACTTTTAGCTCGCTCGCAAAGTGTTCCCATTGCGAGCGTTACGTGTTGTAATCTTATGTAAAACACGCTTCACGTTGTAATCTGGTAACCTCTTGATCAAAACACAGGAAAATACGCCAACTTGGCGCGATCTGTACTTCGAAAAAATACGTGGGGGGGGGGGGGGGGCTATTATCCGGATTTACCCATTCTTTCACTCTATATGTTATTTATGTTACAAATAAGTACTTCGGTATTCAGAAAACAAAAAAATGTTGCTTTCATTTTTCTTGACAATCGACGAAATATTATGAGAAAATTACAACAATTTACCTTCCTTTACATTAACAATGTACAACAAACAGATTTCAGTACCGGTATTTGTGCATCGAACAGCTTTCTTTCAGTAGACGATGGTAACTTGTTAAATGTAAACATCAATTTTTTTTTAAATTACAGGAAACGATACTCGAAATTTGCGATTCAACTAACTGATATAATACACTGGTCAAATAATCAAATTAAACATAAGCGGTCTTGTACTTACTTAATCCGCGCCTTTCATCACAATGTTTACTTGAATGTTAGGTAGTTCTAGCAACCTGAAATTCACAAGAAAGGTTGTACAACTCAGACGGTTGCATATGATAGCATACTATTTATTGATATAAATTGTCATGAAAAACAATCTTTAACTTTCTTTACTTGGCAAAATATTTTCAGGTATTACCTGTAATAAAACAAATACCAAGCTTACAGGAGAAAGACACCATGTAAAAACTACGATAATTTGTGTTGCCATTTTCACCGAATAATGTTTTCCAAAGAAGAATATTTTCGGACGCGTTCGTTTTGCATTCTGGTCACTTTGTGGTTAGATAGCAGTGAAAAATGTTCTAAGAGAATAGAGGCCATATTGGGGGTATTTCTGTTGTTAAGATCTCGTACACTATCATTGAAAAAAAAAACATAGCCGACTCAAAATTTGTACGACGTTTACTACGCGTCAAAAACAGATGGCGAATGCAAATTTATCCATGAAAGCGGCAACAGATTATTGTAAAATAAATATTTCAATAGTTCAGTTATGAGAAATATTTTAAACCTCAGGGAATGAATAACATTCAGTGACGTTATCAGGAGTATCATTATTCCTCCTCCCTTCCTTGATAGTAAAAAAATTGCATCAGTTTTCCAAAAGGGCTCATAATGGAAAATGAAGAAACTCGAAACCTCATCCCCCTTATGAGATCCTGGCTAGCCTGTGATACAATTAGAATTTTAATACATATATTAAAAAATAACCATATCACTATATGTAATTATCGAACTTGTTTTTGGTTTTCCAGATCTTTCAGAAGATCCGGTGATCTAGAAGGCTTAATAGTATCGACACACTTATAGTATCAACTATGTACAGAACGTAACAGAGCATGACTTTCAATTTATCCCAAAGGGGTAATTATCTATTAGAACAAATTAAAAACATACCTAAATAATACAGAAAACATTTGGAACACCACTTTCTATACTTAAGAATTAAAATATTGTAAAATAATATCTCACCAATTACTTAACAAAGAGGAAAGATAAAAAAACATTACATTTTTAGTAAAAAAGAAATAATTATGTATTTCCTGCAACTTTTTTTCTAATTCGTTATTTCATCAATTTTCTGCTTTTGTGTACTTATGTCAGTTGATATTGCGAGTGTAAATGTTTGTTCTAAAGCTAGATATTAGGGCAAGAGACAATGTGAAATTGTCCAGCTTTTGATATGCATTTTTTCTCCATTTTTTATTCCCTAACTTTTCTAAGTATTCCCCGATTGACGCGTATGAACTCTGGAACAATGTGGTAAGACTTATTTTACTCAAACACCACTGAAATTATTGTTTCAAGCGATACATGATTAAAAATATGTCAATTATGTAAAAGAAATCATAATAATTTTAAATTAACAGCTTAAAATTAAAATAAAGACGGATTCAGAAGTGTTTAAATAAATCCAATTTTTGTTGCCTACACAAGTGAGAGGGGTTGCTGCAAAAGGCTACTAAAATTCTCTTGGCGGCAGTCTTTTTTTTTTAAATCATCCCTTGACATTCAGAAAAATACGTGAGGGCAAGACAGCCCAGTGGTTAAGGCATAGGGATTGCACTCCTTGGACCATAGTTCAATTTCTGACCCTGCCCAAAACATCATGGTGTTCACGCATTAAATATGAGAGTCTGAACGTCCTTCCGAGAGGTGGGTGGTAGGGGAAGGAGGATACGCTCCCTTTAGATATCTCTCCCATTGAGTTCTTGGGCATCCAAACTGTTACCTTACACCTTCATGTAGGTCAAAAGGTCTGGGTTGAAAGAAAAAAACATGAAGACATTAAAATTGTCATTTTTAAGCTAAAAATAGTATTAATAGCATATTTTTGCATTGTATTTATTTCATTCTGAATGATAGATTCAAAGAATTTCCATTAAATACACCTTTCTGGTAGGTCAGACAGTCTGGATCTCAACAACATGAAAAGTGGTCTTATGAACATTTAAAGTTTCACCCAATATTAAATACCATAGAGTTCTCCAAGTAATCACAAACTCATGGTGGTGGTGTATAAAATTTTAACTTCCCTTTAACACAGTTTTAACAATTGATCAGGTGTGATGTCACATGAAAACCATTGTTTAAACCTGTTTGGTCTGACCGCCTCACTTGAAGATAGTGGTCATTTTCATTATGCACAGTAAAGGTGAACAGGTGAAACAGTGACCCCAAACATTTCTTTTATTTTTTTTTTCGGTTCTACTTGCCATATTAGAACCAGGGTTGACTCCTGGATCATGGCTAGATTGTATATGTGCATGCATCAGGAGTAACTAGACAAAACCATGTGATTACTTTAAATTTTCTTTTTTTTTTGTTTCTCTTCCTGCAAACAATCTGACCAAATAGGATAATACAAATTTGAGGACAAAACAATATAATGGTTTTAAATTATCCAGTTATTAGAGGACATGAAAATTCATCAATTTGAAAAAGTGCACACAGTACAAAGTCTACTTCAACTACATACAATTGGAAGTCCTTATAAACAAAAGGATTGTTTACTTAAATCTAGTTATAAATTTGCATACTTGCCTCTTAATTTCAGCAAAACTCATTCAAGTATTCCTATAACATAAATAAAAACAATGAATTAACATAGTAAAATTCTGGTGATCTGTCCTACCCAGGAAAGTATCTCCCTTTTCTGTCTCAATTTGAATTTCTGAAAAATTCTGTGACCAAGTCCTCCCCCATATATATATATATATATAAATGTTAATTTGATAAAAAATACTTTGCTTTTTTTAGCAGAAAATTCTGAGTAAGTCTCTTCCGCACCACAAGCTTAATGTTTTTCCACTGCACTTGAGGGGGTAGATTGATGGAATTTTGCTTGTTTCTTTTAGCAAAAAATTCCCAATAAGTGCTCACCCCTTACATTTTCCATGATGTTTGTTCACATTTGAGGAAGTGGATCAACAGAATTCTATTAAAAATACCTCCTTTTGAAATATAAGTATTTTACTCATCAATACAGATGACAGTTTGCACCAAGATGTGTAAATATATTTGCAATTTCAAATTTGTTGGCTGTTCTTAAGGTTTGAAAATGTCTGTCCATCTTAGTTTCCAGTCACATGTACTGCATTGTTAAAAGGCATGCACACTGCTTCACCTGGTTGCTCTTATAGTGAATGTATCTTTAAAGTGTGCACATAGCAAGAGCAAACTAGAAACGCAATGCACATACATCCAGAATTATCTTTTGTTTCTCCACTTGTCACACTCACTCATGCTGCATTATTGGTCATAGCTTGTTTATGTTGAATTGCATGTAGTTGCTTACAAGCACCCACATTTTGCACAACAAAGTAATAACGACAATAGATATATATGTATAAATGTCAGCCTTGGCTAAACAATATAGTTCCTGAAGATTAAACACTATTAATAATTGGAAACTAAAATATAGCTGTATACAACCAATGATTTTAGTTCAATTAATTGATTTAAAATAAATACCGCTCATCTTTTTTCATAAATTCAATCAGCTGCAGTTTATTTCTGATCATAACCCTCCCAGGGATCTATCTATAAATGTACTGTAAGAAATGCTGTGGACTCAAAACCTTGCTTTTATTATACTGAAATAACGCTGCAGAATTTAAGTATACTCAAATAAATATTCTCTTCAGTACAGAATTAAAACACAAAAAATTAATTTTATTATTTATTTTCACAATACTACAAAAACCTGACAATCACATTTATAATCTTTGTCAATAGAGTATATATTTCCATCATTTTAAATTACAATATTTTACAAATGCTGTGTGGTCTAATAAATAAATACAAATGCTGCATAAACAAGAAACACAAATTATGCACAAAACACTTCTAATAAATAGCACAATAATACTGATTGAGGTCAGTGAGGATCAACTAAAGTTTTCAATCACATTGTTATTAATAAAAATTTAAGTAAAAATTATTTTAATCTCATATAATCCAAATTTAAAGTATACTTTTCCACTTCTTGTAAACTTGACTAATTTAAAATGATAAAAATTGATAGATATAAGCAATAAATATGAAAATAATTAAAATTATTCAGATATGAATGAATGACAAAAAGCAATTCTTCAAATACAAGAAAATAATCCACAAATAATGTGCGAAAAGCAAATTATATTAATCTTGCCTTTTTATACAAATTCTCAGTGAATTTAATATTTATAGCAAGCAAATGGTTTTAAGCACTAGTAGCTCCAGAAAATGTAGCTTTAGGATTATAACTAGTTTTTGAATGTGAGGGAGAGATTGTAAACAGTATTTACAAAACAGACATGTTTACAGATGCAAATTAAATTGCTAAAATGAGATCTTGCAAATTTAAAAGGAAACATTTACATAATTTTAAAGTTAAAAACTATTTAAGGTCTATTTTACAATTAAATATAATGCTCTACAAAACAATAAAAATATTTCTTAAAAATGTCATTTTATTTTGTTAAACTTAATGATAATGAAAATAGCAATTTTAAATCTTTGTGGATACAAATGTACAAAAATTTTAAAAGTCCAATTTTGACAGTTTGAGTTTTGAAAAATTTTATTTAAAGTTGCATTTCAACACAATAAGTACATCTATATATTATAAGTAACAGAATTAAAATAAAAAAAATTGTAAACGAAATGAACAATTTAACAAGTGTTGAAAGAACATAATACAAATTTAAGCAAATATAGAGGGGGGGGGGGGGGGGAGAGACAGCATACAATGGATATTTTATTCCTTAAAAATAAGTAAGTTCTTATTTTAAAATATTACTAATTTAGCTTTAAAATTATGATATCAGAAGTGCAATAAACTAAGAGCATTTTAATTTTACTCATAATTTTATTTTCTAATATCATATAGGTCAGTGTTTCCGAAAGTTTTAACATTTGTGCAAGTTTTATAAAGTATTAGCTAAATCTGTTTGCCCTGTTTTACAAAATAATCATTTACATGCCTCTGCAGAGTGATTTTAATAGTGTACCATTTTGGACACAGTTGTTTTCTTTAGGAGTTGGTCATATTGTATAATACCATCCTGATTCTTTTAATCAGATCTGAAATATTTATAAAAATTTAATTCTAAAATTTGGTACAAAACTGCATCCATAATAAAAAAAAAAAATCACAAAAACTTATCAAATGAACCAACAAATGCATTCTGAGTGACACAGGGCATAACCCACTGTATTTGTACCAATCTCAGATTAAAAGGTAAAAGTTATCAAGCAAAGTAATTATGGATTTAGTGTAATTTTGTGTTGCAATTTTATAGTAAATTCTTAGGATCATACCAAAAACTTAATTTTTTTTACATAGTCATAATACATGCATTTTAAAACAATATACATTGTATTGGAAATAAAATTTAACAAAATTTACTTAAGTATAAATTTTATAATTTATGCTTTCAATAGTATAGCTAATCAACCAGCACCAAATGGTGCCAGCTGATTAGATTCCTTTTTTCAACATTTTTTTTTGTATTTATTTAGTTTACCGACTCTAATTGACAAACTTTAAAAACTGCTACATTTAAGAGTGATTTATTTCTCTCGATCTGAAAGTATATGGTTACCAGAAGAATGTGATGAAACAAAATACATGCAATAATATGGCACAAATCAACGGAAGTACAAGTTTAAATGGGAAAAAGCTTGAAATTTCAAAAATCTTTTGTTTACTCTTAATTAATAATTCAATACTGTTTATTTTCAGTAATTTGGGTTTAAAAATCCTTTATTTGCTCTTTATTTTCTTGAATTTCAAAAATAGTTTATTTTTCTATAATTTAATATAAAAAAAAGCTTTGTTTCTTTTTTGATTATTTAAATTATAAAAAAGCATTATTTATTTACAATAATTTGAATTATAAAAATATTTTATTTTCTATTGACAATTTACATTTGAAACACTTCTTTTACTAATTTGAATTTTCAAAATCTTATCTTGACAGTGTCACATACATCATAATTGGCTGGTTATTTTTTCATTTCGCTACAAATATTTGGAAGCTGGTAAACAACACAGGTATCTTTTTTTTTTTAATTTAGGAATTCTTTATTGGCTAAATAATAATAAATAAATAAGTTAGTAAATTTGACTGCATGTCTTTGAGAACCCCTCTGCCTACTCCCGGAGGTACACATACCATAGTTTGGGGAACACTGATCTAGGTTAAGAGAAAGAGAAATGAGTAGGATTTTCTGATGGAATGCTAGTAAGGCTCTTGTATAGAAGTACAAAACAGCACTTACAGTACTTTTTTTACACTATTATTTTCTCTGTACTGTTTGATTGAATTTCAAAAATTGTTTCCATAGGTGTACCAAAAATTTTAAAACAAATTAAAAATTTAATTATGGGTAAACAGACTGTTAATTTAGGGTGGATAAAATATCATCTGAAAGCTTGAATTTTTTTTGCTTTTATGCAACCATTTCTGAATGAGTAGATACTGATGCTATTTAGTTACAAAGCTTACTATTAAAATCCTTGTCCGAAAAGCATTGCACATTATAGTTGAAATGGGCCAATACAATCAAATTACTGATATAACTCATATATAATATTAATAAAGTTAAGTTAAATCAAAGAGTGCTTATAAATCATAAGATACTTTTTATTGAATATCAATAATAGGGTAATTTATTATCACAAGATTAACAGGCCATACACAAATCTGATGGAAATAAAAGGGGTAAATGCATTGACTGTGATGCAATATGAATTGGAAATGGGATTAGTGAGCAGTGACAAAGCTCCAAGCTTTATAGAATAATTGCTATATGCTTAAAATGTACTTGAAACTACATTTTCATGTTTTGAAAACTTTAGTATAAATAAAGGCCTTAAAATGCAAAATATACAATTGAAAACTATATAGGACATGCAAAAAGCATAAAATAAAACATATTTTAACCCATTAAATATTTGTGACTAAAATATAATAGAAAAGTGAACAAAGATAAATAAAAAATCAGATCTAATTAAAAAAAAGAGTTTTTCAATTTTTATAAAAAATATTGCTCATCCAAAAAATAAAGATATAGAATATATTAAATTTACCAAAATCTATAGATGCAATAAATTTTTTATATGTTTACAGCTGTATAAAAGCTTAATAGTACAGTTTCATCTTTTATACTTTAATTAATCAATCAATCAATACTATTTAACATTTTTTAATTTAAGAAAATTGGATTCAGAATATTATTGCATGTGATCTAAATCGTTAGTTCAGCAAAATTTAGATGTTTTGTGAAACATACAATTTTTTTTTTTCTTTTTCATAACTGAAGTCTAAGCATAAAAAGTTAGTTAAAAATAAAATTACAGTTCTTGTTTATATAATAAAATGTTTTTAATAGCTTATAGCATAAAATTTGCCTTTTCTTATGTTAATTTTGCCAAGCACATTTTGAACTATAAATTTTAAAATCTTGTCTATATTTGAATATTTTATGCTTTAAAATATATAGTTTAATAATCCCAAAATATGCTCTAATAATAATAATTCATTTGTTTCAAAATAATGAAAATAATTAATGATTGCAAGTTAAAAAAATATATTTATAACATACGATTTTTACAGTATCTTAATCTGCACATTTTAAAGAAATTAAATCAAAAATAAAATAAAATTTAGATGCTAAAAGTCATTGTGTGATTTTTGTGGTATATACACGTGATACTTTCAAATAATCTCTTGGTTTTATAACTGTATATTCAAGCAATTCAAATTAGATATGTAAAATGTATTCATAAATGTTCAAAGTTTAAAAGCAAAAACAATATACACAAAATGTTGCATCCAGGTATTTTTTTAAAAACAAAATCAAAAAAGGAATGCTGGTTCAAAAACGCCTAATAAGAGACTAAAAAAATACATTACTATTAATTACACCAATTCTTTTGAGACTAAAACAATGCAAGTGAAAAGATATAGATCAGATGATAAAAATGCAGAACACCAGGAATAAATCATTCCTCATTTGTTTTGAAATAAATAAATGCATAATAATACAAGTACAGCAAACAAATGAAATTTGGCTGCTTTGAATTTTTAAAACTAGAAAAAAATATCTTAGAATTAAAAAACAAAAACAAACAAAATAAGGCACCCTATATCTTGTATCATGATTAACCCTTTCCGGACGGCAGCATTTCGGAACAACCGTGGCCCAAAAGATGGAGTGCTTCACTTCCGAACTGTTCCCAAAGGACAGCTAACTTTTTGCGTTAAGCCTAAATCTCAAAATAAATTCACTAAGAATCACCTATTCAACACAGAAATCTACTTTTTTCAGGAATAAAAAAAATATTTATTTTCTATTTGATGTATATTTCTCCTACGAATCTCAATACAAAATACTCGTCAGTTGCTTGTACTATGAATTATACTATTCATCATCGAAAAATATGCTAAAAAAATTAATTTCCTTATCTAAATTAGGCTGCATAATATTGTGATTGATTCCAAGTATGCTCAAAAACTCAAAAGAATTCAGATCTGTCAAATCTCCCGTCCAAACATAATTTGCAGAAACAGCTACTGAAGCTTGCTGCGTTGTAATAATAGTATGCTCAGATTCTGAAGAATCACTTGCATTTTCATATTCATCTTTAGAAATACCACAGTTTCACGAATCTTTACTATCTGCATCACTTCATTACTGCCCAGTTAGTTTATCATACGAGTATATTCTTCCAAAGAAAGAAAATGTCCTGGCTCAACCATTCTTTTATCCAAAATAACCTAATAATTTCACTGCCACGCATTCTTCTAAAACCCAAACTTGAAAAAATACTCTCTTATATTCATATGATTCATCAACAAAATCATAAAGCAAAAAACAAAATGAGAACCGAAATACAATTATAAAACAGTAGATGCTGTGAAAAGTGCTCTGCTTGTTTATATTACAAAATCACATTTCACTGCTCCAGATGGAGAATTAATTCATTGGATCCCTCCTATGCCAAGGTCAAGTATCTGCAAAATATATTGGAGTTGTTCGCATGGACATTTAACGCCATCTAGTAGACAAATAAATTCAAGTAAGAATGTTTCATATGAAAACGCGCATATGTGACCGTCGTCTTTTAGGGTAAATTTTTCCTTAACACGTATGCGTGACGGTCGTCCTTGAATGCAAGTTCGCAGCTGACGCACGGGCGCGTCGATCATTCGGAAAGGGTTAATGCTGCAAGAAAGTACATTTTGAAATAAATTTTTAAGATTAAAATATAACTGATTACACAAAAAGAATAAAACAATGAAATGAGATGATACAAGGAAAATTGATCATATATGTAATAAGAGCATTTAATCATTGTTATTTATGCAATGTACTTTATTACAGATATTAGATAAGAATGGCTACTCACATTACAAACAAGAATTTATGAAGTTAAAAGCAAACTGGCGGGTTCTGAGAATCAAAATTAACATTTAAACTAAAAATTAAAAACTATTTTAGCTTATTAAGTGACTTGCAAATAAATTTACACAGTACAAATTTGGGTCATAAAAATAGGTTCTATATAAAGGTGGAAAATTGGTAACGAGTATTTAGCAATAGTAATGATTACTATAAAATTACTAACAAACTCTATAAAAATAGTTATCTTTCTAGACTGATATTTGTGTCATAGGCTGTTATTATAATAGCGAGGATCATGGGGCGATGGAGGATTGCTCAAACTGTTGCGACTGCCTGGACCAGAAAAGTCTAAAACAGAATCCACTTCAGTCATTTGCCGCCATCGTGCCCAGATGTCTAAAGTCGATGAATTAGGTGATGATGGACCACTACTGGATACAAAAGATGGGGGACCACTCCACAGAATACCTAAAAGAAAATTTTCTATATGTAACTACAATATCAAAATATGTTACATTTTTTGTAAAACACACATTATAGTAAACATGAACACAAATAAGTTTTTTTTTTCAGTTTTTTCTATATGTGGATTTATTTATCTATTTTGTATAGGGTTACAAACAGTTTTAATTTCACCTAAAAATTTTGGATTTTGCAATGTTTCTTTGAATTTTAATATCTCCACATAAAGAAAATTGTAGATTGTTTCATGAAAAATACTTTTATGTGATTGTGTGTCAATGACAATGGATATAGCTCATCTTCTTGGGTCTAAAGGCAATCAGAAAAAAATGACAATTCATAACCCACAGAGTTTTAGCAATATGTGATTTATGTTCACTGTATTTTAGAATGACCTTGGATGTCATTCTTAATTTTCAAATGAGCTTATGTCTGATTTTATAAAATTCAAGGAAGGTGATAGCCATTGCCAATGAAAAATGATAAAAATGTAATATTGAAAATAATTTTTAAAGTTACAAAAATGAACTTGTCATATTTCTTTTCAATAGTCCCACTTCTCTTCAAATTAATATTAAAAGCAAAGTTAAATCAACATGAATTAAACATATTTTGATAATAATTTAATTTTTTTAACTGTACATGACTGAGTGGCATTAGTATACATATATTATTAAAAATGGTAATAGAAGTTAATTGTAGGGGGAAAAAATATCAAAATTGCTACTTAACCCTTGAAGAAAAAATTGTTTTCCCATGCTTTTTGGATGAATTTTAAACTTTTCAGAAATGCTAAAATTATGTTTATGCATGATGTGCCAGAAAATACTAATTGCATCCTTTTTTTTTTGCATGAAATTTCATGCCACTGGCAAGATAACGCTAATTTTATATGAAATTTTAAATTAGGTATAGTGCAATAGCACAATTACAAAAGTATGAAATAATTTATCTTGAGATTTTTATAATTTTCTTTTAGTCTTTCAAATAATTCTAATCCATTTTCAAATTTAATGTTTATCTGATGCTTTATATTTTTGAGATAGAATAGCAACCCTGAAATAATTATAAACCAAATTCTTCTTTGCCCTTATCAGCAAATATGAGCAGATAAGCATTTTACCACTTATTAAAGAAGTTCGAAACAGATGCTTACAACAGCAGTTATAGATAAATCCACACAACCAACCATAAACACATTTCCCTATCATTGGCTACAGATAATAGGGCATGTTATCAAGCATCAATCTCAATGCCTTAGATATACAGTGACTTAGTCTTGCAGTTTCAAATGGCAAGGGAAAGAATATAGTATAACTAGCTAGATTTTCAGGTAAAAATTATATATTTATATTATACTATTTTGTTATTATACACAATATGTAGATAACAATGATGTACTGGAGATATTTTTGAAAGTTTGGTAAACATATTTTGGTTACTAATCATAAATATCTATCAAAATTGAACTCAAAAAGTTGATTTAAAGACAAAACATATTACATATATTTATATTATACTATTTATTTTGTGATTATACAAAATATGCAAATAACTATAAAAAATGCTCGAGATATTTTTTAAAGTTTAGTAACATATTTTGGTTACTGGTCATAAATATCTATCAAAGTTGAACTCAGAAACTTGATTTAAAGACCAAATAATATGTAATAATTTTGACAATCATTTTCATAAATGCAACCATTAGTTTCTATTATATGAGTGTGCCACTAGAAAAAATGTGATAAAGATCTTAACAAATATTAAAGTCTTAGTCTCTTTAGAATTTTTTTTTTTTTGGTTTAAAGAAAAAACACCAAGTAAAATTATTAGATCCACTTAATTAAACTCAAATAGTTTTCTGGAACAAGTAGTACTTAAAACAAAACACTATAATATATTAAAATTTAATATTTTAAACAATTTCTGTATTAAAAAAAACTACATGAAATAATTTTGCAAATATGTAATACTAGTGGGTACCTGCGAAAAATAATGTAAAAATTTTTATGTGTTGCATCTTTGTTTAAATATATACAGGAGTTTTCTTATGAAAATATCTTAGAGTGGATAAAGAATATTTGCTAACATGGGGGCCATTGAAGTTACACCCAACTCTTTTTTTACACGAATTTGAAGTTATAAAGTTCAAAAAAGTCTTTCTTTTTTGAAAAACTTATTTGATCTAACACGATTTCAAAGTCATTGTCTTATACTTAAGTATACTTATTTTTTACACGAATTTCTGAAGAACATATCTACCATGTAAAAGAGTTGGGTGTACCTCACAAAATATTTATTCCTCCCATAGAAGAGGGATTAGGGACATATCCCACTGACCACAAGATTAATCACCACCCAAGGGGGGTTAGTCACCACCAGTATGGGATTAATTCTATGAATTCTGTAGTTTTTTTGTTACTCACACTCAGAATGGTATTATTTTTTGACACAAAATACTTCAGAATCTTATATTTAGCTTTGTATAAAATCATAAAAACTAATTTTAATAAGTAAATTTAATTAGTGGTCAAAATAATAAATTTAGTGGAAGTTTCAGAAATTTAATCAATGCTGTTCTACTTTAAATAATGCTGTACAACTTACTTCTTTTGAAGGGTACTTCTAGTGCTATAAATGGAATCCCATAAAATGCATAGTAAAAAGTTCTTTACCATGCTCTATAGAAACAATCCTGCATGGAAATAACTGAGATCCGAAAGTAATAATGAAACACTAGATGTGAAAATTATTAAAATGGAACTGTTAAGATTAGTATAATTTACGAAATGTATTCTATTGGATAATAATTATATATTGATCTACAATATAAAAAAATACATTAAAGCTTTTATCATTATACAATTTAATGCCACTTTCAATCTGTTATGTTCAACGCAATGAGGAAACTTATATAATAAAGGAAGATGTCTGTGTTTCTGTGTGTGTTTTCTGTAGCAGGAAATCTAAGCATCATGCACAGGTTTGGTACACAGCTACTTCAGGACCTAGGATAATGTGCATAAAAGAAATTTTTTTTAATTCAAATTAGTTTTTTAGTTATTTTATGTTTTAGCATGATTTTAAGTGATTTTTACATAAACTGCTTCCTTAGCAATCGAAAATATTATCACAATTTTCATCTTGACACTATCAGGAAGATCGAATGTCGGATCGAATCCATAAGACAATTCTTTCATATTTATGTATTTTATTAAATATATTGAAATTTGCATTTTTAAGATTATCAGATACCATTGCATCTAAAACAAATAACTTCAGCACAATTCTATGGTTATGTAAAATATAGTGCGTATATCTTCAAATTTTAACAAAAACCTTGAATTAATATGTTATTTTAATTTTGGTGATTTTCTGAAGCAAATGTATAAGAATTAGAATTTGAATGCAGATTATCAATTCTGCAAATAAAGTCCAGTGCATTTTTCGACTAGTTGACTGCACAAGGTCAACTGATGACAGGGGTTTAAGGCCTTAAGTATGGCATTCTTTCCTACCCAACTCACGAAAGGATTCCATTTTTAATCTTCTATTTCTTTTTATTTATCAGTTACTATGGATGTGGAAAATGTTGGCTGATGTGTGGTCGTGGGGAGGGGGGGGGGGGGGGGAGAGAATAAGAGTTTTCTTGTTTTTTTTTAGTTTTCATTAAGTCAAAATGGAGTCTGTTTTCCCTTTAAGTAGGGAAAAGGGGATACTTTTTTTTTTATTTAGTGGGATCGTATCACGCATGTTGTGCCAGTGTACATGGATTGCATGCAATTTTCATTGTATGAACAAAATTTATTTATTTTTTAGATTAGTAAATTAATTCAATTAATTCCTGCTTTAATTCTAAGGGAACACCAGATACATATTCCAGTTACTGTATAAAAAAAAAATTGCCACAAAATATTTTTTTTAACATTTTTTATAATTACTAACCAATGTGGGTTGGTTATGCTTTCCTTTATATTTTGATGATGTCCACATGGATTAAAATTTTATTTTATAAATTGTATATTTGGCTGAAATGTACAGAATGATTTATGTGATATTTTATAGGTAATTTACACTTCTTTGAAAACATCAAAGTATATTTTAAATTTGACAAAAAAAGTTTAAAATAATATACATACATGTCCATCGAAACATGTTAGATCAAATTTCAAACCTAAATTTTACAAGTATGCATGCACAGTTTATAAAATCAAGTGCACAGTTAATAAAATGTTACACCCATATCAAATTCCCCCCTATGTATGCCAATATAAGTGAAAATTACATATAAAATGGCTATGTTGTAACATTTTCTTATTTTCAAAAGCTTGATTAATTGAGGACCTTCCCCTGGTCCAATCACCAAGATTTTATGGTGGCAAATTGAAATTATTTTTTGAATCTTTCAATTTGTTTAAGACATATTTTGTCCACAGACATCATTGAACAAGTGGTTGATTTGTAATCAGGGATGCTCAAAATGTTTGAATTTACCGAGAGTCGGATTTTTATAATATCACAATACTTTCCCTTTACGTATATTATGTATTGCAGAGGAAGTAAAAACCCACAGACTTACTGTTAGAAGGGGAGACAATTGGAAGAGCGGATGGCTGTGAACTAGATGAATTTCCAGATGATGCTGATGATGAAGAAGGCAATTTACACATTGCTTGTAAAGACATGCGGAAGGAGGCACTGGTCATTCTTTCCAGGAAACTATCCAACTGCTTCAAGGAAAGAGCGTTGTGTAGTGTTTCCAAAGGACGAATAGTAGGCACACTGCAGAACCCATCTAAAAATTTGAAAATCCATACTAATAAGAATACCCTTACAATTAAGAAATTTCCTTAGAATATTTCAGAGTTGAAACAAATTATTAAATAAAAAAAAAGCAATAAAATGTTATAAGCTTTACACAATGTCACATAAAATAAATTCAAATATGGAAAATATATAACAGTAGGTAAACATGGTGATAAATCGAGCACAGCAATGCTGAAAGCCCAGACCGTCCGGCTCATCCTAAGACATTGAGCAGGAGAGCACAGCAATGTGTAAATTGCTGTGTTGTATATATATAAATTACTTTGGTAACAAAGTCAAATTAAGAATACACTAGTTCACTATTTTAGGCTTTGATATAATTCACAGTGCACCATAAAATCATTATTAATTTGGAGTTAATTTAGCAGTTTTGGTACGTGAATGCTGATTCCAATAGGAAAAGATATATTATATTACTTCGAATTTAAATAACTGAAATATCTGATGAATTTAACCAAATATGCTTTATGTGTGATTGTTTAGAAGAAAAGGGTCCAATTGTTAGTAATTTTACTTCTGAGATAACATGGTATATAGTCATTATACTAACTACCATACATTTTTAGTTTTCAGTAGATTTAGTCAGCCCTGTGTTTCTTAAAGATGGGGAACATTTTCATTATGCTCTGTATCATGCCAATTGCAAGAAATTAAATATTCTCTATTAATCGAAAAGATTTCAGGCCATCTTTCTCTGTTTTAATTATGCTTGAATAATAATGTAAAATTTTCAAGTTGAGTTGCAATTATTGTAAAGACTAGAAACTGTACTCGGTTGTTGCCTGCGATTTAAAGCAGGGATTAATTGAATTTGTTAAGTTTCTCGAAAGAAGTAGTCACCCACTGCATGAGTACATGCTTCAATTACAAGACAAACAAGAACATGCTAAGCCCTAAATAAGCATCTAATCATACTTAAGACCACTGCCCAGGTACATAAGGCGGCTTGGTCCTGGTGCTGGGCACATTGAACGCTATGTCTTAAACATGATTGTATATTATGCCCTAAAAAGCTCTTTTAATAGGCTTAAATAAGCATAATACATCCAAAATAAAGTTTTTTAATATGTTCTATATAAGCACTTTTGACACACCATAAATAAGCTCTCTTGATACGCCTTAAGCTAAATAAACTCCTTTATACATCCCAAATACAACTTTCACCCACTGTGTGGGTATAATCCACTACGCCGCCCAGGTGGTGTAGTGGATAGCATGTTCGGCTGTTGTCTAGAGGGCTTGGGTTCGAATCCCGAATAAGGCATGGAGGCTTGTGTGGCTACTGTAATTGGATTTCGATCTGTTGTTGCCACATTAATTGAATTAAAAAAATTATATATATATGTTTTAAATTAATGATGGGAAATATAGCTATTGCTAATTAGCAGTGCTAACTGCTAATGTTAGAATTTATTAACTGCTAATTTTTATAATTTTCAATATGTGCCAGTTCTAATAATCGAAAAGATTGAATAACTCACTGAGCTATATATAGTCATTACTCCCTATTCCTTAATGTTAATTCAAAGTTCACACCTGGAAGGAAGAAGCATATCTCTTACGTGTATCTATATAATAAAAGGCAATGTCTGTCTGTCTGTGTATCATACACTATAGGCTCAGCGATTGCATGTCACAGAGTTATGAAATTTGGCAAACAGAGACCGGGGTGGGGGGTGGGGGTGACACGTGAAAACAGATTTTTAAAATTTAAATTATTTCTTTTGTTAATGTTTTATGCGATTTCGACAGTTTTATCCCCTTTCTCCTTCACCATTCAGACATCTTAGAAAAAAACAAATCACATGACAGGAAAGAGCAGACAACTGCGAATAATAATATATCAATTTCAAATCTCAGGGATAAATTCTAATATTTCTTAAAGATTTTAAAACAAAAGTCACTTTCAGCTAAAAAAAAATGAACTTTTGTTTTTAAATCCTTGTGCCGGGAAAAGTATCGGCAATTTCGACTAAAAATTTATATTTTTAGAAAGCTCAAAGATCAGGCCTTTTTACAAGCCCAATCTAGTCGAGAAACAAGAAAAAGTAACCGCACAATTCGCATTTTAAGGAAGTACACCTGTCCCCGGATTTACACGGAAGATAGGTTTTGCACAAAACCATGTAAATTGAAATCTTGGATTTTGCTAAGTATAAAACGAAAATAACTCCAAAATGTGCATGATTCAGTCATTTATTTAAGTAAAACAAAAGTAAGACATCTTAGAAAACTTAAAATTATACTTAGTTTATAAAACAACAAACATATGAATGTAGTAATATAACATATTTAATTTATTTTACATTAGGAACAAAGAACAAAAAAACAACGCTTCATGACAAGACTTTGTCATGAAATCGGCAATTAACAATTGCATAGGTTTTTTTGCTAAATCTTTATAGACCTCTTCATATTGATTTAAGCATTTACAAAGGTCTCGCTGGAATCAGAGAGCTCGATCAACATTTGTGTCATATTGTAAGAAATGGTTGCTCAATTTTCTTCCCAAATCAAGTTCTACGCTTATGATTCTTGCTGTGAACGCAACTGGTTCAGATTGCTCTTCATCAGAATCATTGTCTTCATCACATTTGTTTGTTTCACAAATCATGTTAATTAAATCATCTTCATTCAATTCTTCATCAGCCATTATTTTTTCAATATATGCCTGAGCTAAATCTTCAAAACCTTCTCCTCCTATAGTATGGGCCAACTCAGTGATCTGAGAATATTCATGCTCTATTGGTGATTTATGATTTCCACTTTCAACAACATCCGGCCATATTGCTTTCCAGCAGGCGTTGATTGTTGACTGTTTGATCTGAGTGTATGACAGTCCAACATGCTTAACACAATCTAAAATTGTAAATTTCTTCCAAGCATCTATCAGAGTAAGAGATTCATCATTCTCCATTTGCAGGGATCATAGCAGATTTTCTAAAAATTTTAGGTAGGAATTTAAGGATTTTTTTTCAAAATTTTAGGTAAATTTTAGGAGCTAATTTTTATTATTTCTATTATTAGTACTGTTTAATTACCGTTCTTTTCATTAATTAAAGAAGAATTGATACAAAAAACAAACATCATTGAAAGAAAAAGGTAATCTTTTGAATATTTTTCCTATTTCATTTTACTGCTCTGTAGACTTAAAAATTCAAATTATCACTTAGTATCCAGTGGCCACTTTATCACAGGTATTTTTTGTGAAAATATATACATACATACACACTATATATATGTATGCTAGAAAAATGTTAGTTTAGTTTTCAAACAACTTTATATAAACAAAAAAAGAAAATCTTAATATAATTAACAAAAAAAAAAAAAGAATCCAAAAAGCTCAAAATCACATTTAAAATTTTTGAAGAATTGTAAAATAAAATACGGTCATAAGAGCAAAAATCTAGCTGGTAAGTTAGTAGTTTTTTCATGTAATGTACAAGGATTGCATGCACCCGCGCAGCGAAGTGGTTAGGCTACCTGCAAGTGCGGTTGCAGAAACGATGTAATTTGGCTGCCGTCAAGTGCGGACGCGCATTGAGCTACCTGCAAGTGGGCTACCGTCAAATTAACCGGATGGTTGTCTTACGGTGGACGATAAAAAATTATATTTTGTTTACTAACGTTAGACGACAGTGTTACTTAAATTGTAATTCTTCAAATACATTTAAAAACAAATTACCGATAAAAGAGTCGAATTTTACGGTTTCTAACTCCTACAAATGTATATATAGCATTAAAATAGAGCTTGAAGAATGGAGCGATTCCTCTTTTCCACTGCTATTTTTCTGAAAATAAAATATAATAATCTTTCCAAACTTTTTAAGGAACTTGTAAGGAAGAAGTATTTGATCATAAAATTGTCAAATTAATAGACCCGAGCTGGAGCCCCCCCCCTCCCAGTGTGCAGGGGAACTCGGCCCGAACAGGAAAAATTAGGTACAAAAATGATGGGACGGGGGCCCGGAGAGGCCCCTTCCCCCCTCGCTTTCCACGGGCCTGCATGTGTGTGCTTTATTTTGAAGAAAACGAATAAGAGAAAGGTACAAGTGACATTTTACTCTTTCTCAGAAAAACGCTGGTAAAGTTGTGAAGGAAGAATATAAAATATTTACGCAAGTACTTCTAGTGAAGGAATATGATTTAATAGCACTAAATTTATGCTTAACTTATCTTTCAGCAAATTTTCTCTTCCATTTCATAATATTCAACCATTCAATTACAAGCAGCTATTTTTTTAATATTATATATAATAATATATTCTTAAAAAATATTTAATTATAAACCGGTTTTTCATTTTTATAATTATTCAATAATGCATTTTTTATGTATAATAAACTGAGTAAATTATGTTTTTTTTTTTCCAAAAGGTTTCCCATCGGTAAGTATTTAAAACGAATTCTAATATAATATTTAATAATATATTTTCAAAAGCATTTTTAAATTTGTTCTTATAATTTAATAATTTACTCTTATTTATTATATTTAATAATTTACGTTTTAAGAATTTTAAATTATTTTTTCCTGCTATTCCTTTTGTTGTTGTTGTTGAGACCCAGACCGTCCGACCTACCAGAAAGGTGTAAGGTAACTGTATGGACGGCCGGGAAGTGCCACCCAATTTAGACCGGAACCCAGTGGGGGAGGCATCCACAGGGACCGTACCCTCCTTCCCCTACCACCAACCTCTCGGAAGCTATTCCTTTTGTGTAATGTTTTAAATTTCTCATTAAAAAAAATCCTGTTATAGATAAAAAAATAATAATTTTATAACTTTTCTTTATTAAGAAAGAAAATATTTAAAAATAAACTACTTTTAGATCTCAGCAATGATTTTATCAAGAAAGAAAAAATTAAAAATATACTATTTTTAGATCTTAGCAATGCATATATAACATCAAAATAGATCTTGAAAAATGGAATTTTTTCCACCTATATACATATAGGAGGAGGGAATTGGGGGGGGGGGGGGTTTGATTTTATTGAAATTATTTTCATTATTACATGTTAGCTGGAATAATATATCCAATGACTTTTTAAAGTATTTATTCTTATATTACAGCTACAGTTAAACATATATTACACAACATAGCTATAAAAAGGGGTTTGAATTTAAAAATATATAAAAATTTCTTATACTTGTATATTGCAGTCAGCATAATATCGACCTAAACGGAATATAACGCTACTTTCCACCGGAAGACAACTGTCCGACTAATTTGACGGAAGTCCACTTGCAGGTTTCCTACTACAACTCCATCCGCGACCGCACATGCAGGCAGCCTAACCACAGCCCCCGCGCAGCGGGCGGGCTTAAAGTAAATAATGTTAATAACGCTAGACACGATTTATGCGTGTAGCTGAGGTATGCGATAGACAGTTACTTAATGAACTGAACCATTAGTTATGACTTGAGCGCATAACGGAGACGTGCGATCGACAGCTACTTCATGAATTACATCGTGTCGGCTGCTATTGCTGTGTTAGCTGAGCGACTAGACTAGAAAATTTGAAAGTCATTTGCAGATTTAGCAGTGTTTTGGCCATATCCATATCTGAAGTGCTGGTAAAGAAAAATTTGTAGCAGATGATATGCAGTAGTGATGTGTTTTCTCAAGAAAGCAAGCTCGTTAAACACAAACACAATTTATTTGTTGTGAGATCCATTGCATCAGATGAAGTTACAAAATAAAACACTGTAACATTCGTTGCAAAGCAAAACTATATACAATGAGCTAGCAAGCTCATGAAAAAGGTTTTGAATAGTCTATGACTAGGCACACACTCTCAGTTATTATAACATCGGTAAGTAGAAAAAACAGCTACTGTACCACTCATGTCGTGCACGTTAATGAAGCCACCATCATCAGGTCACACGTCATGGCTTTAGAAGTTAGACTACTCTCTACCGATCAAGGTCTGCCTTCCATACAAGGTCTTTCACCGTCGATCACCGTCTGATCGATCTGACTATACGTCGAGTCTTAAGTCTGCATAACTACAAGATCTTAAACTCTGAAAAGTCTCCCACGTCTACTACATGGTCAGTCAAGGTCTGTAAAGTCTCTGAATAACTGAGAATGTGTCCTATCATATATACACTGTGATGGGTACGCTCCGGAACACAACCGTTGACGGCAGCGCCCTCACTATATGCAAATCAGGATGCGCGCGCGGCGAGATGGCGATTTGCATGAATGGCATGTTCTGTTCCCGTCACGAGTCGTTCACGAGAACGGTAGAACCATTCTAAAAATGTAAACACGTTCTCGCGATAACGAGAATCGCGACGAAAACGGAACCAAGTTTCCAACAATCGGCCCCCTCATGCAAAACCCCAAATCTCGGCGCACGTGCTATCAATCAATGAAATTACTCTAAAAAAAAACATAACAGCAAAAATGTCAAGTTCTTTAGTATCCAGCAAAAACATAAAGTATATATATTACTTTTCATGTTAAGCAAAAAAAATTTATCATTGAAAGAAAATTTTAGATATCATTGAAACACTAAGTTCCAAAAATTTAATTTAAGTCAAAATTTAAGTTTTCAAGAAATTTAAGTATAATAATTTAAATTTAACATTTAAGATTAAAAATTTCACTATAAATATCAAATTCAATTATGTAGAAAATTTTATGTATAATTATTAAATTTAACATTTAAGATTAAAAAAAAATTTCACTTTAAATATCAAATTCAATTATGTAGAAAATTTTATGTATAATTATTAAATTTAACATTTAAGATTAAAAAATTTCACTATAAATATTAAATTCAAGTATGTAGAAAATTTTATGTATAATTATTAAATTTAACATTTAAGATTAAAAATTTCACTATAAATATCAAATTCAATTTGTGTAGAAAATTTCATGTATAATTATTAAATTTAACATTTAAGATTAAAAATTTTACTATAAATATCAAATTCAATTTGTGTAGAAAATTTCATGTATAATTATTAAATTTAACATTTAAGATTAAAAATTTTACTATAAATATCAAATTCAATTTGTGTAGAAAATTTCATGTATAATTATTAAATTTAACATTTAAGATTAAAAAAAATTTACTATAAATATTAAATTCAATTATGGCTGTTCATTATCTCTGTCCAAGACCAGTATACATAATTAATACTAATAGCAATGACACAGATAATGAAAGATTTTTTTTTTTCTGTGTTGTATTCATATACAAATTTAAAGAAGTGGTTTGTCTTCAATGAATCATAACCAAGTGTATGATAACAAGGAGTAAACACACAAAGATAATACACATAAGCATAACTGTCTTATGCGGGAATTGAAAACATGGATATATATATACATTCAGTGTAATGTGAAAAATTTTAGAAAGTTCATTGTAAACAATACACATATATATACTCTAGATACAATTATCTGCATCACAGAGGGAGGAGTAAATTATACGATATCCTAACCATATTTTGTAAAAGAAAGAAAAAAAAAATTTAGAAGTTACAAATTTAATCATTTTTGTTTTTGGAAATTTGATTACAAAAATTTAATGCTAAAAATTCCTCAAACATTTGGCAAATCTTATTAATGTACTGCCTATGATGTATAAAAATTTTGTTATTGATTTCAGCAAATTCCACACCTAACAGTTTTTGGACCTTCCCTAGAGATTTGATATCAAATTCTCCCTTTAGCAAAGAAACTACATGATCAATATCACCTATTATTTCTATGTTGCTTGCCTCTGGCCTGGATTTGATATCCCTCTTTTCTCTGAAGTTAAACAAATTTTGGTCATAATGTATGTTAGCCTTAGCACAGAATTTTTTAACATCATTATGACTTCTCAGCCTATGTTTATCACCCCTCACTGAGTAGTAAACATCAGTTCGAGTTCCATCAGGCCTGGGTACAGCTTTCCTTTCCCAATCTATGTTTGAACAGGGGGTCAGATCGGAATCAGCAGGAGAGTCCTCTTCCTCACTAGTATGACTAGTGTCATGGCTCTCACCTGCTTCTTCCTCTGACTCACTATCCAAACATCCCGATCCTGAATCTGATGTTCGAGTAAAACCCGATTTCTTTTGGGTGAAGTTTCTAGGTCGAATGGGGTCCAGGACGCCTTCCGCTGCTTCCATCTCCTCAAAACGGACATTGCTTATTTCTAATATTTTTCCTTCTTTCACAAGAAGAATTCTATAGCCCCTGGTATTTTCTGCATATCCTACCATAACTCCCAGTTGAGCTCTTAGGTCTAGCTTCTTCCTAAGCTGTTTTGCTATACCAGCATAAGCCTTACATCCAAAAACTCTGAGATGGGATACAGCAGGCTTCTTCCCATAGTACAATTCGTGTGGAGTTTTAACTTTAAATTTATGGCAAATCCTGTTCTTTGTATAAGTAAAACATAGGATTGCCTCTGCCCACATTTTGTCACCAACTTTGCTTTGATTAAGCATTGCCTTGACACAATCTAACGCTGTCAGGTTGAATCTTTCAGATACCCCGTTTTGTTCGGGTGTATAAGTGTTAGATCGTTCATGCTTAATCCCTAACTTTTTCAAAAAAGCTTTAAATTGACCGTGACAAAATTCCATGCCGTTATCAGTACGGATGCACAAAATCTTTTTGCCTAATTGTCTCTCCTGACAAGCTTGAAAATCCTGAAAAACTTTGAACACATCTGATTTTTGTTTTAAAATAAAAACAAACACCTTGCGGCTAAAATCGTCTGTAATAGTCAAGAAGTATTTGTTTCCCCCCAATGAAGCTACAGGCATTGGACCACAAACGTCCATGTGCAGTAATTGCAAAGGTTCTGTAGATCTAATCCTGCCTATTGGTTTGTACGAAACTCTTTTAGATTTTGCAAGTTTGCAATGAATGCAATTTACTTTTGCATATTTTAATTTTGGGAGTCCGTTTGCCGCGGAAACTTTACTTGTTTGGTGCAAGTAGTCTGAGTTAATATGGCCATATCTTCTATGCCATAATTCAGTTTTGTTCAGAATTTCAACTGTTGAACCACTAATTTTATTTGACTTTGATTTTAAATCAGATTTGTTTTTCCTTTTATTCAAGTTAGGCTTAATTTTGTTTTGACTTTGACTATTTGTTGCAGGGGTTTTTCTAACCTGTTTAGAATTTTTGTCCCTATCCTGATCTCCTTTACGGCCCTCAACACTACTATTTAAACTTTTAGTTGAGTACTGTGGTTTTAAGAAATACAATCCTTCTTTACGTTTAGCGTAAAAGAAATTTTCTCCCTCAGGAGTCTTAAACCATAGAATACCTTTGGCTGCACTAAAAGAATAGCCCTGCTCTTCTAATACAGATGCGGCCAACAAGTTACGCCGTAATTTTGGTGAATACATAACATTTTGTAGC
The DNA here is from genome assembly GCA_951213105.1 of Amaurobius ferox. Classification (NCBI taxonomy): domain Eukaryota; kingdom Metazoa; phylum Arthropoda; class Arachnida; order Araneae; family Amaurobiidae; genus Amaurobius; species Amaurobius ferox. Next base: position 144,865,568 of record OX578135.1, on the reverse strand, counting down.
ACAATATTATTTGTATGATCTTTAAATTTAACATACATGTTCACCGTTCCAATAGCCTCAACTGGGCTTTCCATATCACCCACTGCTAGCGACATAGATGTATCCTCACATTTATCAAATTTTGAAAACATTTTAACATCATTACAAAAGTGTCGCGTAGCAGCGGTGTCAATCACCCAGCTGAGCCTATTGTCAGGATTATCAACAATATTAGCTTCTACATTTATATTTGAAAATACTTCAATAATACTAGAGCTAGTCATCTTTTTCAATTTTGGGCATTGTGCCTTTACATGACCAGTTTTATTACACATAAAGCATGGTCCTATGACCTTAATAGACTTTTTAACTTTGGTGACATTTTTACATTTAGCGTTAACATTTGAAAAATATACAGATGAATTGGAACTTACATTATTATTGTCATGATCCTTCCTCAACTGTCTAATCCTGCCCTCTTCTAGAGACAGTTCTTTCTGAATCTTATCCAGTTTAAAATCCTTATCGCTCCAGCGATAAATGATTTGGATGATACTCTGGTACTGGGCTGGGAGATACCGGATGGCTTGGAATGCCACGTACACATCCTCCACGGGGTGATTCACGTTCTTGAGCTTGGTGACAGCTTTCCTTATCCTCGTACAGAATATGTCGATGGGCTCCTCGATTTCCGGGCGTAGACTGAAAAACTCGTCCAACAGATGAACTAAATTAGCGCGCGTTGGGGCCTCAAAATGCGCCTCCAACTTCTCCCACGCATCCGCCGGGCTGTCGCCGATGTCGAGCAGTTCTCTGTACTCCGCCGAGATATTTCGAAACAGGATGGAAAGTGCGCGGTCGCTGCTGCGCATGTACTCCTCTCGCTCGCGGCGTGACGTAGATTCGTCGACTGGTAATGCAGTACGGTTGATGTGGCCGTAACATCCTTCTCCTTTCAGGATAAATGAAATTTCATTACGCCAGGTGACGTAATTGTCCCTGTTTAACGCTTCTATGCCGTTGCTCACCTCCATAGTCTTTAACTGTGACTAGAGTGCGTTGTTTACCTTTCTGCTTGATGCAAATGGCGCCGGTCGCGGCCCCCGTCGATGGAATTCACAACTCTTCACTGCTGCTTTATCACGGATAAAAGTTATGGCCTTGACATACTACGGGCCCATAACCAAATGTCGGCTGCTATTGCTGTGTTAGCTGAGCGACTAGACTAGAAAATTTGAAAGTCATTTGCAGATTTAGCAGTGTTTTGGCCATATCCATATCTGAAGTGCTGGTAAAGAAAAATTTGTAGCAGATGATATGCAGTAGTGATGTGTTTTCTCAAGAAAGCAAGCTCGTTAAACACAAACACAATTTATTTGTTGTGAGATCCATTGCATCAGATGAAGTTACAAAATAAAACACTGTAACATTCGTTGCAAAGCAAAACTATATACAATGAGCTAGCAAGCTCATGAAAAAGGTTTTGAATAGTCTATGACTAGGCACACACTCTCAGTTATTATAACATCGGTAAGTAGAAAAAACAGCTACTGTACCACTCATGTCGTGCACGTTAATGAAGCCACCATCATCAGGTCACACGTCATGGCTTTAGAAGTTAGACTACTCTCTACCGATCAAGGTCTGCCTTCCATACAAGGTCTTTCACCGTCGATCACCGTCTGATCGATCTGACTATACGTCGAGTCTTAAGTCTGCATAACTACAAGATCTTAAACTCTGAAAAGTCTCCCACGTCTACTACATGGTCAGTCAAGGTCTGTAAAGTCTCTGAATAACTGAGAATGTGTCCTATCATATATACACTGTGATGGGTACGCTCCGGAACACAACCGTTGACGGCAGCGCCCTCACTATATGCAAATCAGGATGCGCGCGCGGCGAGATGGCGATTTGCATGAATGGCATGTTCTGTTCCCGTCACGAGTCGTTCACGAGAACGGTAGAACCATTCTAAAAATGTAAACACGTTCTCGCGATAACGAGAATCGCGACGAAAACGGAACCAAGTTTCCAACACATCGTTAGCCGTAATTTGCGCGCGTAACTGAGATAGACAGCTACTTCATTAAATGTACCGTTAGCCGTGACTTGCCTGCGTAGCTGAGGTGTGCAAATGACAGCTACTTCATCAACTGCACCGTTAGACATGACTTGCGCGAGTAACGAAGGCGTGCGATCGACATCTATTCCATGAAATGCACCGCTAGCCACGATTTATGCGTGTAGCTGAAGTGTGCGATAGACAGCTACTTCATGAACTGTGTTAGAAACTTGGTTTTGTTTACATCGCGATTCTCGTTTCGCGGGAGCGTGACGTCATTATTAAAATGATTATTCCGTTCTCGTGAACGAATCGCGATGTGGACAAAACTTGGCTGATCATGCAAATCACCCTTCTCGCCGCTCACGCATCCTGTTTTGCATATCCAGAGGGCGTTGCCGGCAACGGTTATGTTCCGGAACGCACCCATCTTCGGGTATAAAGGCTAGACACTTTTCTGGTTTTAAGTCAGATCGCTTTAAAGGAGATCGCTTTGTTTTAAGTGAGATCGCTTTGGTCATTAGACCGGTTAGTCATTCGATCGATATACTGATCGATGGAAGGATCTAGAAGGATCTAGATCGGGCAGACGGATCTTCGTAAAGTCATGTTTCGATGTTGTCGAAAGTCACGATAAAGTGTTTATCGGTGAACGCGGATATTTAAACTAAACTTAGTAGTTTTTGATGGTTCTCAGTTAAGGAGACCATGTTTTCCGTGTTGTGGACTTTATAGTGCTGATCCGGAAAGTTTAAAGTTTTTGCCATAGCGTGTGCCCAGCTAGTGGTGGCGTCGGAAAGTGCACGTGGTCACGTAAGTGTGAAATGCTTTTTATTCCACTTACTTGTGTAAATAATACGTTAACCAGAAACGTGTCTAGGCATGGAACTTACACTGAAAAACCTTCATATGAGCTGTAGTGCTCATGTTTTGTAAATAGTATGCTTTAGTTATTTGGCTTACCTGTTTTCATGATATATACTGTAAGCAAATACAATGGATTCACTCTTCAATAAAAGTGATTTTGATTTAAACTGGAACTGTTCTCATTTAACACTTCTACAGCTACTTGTATTCCTACAACTACTATCTAACGTTTGTTATAGCTGCAACACTCTGTTTTAAATTTTCAACGAAGTTGTGGAACCAGAATTTCGTGGCTCATAGTTATTCTATCACCAGCTTCATCAGAAATTTAATTATACGTTAATTTTCAATATATAACTTACGGATATGATACATATTTCCGTCAAAGGTTACGGGCCAGTGCTCCCCATAACAACGTTAAAAATTTAGAAGTGTTAGAGTTCCAACAAATCCTGTCGACGGGGGCCGCGGACGGCGCCATTTGCATGTCGACGAAAGCGTAAACAAAAGGTCTGTTCAGCTCAGTTCCAAAAGGCCACCTTGCCATGGAGGCAAATAAAATTACTGCATTAACTAGAGACAATTACGTCACTTGGAGGAATGAAGTCTCATTCGCTCTTAAAGGAGAGGGCTGTTTCGGATTTGTAGACCGAACAGCGTTACCGGTGGATGAAAATACGTCACGCCGTGATTATGAAGATCACATGCGAAGAAAGGACCGCGCGTTAGCAATCCTGTTCCAGAATGTTTCATCTGATTACCAAGAGTTAATTGACATTAACGACGATCCGGCAGATGCGTGGGATAAGTTAAAAACGCACTTCGACGCGCCGACTCGCGCCAACCTGGTGCGTTTACTGGATGAGTTCTTCAGCCTACGTCCGGAGCCAGATGAACCGGTGGATATCTTCTGTATGCGTTTGAAGAAGGCGGTCGCCAAATTGAAGGACGTCAAGCACCCGGTGGAAAGCGTCTATGTGGCATTCCAGGCCATAAGATACCTCTCTGATGACTTGCAGGGAATAGTTCAGCTAATTTACAGATGGGAGGACAAAGATTTCACTTTGGAGAAAATCCAACATGAATTGTCTGCGGAAGAAGGACGTATCCGGCAACTCCGTAGTGACAGAAACAATGTAAGTCAAAATTCATCTGTATTCTCGTCTCAGAGTAATGTAAATGTAAAGTGTAAAAATAACAAAGTGTTTAAAAGTGTTAAACCAGTTAAAAGGGTCATAGGACCATGTTATTTTTGTAAGAAGGCCGGTCATTTAAGGAAGAATTGCCCTATTCTTAAGTCTAGCTCAAATATAATTGAATTGTATTCATCTGCTAGAGTTGAAGCTAATACTGTGCAGGATCCTAGCGATAGACTCAGCTGGGTAATTGACACCGCTGCTACGCGGCACTTTTGCAATGATATTAATTTATTTTCAAAATTTAAGGAAAGCAAAGGTGCATCTATGTCGCTGGCAGTGGGTGATATTGAGAGCCCAGTTGAGGCTATCGGTACGGTCAAAATGTATGTTCAGTTTCAGAACATAAGAAGTAATATTGTTTTGTCTGATGTAATGTTTTCGCCTAAGTTAAGACGAAACTTATTAGCCGCATCTGTTCTTGAGGAACAGGGGTATACTTTTAAAGGGGCTAATGGGGTATTGTGGTTTTACACTCCAAAGGGAGAAAAATTCTTCTATGCTAAGCGAAAAGAAGGGTTATATTTTTTAAAACCTCAATACGAAGTTCAGACTGCAAATAACAATATTGAAGACCGTAAAACTAAAGTAAAGGATCAGGGTAGGGATAAAAATTCTAAGAAAGATAGAAAACCCCTAAATAAGAAAAACAGTATTGACAAAATGAAAAATTTGCCTAGAATAAATAAAAGTAAACGTAACTCTGAGGTGAAGTCGAGGTCAAAAGAAAAGGTTAATGAGAAACCAAGTTGTGCGGTTTCTGAGGTTTTGAATAAAACGGAACTCTGGCATAGGAGATATTGCCACATTAACTCTGATTATTTATACCAGACAAGTAAAGTTTCCGCGGCTAATGGACTCCCTAGACTAAAATATGCAAAAATTAACTGTACACACTGTAAGTTAGCAAAGTCTAAGAGAATTTCTTTTAAGCCAATTGGTAGGATAAGGTCCACTAAACCTTTACAATTACTCCATATGGATGTGTGTGGTCCCTTACCTACAGCTTCAATGGGCGGAAACAGATACTTTTTGACAATCACTGACGACTTCAGCCGGAAAGTGTTTGTTTATATAATGAAACAAAAATCAGAGGTGTTTAAGATATTTAAAGAATTCCAAGCTAAGGAAGAAAGGCAGCTAGGCAAAAAGATTTTGTGTATCCGTACGGACAATGGTATGGAGTTCTGTCACAACCAGTTCAAGGCATACTTAAATAAATTGGGGATTAAATCAGAAAGGTCAAATGCATATACACCCGAACAGAACGGGGTTTCTGAAAGATTTAATCTGACTGCACTAGATTGTGTGAAAGCTATGCTTGATCAAAGCAAGGTTGATAACAGAATGTGGGCAGAAGCGATTTTGTGTTTTACACACACCAAGAACAGAATATGTCATAAGTTCAAAACCAAAACTCCACACGAGTTATATTATGGAAGGAAGCCAGCCGTTGCTCACCTCAAAGTTTTTGGGTGCAAAGCCTATGTGGGCACAGCCAAACAAATTAGAAATAAGTTGGATATGAGAGCCCAAATAGGAATCATGGTCGGATATGCCGAAAGCACCAAAGGCTATAGGATTTATATAGCGGGTAAAAAGAAAGTTGAGGAAACTTCTAATGTAAGGTTTGAGGAAGGAGTGGCAGCGGAAGGCGTCCTGGGCCCTAATTACCCTAAAGGAATCACCTTGAGAAAATCGAACGTTACTCAGTCGATTGACTCGGAATCAGAATGCTTAGGAGGAGTGTCAGAGGAAGAAGCAGGTGAGAGCCGTGACACTAGTAAATCTAGTGGGGATGAGGACTCTCCTGCTGATTCTGGTCTGACACCCTGCTCAGATATTGACTGGATACGGAAAGCAGTACCTAGGCCTGATGGGAGTAGGACGGATATTTACTACTCAGTAAAAGGTGACAATAAAAGGCTGAGATCTCATAATGATGTCAGAAAGTTTTGTGGAAAAGCTAACATTCATTATGATCAGCAAATGTTTAATTTTAGAGAGAAAAAGGGGGTAAGTGATATCAAAAGAAAACCAGAAGCAAGCAATGTTGAGATCTTGATACCCAAGAGCTATAAATCGGCAATAGAATCTCCCCAGTCCGATAAATGGCAAGAAGCCATGGATGATGAAATAGCTACAATGCAAGAGAGGGGTGTCTGGGACTTAGTGCCTGCACCCATCTCACAACAAAAAATTATAGGAAGTAGATGGGTTTATACCATTAAGAAGGATGAAAGGGGAAATGTTAAACGATTCAAAGCTCGCCTAGTAGCTCAAGGATATACCCAGATAAAAGGGGACTCATATGATGAAGTGTTTAGCCCTGTGATTAATTTTAGTTTAATCAGAGCTTTCTTCTCCATATTCGTTTGCATGCTTAAATGGAAACATTTTCAACTGGACATTAAGTCCGCATATCTTTATGCAAAGTTGAATGATAAAATTTTCTTGAAACAACAAAATGATATAGACCATACAGTTTCACTTTTGAGTAAAGAATTTGATATCAAAGAATTGGGAAAAGTCAAAAGACTTTTGGGTGTGGAATTTAAGGAACTTAGTTGTAAACGAGTCTTTTAAAATTAACTTTGTTAATACTAAAGATAACGTAGCAGATTACTTCACGAAGCCAATGACTAAAGATAGAGTTTTAAAATTTAGTAATGATATCTTTAAAATATAAAATTTAACTGTTCAAATAAAAATTTTACTTTAAATTTTTTTTCATATTTTCAAAGTATAAATGGTTAGGGTATTTTATAATTTATTCCTCTCTCATTGATACAAATGAAAATGTATCTTGAGTATATATTGTTATGTGACAATGAACTGTTACTTTTCTCACATTACACTTGAAATATATATATCCACTTTTTACTACACGCATAATGCATTTTCGCTTATGTGAATAAAATGTTATCTGAATGTACATTATTGATATAATTCACATGAAACATAAAATTTTTAATCTGTGTTTATCTCATATGTATATTTACCTTCTGTATCTTTTATTATCATTGCCATTGTATTGGGTATTTAGTGTGTATACTAGTCATGGGCTAAGATAATAAAACTTAAATTTTTAATCTTAAATGTTAAATTTCATAGTTATACATTAAATTTTCTACAAACTTGAATTTGATGTTTAGACTTAAATTTTTAATCTTAAATGTTAAATTTCATAGTTATACATTAAATTTTCTACAAACTTGAATTTGATGTTTAGACTTAAATTTTTAATCTTAAATGTTAAATTTCATAGTTATACATTAAATTTTCTACAATTTGATTTTGATGTTTAGATTTAAATTTTTAATCTTAAATGTTAAATTTCATAGTTATACATTAAATTTTTCTACAACTTGATTTTGATGTTTAGATTTAAATTTTTAATCTTAAATGTTAAATTTCATAGTTATACATTAAATTTTTCTACAACTTGATTTTGATGTTTAGATTTAAATTTTTAATCTTAAATATTAAAATTGATAACTATACCTAAAATTTTTCTAGAGCTTAAAATTTTTGATATCTTTAGACTTTTAAATTTTAAACTTAATGTTTGTTTTAATTTTCAAAATAGTAAAGAAATAGCTTTCTTCAGTATGAGCTAGTACTTAAGAAAGGGCAATAGTATGGTTATACTGTTTTCTTTGACTATGTTATCCTTAAACATGTAATTTAAAGAATGCTTATGATCTGCATAATAGATAAGTGTACTCATTTGATTGTTGCCATTTTGAGAAAAGGCTATTCACTTTCTAAATGTTATAAGTGTTATAAATTTCTTTAATGTATAAAATTTTGTGTATGCATACATTATGTTTTTAGGATACTAAGAATTTTGATTCTTAGAATAACCTTTTGTTGGATGAAAGCATGGGCGCCGAGAGTTGGTGTTTTTGCATGAGGGGGCCGATTGTTAGAAACTTGGTTTTGTTTACATCGCGATTCTCGTTTCGCGGGAGCGTGACGTCATTATTAAAATGATTATTCCGTTCTCGTGAACGAATCGCGATGTGGACAAAACTTGGCTGATCATGCAAATCACCCTTCTCGCCGCTCACGCATCCTGTTTTGCATATCCAGAGGGCGTTGCCGGCAACGGTTATGTTCCGGAACGCACCCATCTTCGGGTATAAAGGCTAGACACTTTTCTGGTTTTAAGTCAGATCGCTTTAAAGGAGATCGCTTTGTTTTAAGTGAGATCGCTTTGGTCATTAGACCGGTTAGTCATTCGATCGATATACTGATCGATGGAAGGATCTAGAAGGATCTAGATCGGGCAGACGGATCTTCGTAAAGTCATGTTTCGATGTTGTCGAAAGTCACGATAAAGTGTTTATCGGTGAACGCGGATATTTAAACTAAACTTAGTAGTTTTTGATGGTTCTCAGTTAAGGAGACCATGTTTTCCGTGTTGTGGACTTTATAGTGCTGATCCGGAAAGTTTAAAGTTTTTGCCATAGCGTGTGCCCAGCTAGTGGTGGCGTCGGAAAGTGCACGTGGTCACGTAAGTGTGAAATGCTTTTTATTCCACTTACTTGTGTAAATAATACGTTAACCAGAAACGTGTCTAGGCATGGAACTTACACTGAAAAACCTTCATATGAGCTGTAGTGCTCATGTTTTGTAAATAGTATGCTTTAGTTATTTGGCTTACCTGTTTTCATGATATATACTGTAAGCAAATACAATGGATTCACTCTTCAATAAAAGTGATTTTGATTTAAACTGGAACTGTTCTCATTTAACACTTCTACAGCTACTTGTATTCCTACAACTACTATCTAACGTTTGTTATAGCTGCAACACTCTGTTTTAAATTTTCAACGAAGTTGTGGAACCAGAATTTCGTGGCTCATAGTTATTCTATCACCAGCTTCATCAGAAATTTAATTATACGTTAATTTTCAATATATAACTTACGGATATGATACATATTTCCGTCAAACTGAACCATTAGTCATGACTTGAGCGCGTAACGGAGACGTGCGATCGACAGCTACTTCATGAACTACATCGTTAGCCGTAACTTGCGCGTAGCTGAGGTACAAGATCAACACTTCATAAACTGCACACTTAGCCGTGACTTGCGCACGTAACGTAGGTGTGCGATCGACAGTTACTGCAAGAAAGGTATTGCAAGTTTAAAAACTTTTTTGAAAAACAATAGGGCTGGTCGCCGAAGGCAGTAATTAAATAATATGAGGGAAATAAGTTATCCTATATTTCATCAAAGCTACTGCAACGCGTTAATCTAGACACAGCTATTTCCCTTCAATCATCCTCTGTTTTGATAGAATCAACAAAAACTCACGCACAAGTTCCTGCGGCTCAAAAAAACTCTAGTCCAGAAAACTATATTTTTAAATATTGGTTTTTGAACAAAAATTCTTACAAAGTTCAAATCTTTGGTACTTTTCATCCCAGATGCATACTAAACATGGAGTACTTTGACAAAATTTTAAGTTTAAAAAAAAATGAAAATTGTTTAAAAGTTTTATCTGTTGGAAGCGGGAATGTGTTTATTTAACATTCTTCACATTTCTGCTCTTTCATTATTTTTAATTTATTTTTTATGGGGAGCGTGGCGATCCAATTACGGGAACTCCCTACTATGCCGTATTTTATTTTATCTATTGTTTTTCTTCATAAACTGCTATGTGGTCCGGGCCCCTACGCAATGCATCCTTTTGAAGAGATATCCTTTAATATCATCAATACCTAGAGAGGTTGCTAACAGCAGATAAAAATTCCTTCTCTACCCTCCTGTTTTGACATGATGTTGATCAAATATTACGTAATGAGGGGCGTAAGAGAATCATAATCCGACAAACTATATTTGTATTATTGAATTTAGACCTAAAATTCTTCAAAATGTTTGCACACAATTGATTCCCAACAAAGAATAGTTGAGCAAAATTTTAACTTTGCAAAGAAAGAGAAACTTCGTGATGTATCTAGTAAATATGAGGAAGCACACTATTCAACAATTGAACCCGTCTTTTTCTATTTTATTTCTTTGAGAGGTTAAAGGCTTCTAGGTTTGTTAGCTTGCGCTGGAGATTCCCACTCGCACAAACAAAAGAATCTCCCCCAAACTCCCGTCTGAAAATGATCACGTGGGTCGCCATTCGTCTTGCGATCGTATTTCACTAAAACCGCCCGCGGACGGAGAGGATTTAACCATTGAGAATCGGCGATTTGGCGTGATTGACACTTTTGTCATTGTTGTAAAAGATGAGTACTATTTTGAACAACGTTTTAATTTCTGAAGTCTTTTTTAACATCGATTGCCGTATGAATGGAATGTATTCGGGCGATAGTAGAGTAAATTTGACGCCGCAGCAAAAACATTACAAAATTTTAGGATGATTTAAAAATTTTAGGTTAATTTTAGGAATTCAAGGGAAGCTTCAAACTTTTAGGTATTTTAGGACGAATGCAATCCCTGCATTTGTTCTAAGATATACCTGAAAGTTTGCTTGATGTACAGTGCTTTAAAAGTCGAAATTATCCCTTGATCTAACGGCTGTAATAAAGAAGTTGTATTCTTTGGTAAAAAAACAACTTTTACATTTTCGTGTTGTAAATCTGGAGGATGACCTGGTGCATTATCAATTAATAGAAGAGCCTTAAAAGGCAATCCCTTTTTAGTTAAATAATTTTTGACATCTGGAACAAAGAAGTTATGGAACCATTCATTGAAAGCTATGGCAGTGGCCCATGCTTTTCTATTAGCCATCCAATAGATGGGAAGGTTTTTGATATTTATTCCTTTGAATGATCGTGGTGATTTTGATATGTGAATCACCAATGGTTTCATCATATAATCGCCAGAAGCATTGCAACAGAAAAGAACTGTTATAAGACTTTTCGCTACTTTATGACCACTAGCTGATTTGTGAGCTTTGGCTATAAAGGTTCTTTCCGGCATTTTTTTCCAGAATAATCCGGACTCGTCAGCATTGAAAACCTGATCAGAAGTGTAGGAGTTAGTGGCAATGATTTCAGCAAGTTTTGCCGCATATTGTTGTGCCGCATCCGAATCAGCAGATGCACTTTCATCTTTCATTCTCAGATTATGTAAAGAATGTCTTTGTTTGAATCTCTCGAACCACCCATGGCTTGCGGAAAAAGATACCTTCTTTTCATCGGACGAAGTCTACGGCGACTGATTCTTAAGTGATTGATAAATCTTCAAAGCTTTATTTGTAACAGCATTGGTATTGATCGGGATTCGCCCGCTCAATAAGTTTGGTCTTTTATCCATATCACTAAGGCTTTTTTCATATTTTCCATTGTAACATCTCTAACATATGAAGTCGTACTCATACTGCTGCAGGTTCCAGCTGCTACACTTTTTCTAATGGTGTCTTCATTTTTTCTTATTGTCCTTATTGTGGCTTCATTCATGGAGTAAAATTTAGCAACATCCGTTACTCTTTCTCTATTACGTAGACGGTCTAATATTTGAATTTTAGTTTATAAAGAAATAACTTTTCTTTTCATTTGATTTTTCTTCAAATCCTTTGACATTATAGAACCTTAACAAATTTACGCAAACTATAAAGATGCAAGAAAAACTATAAATGTTGAAAACTTACCAGTTCAAAAGATAAACGCACAATAATATAAGCTTTGCTGCTAAAATGTTTCTGCACTATGTACTTGCATGGACCAGATAGCTTTACTGTTGTGAAATACATACGGGTATTCTCCTAAATGTATATATTTTACAACACCGGGAATCCCCTGTTGTTTTCATCAGTGTTACCAAAGGAATAAAATTTAAAAATGTCATCAAATCTTTGTATAGGCGTATATGGAGAGGAATATACATTTTTATCAATTTTTTGAAATCTGTTAATTTATAAACTGTGTAAAAGCGAGATCGTGTAAATCGGGGGATAAGTGTAATGATTTTCAATTTCTCGGCCAAACCGCGAAAGGGATCGATTTTTCACCCACATGCGAGTGCAGACGCACAGTGTTTCTATGGTGGAGGGGAAGTGGACAAGGCTATGATGTCATGGTTCTGAAGATACGCATAGCGAAATTGAAGCGCAGATGCATGGTGTTTCTGTGGTGGAGGGGAGGTGGGTGAGGTTCTGAGGTCATGATTCTGAAGAGGTTCTGACGTCACGGTTCTGAAGATATGCATAGCGAAATCAATATTTGTGCCTGCCAAATAATGAATGTATGTCATTAAACTAAAACAAACAATCCATTTTATTTGAATAAATTATTCATCCATTTTATTGGAATAAATTATTTTCGAAATAAATTACTTTTCATTTTAAATTTCAATTTGCTTGACATGCATTTATTAATTTTTTAAAAACGTCATTTTTTCTTACAACCCAACCCAAACCTTTCACTTTGTTGTGTTAGCAGTTTCTTTGGAGCGGTTTATCCGCATCAAGAAAGTAATGTATTTTACTTCATTATTGTTCATTTAAGAACATAAACTTCTCTTACTCTTTTTATAACACTATGTATTAAGTTAGTTCCCGGCCACACACTTAGCTACAGTAAACCTTCGGGTCTGTCGTGTGGTCTGGGTTTTCAACTATGTATTAAGTGTATTTATACGTTTATAGTGTATTTTATTTATATTGTTTTAAAATTGTTCTGATTTAAACAGGGGCTATATATTGTTCTAATTTAACAGGTTTTCGACTTCTATTCTAGAATCGTATTTAGATTTTTTGTTTAATTTGTAAACATTCAGCTGTGAGTACACATCAAAGGGATCCCTTTCCTAGGGTTACAGGTACAGAAATTCTCAGAATCTCACAGTTCACAAACATTAGAGAATAAATTCACTTTACAAATCAACCTTCAAGAATCCCCCCTAGAACATTATTTTTCATCTTAAAATTTCATTATTAGTTTTAACGTCATTAAACTAAAACAAACTTTGTTAACTCCATGGGGTTATGGCACCAGCGAGTTTGTTATGGTCAGAATTTTCAAGGGCAGCAAACAGGCTGGTCGCCGAAGGCGGCTAGTAAGCCTATAAATGATACCTGTCAACTTTGGAAATAAGTTAAAAGAAATAAACATATAATAATAAAAAGAAATAAACATATCTGTTTACACATTATATGTCGTTTTTCTTATTTCCGCTGTCTGAAAATAAATTCCAAATATATACCTTTTTACTCATGATTTTTAAAAGCATTCTATGGTAATCCATGGGATGGAAATGGAAAACAATGCTAACTCTATATCAAGTAGATTAGATAAAATTGATACAAATGCATAATCGTAATGCTAATCTGGACAATTAATACATATTCAGCGAACCTTGCTCTTTCCGTTAGCCTTATCGTTAACAAAACATTTGTCTGCTGATAGTACAAATACTGTTCATACATTTGTTTGAAAGAGATTTTTTCAATCTTTCCAATATTGCTAAGATAGAAACTCTGTGATAATATTTTGATAGCCAAAGAACCAATTTGTTTGAAAATCATGCAAATTAATGTTTCAACATATAATAACTGAAAAACTTAATTCAGATTTTAAAAAACATATCACCAAGATACATTATTCCAGGGTTCTGAAGTACCTGTGTACCAAATGTCATTGCCATACAACACTTAGATTTTCTGCTACAGACAACCAGACGAACACACAGGCATCTTCCTTTATTATTATAGATACATGCTTTTATTAAGCAGCTGAAAAATCTGTACATAACAAGGCCCTAAAGACAATTTTGAAAATTTCTAACAACTGAACCCTTTACTGATAAACCATCACATATAACTAATAATCTATAATTAAGCATTCCAATGAAAAGTAATATTTACTGACCAGATGATGAGGGTGGAACTGCATTTTTCAGCTCTGGAGCACTAGATGAACCACTGATGACTGCTGTGCTGAAGAGGCTGTTGGTGGAACCCAGGAAATTACAACATGCATTAGTGGACCCTGAAATATAATGGAACTATTAAATTAAGTAAATTTCATTGCTTTCTTTAATGATATTACTTAAATTGGAATCTATTTTTAGGTAGCTCCCTTAATTATAGGTGAGTGCATGCATGCACATTTGTAAATACACATGATTGAACACAGCAGATAATTGGTACACAATTTTAGATATCCAAATTCTTTTAGAATGAGTATGAAAGTAAAAAAAAATTTTTTTAGTAAAGGTAGAAAATACTTTTCTAATCAAAATTTTACATAAATATCCTCATGTGTCCAACATATAACTTCCTCCATAGGTTAACAAACTTTGATATTGTGGTAAACAACACAAATGAGAGTTTATTTATAACTAAATCTTATCAAAAATTAATAAATTTATGATTATTACCGATAAAAAAATAACACCAAATTTCATGTTATTCACATGATGACCTTGAAAGATATTATACTCCCTTTGGAAACATGAAATTTCTACTATTTCAACAATGGCTCACGATAACTACTAAACCATGGTGTTTATTTTGAATGAAAGTACTTGAAAAGCATTAACTTGTTAGACAAGCATGAACATTCAATTTTCTAATTTTCATTTTTCCATTTTAGATCAAAAACATGGAATACTTCAAGAATGATTCAAAATGATTATTCTGTAAATTATTTCATACACTTTTAAGACATATATATATATATATATATATAATTATAAAAAATGTATGAAAAATTGATGAACCCTGTTTTAAGTTCAGCTAATACAAATAGGCTTCTTATGCTTAATGATTAGAATAATCATACCAAATTTTATTCAATTTGTTTGAGAGACATAGCACTCATCGTGGAATATTTTGAAAATGGCTTGCAATAACTCTAACAAAAGTGTCCATTCATTTTAAATTAAAACTACTTACAAAGAGTTCACTCATTTAATAATAGTCAATGTATTTAATTTTTAAGACTTTTTCAATTTTAACATCTTATTAAAGATATCATTTGTTTTTAAATACAAATCACGTATAAAATATCTATTTTCAGAACAATTCTAAACATAATTATTTTTTTATAATGTTAGAATAAAGGGTCTTCTTTCAAATTGTTCACATTGAAAATCAATGTGTCTGACATTCATGGATAAAATAATTATACAAATTTCATCCAATTTGTTCAAGAGGTATTGTGTTTATAGATGCACAGCAATCATTAAAAAAATTGATGATTTGGATTCAGGGATATTCAAAATTGGTAGCTCTATCAAAATCAATGATTGATTTTTGCCTTATCACAATACTTTTCCTTTACATATACTATTACGTATTATAAGCAAAGTAAAAAAAAAAAGCTGTAACATTTAAAACTTTACTGAAATCAGACACAAGGTACCCGATTTCCTGCTACTATTATAAAAATGAAACAAAGAACTTAAATTTATGTAAAATTAAAAAATAGCAAACAATTTTTGAAGTTTAATTAATTAAATTACCATAAATTTTCGGCAAATCAGCTGCACTACACATTCTTAGATAAGAACTAAGTTGACCTGGTATAGAATGCCTATGCTGGAAACTTTCTGTAAAAGAATTCAAATAATTTTAAAATCTACTATTTACATAGGGATTTTGAGCAATTTAAAGACATTTACAAATATGCACACATAACAAAAATATGACAGAGCATTTTAATATCATGTTCTAGTCTTCGGACATATATGGACAGATTCTACTATCAGAGGCGTCAGAAGTCATTTTGCACTGTGGGTGCAAGATTGCTAATAAAAATTATATATATATATATATATATATATATATATATATATATATATATATATATATATATATATATATATATATATAAAATCTATTCACTTGGACAGATTCTTTTACTGAAGTAACAATGTACTATATTACTGCAAGTATACACAGGAATTAAAATGAACAGATTGCATTTTAACCTGACGTTCTATATACATCAGTACACTGTAGTACACTTAATTTGGTAATGTTTTTAGTTCCAATGCAATAATATCCATTTAGCAAGTTTTGCCTCGGATTCCTAATTGTACAGTAAGATGAAGAAACTGATGATCGAACGTGTGATAAACAAGCATTACCGAGTTGAACTAAAGATATCTCAAGCTCAAAGAATTTTACATTTTTCACAAATCTTACTATTGAACTACTTTACCGTTGACTCCAATAAATTATTCTACGTTTTTGCAGTAAGAACGAAGGAACACACAGCAGAATTTGCGGAAAAATATGTTTTGAGGGAACATATACAGTGCGATCGAAAAGGTGCATCCATCATATTTTAAAATCATATAATGTACCAAGAAATTGAAATAGTACATAACTTTTTCTATTAAATGGCACAATTAAATCCACAAAAATATATAAAAAGTATCATCCGTTGTTTTTATTAATACGTAAAAACGACATTTACATATCACCATTTATATCAATCGAAGAGCATAGCGTTTCTAAAAGAGTGACGGAATTTTAGAGCAATATTTTTTTAACCATTCTTATGCGTGTGTCACTGAATAGATTCTGAAAAAATGCTCCTATTATAAAATCTCCAATTATCCAACAATTACGTGGTAAATAAAGCATTTTCAAGAAATTGGATCTGTTGCAGATTAAGCGAGAAGAGGCAGGCCTTGCAATTCAACTCAGAAGAAACTGTTTTAAATAAAGACTAGAACCTCATGGTTTTTTTTTTAAATGTGCTAATGTTCCGAGCACTTTTCCAAAACTTTCGAAAAAGATCTCTAAAGATGAAATTTGTGTCATGGTTATCACTAATCTAATACTTTGCCTAAAACCTGTAAAGAAACCTGCTGCCCCAACCGGGCTTTGAAGACGGATCTTTGTACTGGCCAGTTGAACTTCTAACGTTGAGCTACTGGTAAGAAATTGCAAGCTTTATCGTTGAAGTGGACTCTGCATTCTCCTCCCTCTAATGCCAAATTGACAGATATCTTAGCAATCTGGCTAACCACCTCCTGCTAGATTTACCTCATATTAGCCTTCTTTCTTGCAGCTATTTTTATCCCCAGGTTAGCTTCCTGTGCAGTCGTTGACCTCACGATTTGAAATCTGTCCTTAATACCAGAGTCCACTGAATTTGTACCAATCGTGCTAGTGTTGGGTTATACTTTTGGATATTTAACAATTTTAGGAGTTTTGCTATTTGTTTAAACGTGTTCAGGGGTCTTATTTACATAGTCATTCTCTTTTAGTTATCCATTTTCCAATTGTTTAGGTTTTTGATATTCTTTGTTCAAATATATTCTATTCCATAGGTTTTGTGTTAAAAACGGCGAAAGTTCGTTCTTTTTAGGTTTTAGCAATTTAAATTTATTTAAATTGGCTAATTTGTGATTCCATTTATTGCCCTTTTTATTCCCTTTAATTTGATTTTAAATTTATTGCTCTCGGTTAAAAATTGGTTAATTCACCGCAATTTTACAGTTTTATTCTATTTTCAGCTTTTTAAATATTTCAGAATCGTCCATATTTAAATTGTTGCCGAATTCGTATATTTCCAACTCGTTTCACTTCATTTCTTTTTAATTTTCGTCTGCTTTGAAATTCCATTTCTCTTCTTTAAAATTTCGAGTTTTTAATTGGTTGACCGTAATATTAAAATCGTCTGTCATTAATTATTTTATCGTTCATCGATAATTTTGTTTACAATCTGTGGCAGCGATGTTTCGCAGTATATAAGCAAAATCGCGCACTTTTTCGCTCTTTCTCTTCTGTTTATTGATTAGAACCTAAGATGTGATCTGTTAAAGTTGTTGTTTTCAGCGCTTCGGCGCGAGCCGTAGTTCGAATCCGGCGAGCGTTCTGAGGAACGAAAGTTCTTTTTTTTATTCCCGGCCCATTAATCGTGCTCTGTTTATTTATTATTCGAATTTTAATCTAAACATTCAAGAGCTGTTGAAAATGTTGCGTCTGATGGCTGAGAATTGTTGTGTCTATACAGACTGGATGTTTTGATTTCTTGCCTCTTCAGTCATTTAATTAGTAATCCACCGTGTTCCCAGCTGTTTGCGATGTCGGCCGAGGAGTCTTTACCGGCCAATTAAGAATTTTGTTTATCTTGTCAAGCAGAGTAGCTCTATCTATGATGGATGGAATGCACATTTCCGAAAATTTAAGACGGACATATGGTCTGTATTCTGTTCTGATGCCAAAAGTCAGCTACAACTGTTTGGAAGAAATCGCTTAATTCCATCGTTACTAAACATCCTGTTTGGGAATATCCCCTTGGAAAAAGGATTCGGTTAAAGATTTTCCTCTCTAGAGATGGACATAATTCTCCTTTGCTGTGTTCTGCGTTTCAAGAGGTGTTCCTTGGGATCTTTGGTGACTTTTCCCTGTGAAGTTCCTTCCTGCTGATCCTTGCAGTTCCTTGGAGCATTTGGTGAAACCTTTTCGAATTATATATCTCAATAATTAAAATATGTTTTTCCAATTGTTTTCAGTTTAGTTAATGACTAAGACCCCTTTCACTTATATATTTTAAGTTGCGAATCCTGTGGATTATTGTTAGGATGTTCTAAATTCCCTTTTGGCTAACTTATGTTCTTTTATCCCAAATTTTAGTTTTGATAAATAGTTGTATAAGTTTAATATTGTTAACTTTAAAATTTAATATTCTAACGTTTTTTCTACCACTATATGACCGGCCATTCCTTTTATTTATTTATTTAAGTTGTTTATTTGATTTGTTTAGTTAATGAGATGTTTAAAATTTGTAAAATATTTTGGAAATTATTTTAAAAGTGAAGTTTAAAATTTTAATAAACGTTAGATTTTGAAAACCTAAAATCTGTGTTCTCTCTCTTTTACTTTAATGTTTATATTTTTAGGAAAGTGTCCATTCTTATACTTTACAGGATTAGTACATATTTGTACACGTAGGGTAACTGGTCAATAGGTCCACTTTCTGTTTATTTAAGAATTCAGTTTATTGTCAGAATGTTTTAGGTTTGAGGAACTTTAGAACTTTTTCAGAGTGTATTTCAGTGTTTTCAGATTTATGTTAGATGAACTTTACAAATTTCAGATATTTTAGAGAATATTTTTCAGAATATTTTCAGATTTATTTCAGAGTACTTTCAGGAATTTAGAATGTTTAGAATCATTTAGAATGGTTTTAGTATTTCATAAATGCTTCTTTCCCCCCCCCCCCAACACTAGGGTCACTTTCAGACCCCCAGACATCATTGCACTAACATGAAAGGTTGATTTCTTCAGGCACCATTATATAAAACCTTGCTTCTCCAACTGGAAACCGAACCACCAATGTTTTTATTACTGGTCAGACGATGCTCTGCCGTTGAGCTACTGGGACTCAGATATTATTATCGTTGAAGTGGACTTTGTTTTGAGCATCTACAGAAAACTTTTGAAAATTTGAAACAAATATTCTTTTTTAATTATTTACAAAAAGTCTCTAAACAACCCTCTAAAACAACATTTTCTCAAATGTTTTCTCTTTCATTAATTTTTATGCTGAAATCTTTCCCTCCCCCTTTTTTTATTGAAAGCTATAAATGTGAAATATTTGCGAATATCGAAAATTAAACAAATTTCAATAAATTTTTATGCATATTTTTAAAAATAGACAAAATATTGAAAATCTGTGTCTCCTTTATTACAAAGCTAATTAGCAGCCAAGAACTCTGGGTTTTTTAAAAATGAGTTAATGATATGAGTTTTTTCAGAACACTTTCAAAACCTCGAAAAATTTCAATATTTGAGAATTATTAATTATTTGTGAAAATAATTCTCAAACTAATAAAGCATTCCTGGACTTCTACCATGTCACCTACAAAGAAAGAATGATTCCGGCATAGAGTCCTTGCCGTTTCCCCTTATAAAACGGTTTAAAGCCATTATTAGAGTAGATATACTAGTATATTGATCACATGCCACCTCTATCACATTACAGACTTTATTAAAATTTCCAAGCATATGTGTTGTCTGGAATTTCCTTCTGGGAGGCTCTCCAGAGTTCCATAAAAAGAAATCCGTTAGAGCCCCGTATTGTGAGTAATCAATCACTACGTTTATTGACATCTTTATAACATGCAGAAGAACAGAAAATATGTTTTCAATCTGCACTTGCTTTTCCAACTGTATTTTGTAAACATATGTTTAAATGTATATATATATTTTTAAATGGAGTCATGTAAAAGTTCAAGAAACATCTGCAAATAAAAACTTCC
Source organism: Amaurobius ferox (assembly GCA_951213105.1). Classification (NCBI taxonomy): domain Eukaryota; kingdom Metazoa; phylum Arthropoda; class Arachnida; order Araneae; family Amaurobiidae; genus Amaurobius; species Amaurobius ferox. The sequence continues at coordinate 144,845,272 of OX578135.1, read as the reverse complement.
GTGCCTGTTAGTAGACTGTAGATACTAGCATCTCTTCATGGACTAAACACACAGGATTCAAAGTCAAAGAGGGGCAGGGTGCGTAAGTAATTGCTTTAGCCTAAATAATTCCCACCTATTTTCTGAACTGTGAAGTTGGATTGTTCATTCACACCATTTCTCTACAGACCTAGCTTGAGAGAAAAACAATCCACTTTATCCTCCTTCTAATTTAAGATCAAGTCTAACTGGCTCAAGAAATCTAAGATTTTCTCTTTGTTACAATACAATACTTATTTTGAATCTGCTTAATTTTTTGTTTATGATATGTAGGTTAACTATAATACATAGTGGATTTATTTTATTTTTTATAGATTTATACATTCAGATTTAAAATAAAATATACATATATCGAGAATGGCGTAAATAAACGTATTATAAATCATGGAATTCGCATACATATAAAATATTTATTTTTGTAGCAGTTCTTATCCTTTTGCAAAGCTTTTTCTCAATTTAAAAAAAAAGATAAAAAAAATATGATGTGGGCAACACATGACTTTCCTTATATAATGCAATGAATTTACTACTTTTACAGTAAAAGAAATAGGTTTATCTTATAGTAGATACTTATATTCTTTCTAAGATATTGAATTTTCATCAATTAGCCATCATTTTCATTGATTTAGCATAATTTTTATCCATTTGGAGAGATTTTCGCTAATTTGGCAACATTTAAAAAAGTCGCCAAGTTGGCAACATTCCGCCAAATGCATCGTCAAAATCTCGCCAAGCGTTATGGATGGAGAAATAAGTTATCCTTATAGCAGATAAATGACTATTGGTGTTCAAATACAAAAGTATTACTCAAAGTATATTTTCTCATGAATCGAACGAGCTAGATTTACGAGAACGAGATCACCAAATTTAGCGCATGATATTACATATGAAAAGTGAACATGTTTCTCAACAGTTAATAATTTTTTTTTAATTTATGGGATTATTTGATAAATTTATTTTAAAAATGTGCAATATCTCGAGAATGGTTCATGTTAACGTTCTAAAGGTTATATCAATCCTTTTCTAAGGAAAAATTACATAAGAAATGTCTATTTCGTAACTTTATTAATAGTATTTATTTTTTTTTATTTTTTCATAATTTCACTCGAAAATTTAGGGGGGTTCTGAACATTCGATTATATTTAAAAACAATAGGCTTCCAGTACTCACGGATTGTGATTTTTGCACCAAATTTCATTCGAATCGCTCCATTCTTTTGTGAGATATCGCCTCCACAGACTCACTGACACACACACATACAGAAATCACCTAAAAAATGTTTGATTCGTGATCAGGGATGCTTGAAACATGCTCTCCCGTTGAAAACTCAAATTCAAATTTTTGACCCCATCCCTTTTCCTTATACATTATGTATATAAGGAAAGTAAAAATTATTCCCAAAATTATAGCTTTTCCTTTGTGATGGCATTCCGAAAATCAATAGGCTTCTGACGTTTGATGATTGAAATTATCGTAACAAATTTTATTCGATGCTCGAAAGATATTGTGTCTGCAGACTGACATTGAAAAAATGGTTGACTCGTAGTCAAGGATGCTCAAAACAAGTAGATCCACCAAAATTTGACAAATTGATCTTTTACCGCATCACAATACTTCCTCTATACAAGGTAAGGAGAGTAAAGATAAAAGAGTGAATAACATTCTAAAAATATTTTGCTGGTACTTTTTTCTGGTACTCAATGTTTGGAATGTTACAGTAAACAGGAGCAGGTGTGAGTCTCCCCCTCCCCCCCCCTCACATATACACACATCACATCCAACGTCCTATATTTGTATACAATTAAATTAAAATAAATAAATATAGCAACTTTTATGATCTTTTAGTATAATGCTTTATAAATAATTTATTTTACATAACGTGTGCAAAAACTCCAATCCATGCACCAATCTATATTTCTTAAAAATTGCATTTTTGAAGAAATTAGCTCCAGTTTAGAGAATGTTTTTACCTAACATTATTTGCTTATTTTTGCCGGATGTCTAAAGCTTCAGATATTTTAAGCACAGAATCCTTTTACAATTTTTCATGTTACTACAGAACTAGAAAAGCTTAACAGCATTATTACTTTTCTTTTTGTAGGACTAGGGGGCTCAGCCCCCCTGCTCTCGCGCAACCCTCTTCAGGAGGCTTTGCCTCCTACTCGCTGCACTCACTTCATATCTATCTTTCCCAAAAATTCTACTTTCAAAAATATTTTTTCTATCCCTGCTTATTTTCCGCAGGAGGGAAAAGCAGGGATTTTTCTTTGTCGGGGGAATCCAAAAACTGAATTCCTTGATCATGAGCTATTTCATGCCAAACTAATGTTTAAATCAATAAATGGTTTAATTCAATGTGTTACTTTATTAGTTCTCTATAAATGTACTAAATTTCATATTTTTTTATGATATAGTTTTTAAGGTACGAGACAGAGAATTTGCTAGATGTGCCGATACGAAAAAAAATGTTTACTTCAGAAATGCATAAAAAGTAAAATGCATCTCAAAAACTACATTGAAATTAAAAAAAAAGGGACTCCATCTTGCAAAAATTCATGGTCTTGCTATTGTTAGTCTATCCAGGACGCGAACTCGCAGCTCAAATATTTTGTTATTGTCTTTGACATTAAATATTTCTTAAACTACAATATATATCAAAAAACTGTTTATTTCAGTGTATTCCCCAAAGCTTTTTCTACAAATATACCAAATTTCATATTTTTATATGCAGTAGTTTTTGCGGTATAAAGCAAAAAATCTTGAGAAATGAGAAATTTGTCAAATGGCGGTGGCTACTTTTTTTAATATAGAGAGATATCGCTTCTACTAAATAAACAGAAGTAAAGTTTTAAGCCATGTAAAATTCTGAAAATTTTCAAGTTAACCTTTATTTATTCTACTAGGGTCCTGCTCGTTCAACCCCCGCAAAAATACTCAAATTCCTGACTTCCCCCATGCTTACATTATGATTTTATTTGCTGAATAAAAACGTCTACATGGGTTATTTCATGTAAAATGACTCGCATGCGAATTTACAATTTTTTTGTCTATAAACTGCAAAAATCGAGGGCCGACTGTATTTACTTTATATTTTGATTTTTAAAATCATTTTATGATCAATTTTCATGCAGCAATAACAATTAAAACTTGACGATTTTTGATCGCCAAAGGCGAATATCAACGAAAACTATTTCACTAAGCAAATAGAATTAGGTAATAATTTTGACTTGATGTTTGAAAATGGATTTTTTTTTCTGTATTTTTTACAAAACTTGCAGAACACAAGGGTTACATCGTCCTTTTGTTGAATCTCAAGCCAGTCATGTGATTTTAGCCATTTTGTTTGAAAAGTGTCGACTTTTTTCTTTTTGTTTTTAAAATAGACCTTTATTTCATAAATAATACGTTCGTAAAATAATTTTTCTGTATAAAACGCGAAACAATTATAAACACTGTAGTCGATGCAAACAGATTGGAAAAGTGGGAAATATTTTTCAAATTAAACGAGGTATACTCAGGATCGCGTACAAATGCAGATTTTAGTGATGCTGCTGCAAAATAACCCTTCATTTTATTAATATTACGGTAGAAAAATGGTTTGGTTTTTATTCTTTGTATATTAAACGAAATAATTATAAAAAAATTCAGTCGATGCAAATATATTGTAAAAATGGCAAAAAGATATTCATTGATCATCTATCTCTCCTCAGAAACTGTGGGAATCGCCGTATGCGAACGCCGTTTTCGCAATCACGGAGAAACAGATTTTCAGATGTAACAAAGGAATGTCTCTAATAAAAAATTCGTTGCTTTGTTTAAATTTTGCGACATTTTGGGGGCATATATGGCCAATTTCACAACATTTTCGGGATTTTTGTAACCTGTAAACAATGTGTACGGGGAAAAGGATTTTCGTCCGCGGAAAGAAGAAAATTTCTCGAGCAAAACACGAAAAATGCGGGAAATACTTGGAAAGAGCATAATTCAAATCCGTGAAAGAATCCTATAAAAAAAAAAAGCAAAATTTTATTTGATCGAATTTGCGACCCGCGCAAGCGAAGGAGACACCTATAGTTTTCTATAAAATATCTCGCTAATTAGAAACACGTAGTACTTTTAGTGTGCTCAAAATCGCGATTGACTGCGATTAACACGTAGCTACGGAATCGCGGCCCGCGACCACGCGGCAATCGGCCCGCAATTCGCAATGAGGCGACTGATCGTGATTTGCGATCGCGAAGCAATCGGCCCGATCTACCGGCCGCCAACGTTATGGGACTGAAAGTGATTCTGGAGAAGTCGCCAATTTTAGTCGCTAATGGCAACCTGGCCACCGGGAATCTGCATCTCTAGTCATCGGCCATCTGATTTCTCGCTATCCAATTTGAAAGAAAAAATAATTTTAGGCCGGAACTGGAGAGAGATAAATTCTCGCGCAGTCTAAATTTTTACGCGAGATTTTTTATGGATTTCGCGAGAATCTCGCGGGTTCGCGCTGAAATGGGACCCCTGCACCCATGCTCCCATGGGTTCCGGCGTCACTGTCTATTATTTTTTATCTTGAATATATGTCACCATCTTATCTGAAGATATGGTCTTTTAATAGATTTTAATCAAAGTGAGTAATTAAAAAAAAAATGCTGCATCCCCCTCACAATATGATAAAAAATTTCTAAATATAAATTTAAACACTTACAGACTTGGAATATATGCAATATATGGTTTAGTTATTTTTTTCAACAGATAGGCTAGATTTTGATTACTTGAATGTTAATTTATTAGAACAGATTACAAATTAAGTTTTTTAAAAACTATTTGCTAAGAATACTGATTTCTTTGATTCTCAAATAAAAACGTAGCTTCTATAATGTAACATAAACTCAATTTAATATAGTTACATAAATACTAATAATTCTAATCTTGCCAAAATTCATTACAACATAGAAAACATATTTGCTATTATGCATTTCTAAATCTTAAAAAGGATATTTTTCCCATTTAGACAAGTAGCTCTTATAAATGAAAATAAACATAAGCAGATATTATAATACTTTGTTATCATGAAGTACAATTTTATAAGTCAATTTTTCAAATTTTCTATTAAAAGTAAGTATGTAAAAAATAGTCAAAATTTATTTAGTGTGTGACACTACCTTCTAATTCTAAAGCATAAATCATTTAGTAAATCTTCATATAAATTTACTATTTTTTCATATTTTGGGATGTATAAAAAGTAATTGAGAGAATATAAGAAAATACACTATACTACATTAGAAATGTTTTGGAGAAAGAATATGACAAGTATGGAATTGATTAAATGATTAGAACAATATATGTTATGCATGACCCTTTTTGCTATTTATTAATTGTAGAGCGATTTTCAAATGGAACGTCATAATAATATGAAAGGCACCCAGTTGGTCAGAAATTTGGAATAGATTTGAGAGAATATCTACAGTTTTTAAGCTTTTGAATTTGAAAAACTTCAGAATAAGTTTGAGAATTAATACATTAACTTATCAACAATCATACATCTTTTTATTTCTCATTGAAGTTAGATTTTAATTTTAGAACAATTTAGTTAAAATAGAAATATGCAATTACACAAAATGTAATACATATAACATACACAAATAATTTATTTATTGATTACTATGCCATAGCTAAGAAATTATATTTGCCCTAAAATCTATGCACATCTTTAGTTTATTATGAGGAAGCAAAATGAGTACTGAAAGCATGCTTTCTTGAAAAAGTTATTTATAAACTTAATCCATGATAAATTAATTTTCGTATGAAAGTGATTCAATTATAATATTATAATTGAAGGATAATTATTATTAATAATTTTCCTTTTAGAACATAAGCAATTACTGACAAATTATCTGAATCAGGTTTTTCATGGATACATGGATCATCATATGCCACAACATTAAAATTGTGCATAGATACTAAAATGCATATTTTGACAAAAAGTAGCAAATATGTTAAGAATGAAAATTGCAGAATTTACTGTGGATCCTGAATCATCATTTCAACAATGGATTTTTGAACCAGTTGTCACATGAAGATAACTAAAAACAGGGACATTGTTAAATTTACATTTACATTGTTAAAATTACAAACTTATTTGAGTGCACATAATGTGATATTTCATGAGTACCTATGTATTTAAATATATTTAATACTGATCAACATACTTTAGAGATTCAATTTGATCTACAGTGGTGAAGAAAGACAATTTTGGTACGAAAATAATATATTCATTTTTTTTTTAATTTTAATGTATACACATAAAAAATGCTATAGGTAAGAGTAGAAAATAGGAGCTGAATCTCAAGTATAACGTTTTTTTGCTAATAAGAAAACTATTTTGTTTTAGGAAAGAGGTTGGTAAAAAATAATTCAATAATTTTACATTAGTAGGGAAACACTGCTTTAAATTAAAAAAAAATGTATACAATTAAAAATGCATATTTATAAAAAGAAGGAAATGCATACCTCGCCTTTCTTGGGTAGCTTTATTATTTACAGATACATCTTCTAAACTTTGAGTATGTGGGCTACCTGAAAGGTGAAATCGTTTAAATGTATAAAATGGTAAATTATGTAAAATAAAATTAACAAAGTATTGTTTAAAAAACATTTGTAGATATTGGCAATAATGGTTATAATTTGAAATCATTTCTAGCTGCTGAGTAAAAATTGGAATTTTTACAGACAATGAAACCTCTTTGCATGTCTTTGACATCTGGATTAATAGAGGGAGGGGATTAATATTATTTGTATTGATTTGTCCCAATTAAAATAATATTTAATAGAAATCTACAATTGCAAAATGTTTAAATGTTTGTTTCAAAGGTGTTATATTACCTGCATGGAATGGTTATAACAAATTTATTAACTATGTTTAAATATCAATCAGATTTAGCAAATTAACTAAAGTACTATCTACAAATGCACCAAAATATAAAATTTCATATTCATTGCAAGTTATATTTTCTTAAAATTTATTTTTTCCAATTTGGTTACAGGCCACTCAAGCTGATGAATTAAATTTATTTAAACTGATTCATTTTAATACATCTTATTTTAATGCCATTTTCAGACATATTGAAGTGCAAACTATCACTTTTCCATATAAACAATATCATGGCTGGACAAATCCTGGACTTAAGTTAGTGGCACTTAGAAATCTGTCATGATGCCTCAGAAATCTGCCATGATGTATTTTTGACTTAAATCATAATAAATTTCAAAATTGCAGTTACATAAAAATTTTTCATTTGAAGAGCCACCACAATTTAGCTCCAAATAATACATCTGAAAGCATTCTATATAGCTGGAGCTCACAGACTAACCTTTGTATATAGTCTATAGCCTAAGCTATGTACATAACCCATAGCCAAATGGCATTAGTATATGAATTTATTAATTTTCTATGCTGATATAGATGAAACCATTTATAGTTTAGATTTTATTTTTCCCTTTTTTATTTAGGAAATTAAACAATGTTGTAGTTAGCACCTAAATTATTGGTCTGGCTCTCGGATACAAAGAGAATTCGTTCAGCCCTGGACTATATTATATACACTCTAAGACAAAAAAATAGACGCACCAAGAAAGAATTATCCAAATGAGACAAAATTTGGTATGTGTAATGTGGATGTACAGAAAAAGAAATTATTAGAATTTCAGAACAATTGGATGAGTCATTGCACTGAAAGATCTACATAAAGTGAGCACAGCAATATGGCGGTTTACCTCTGGCTTTGATACAAGCGGTTACCCGATGCGAAATTGATGCATAAAGTTGCCGGATGGTGTTCTGAGGAATGTCATTCCAAATGGCCTCCAATTGATGAGCTAATTCGTCTACATTCTGGGATGGTCGCAGGCAACACCCCATCTCAGCCCAAATTTGCTCAATAGGTGAGAGATTTGGGGATCTGGCTGGCCAAGGAAGTGTGTCGTAAGCACGCAGACAATCAATAGAGGCGTGTCGTGTGTGGCCTGGCATTATCTTGCTGAAAAGTTAGCCTGGGGTGTCGCGAAAAGAATAGCAATACAACGGGTCATAGAATGTCGGCAATGTACCGCTGTGCTGTGATGGTGCCAAGGAAGACTATCAAAGGGATCCGGCTATCAAACACAATGGCACCCAGACCATAATTCCCTGTTGTCTGGCTGTGTGACAGTAAGAGCAGGATCCTGACAATGTACGGGCTGTCTCCAGACACGTCTGCACTGGTCGCCAGGACTCAGTTCAAAACGAGACTCATCACTGAAGACAATTCGTTCCCAATCCGAACAATTCTACGTTGATCGAGCCTGACACCATTGCAATAGCTGTTGACATTGCATACTGGTCAGTGATAGGCAGCGTAATGGGCACCACAAGTATAGATTCCGATCCCAGTCTTCTATTAATGGTCCGGGTGGTCACTTTCATGTTTGTCACATGTTTTATGGTTGATAACGATGAATCTCATGCTGTCACAGCTGCTCTCACAATTGCTCATCTTACCGTTCTTTAGTCACTTTAGGCCGTCCGCTGAAATCTGCCATTCCGGACAACATCGTCTAATTGCTGCATCGCTCCAACCCAAATGCCCTGTGATTCGTCGGTGTGCTCATCTAGCCTCATGCAGTCCGACCAAATGCCATCTTTCAAACTCTTTCATATGGTCATAGTGGCTGCAAATTCTCCGGCGACGCATTGTTACAATCAAGGTACGTAAAAGCAATCGAAATCCTCTACATGTTTAGTCCTGAAAGCGGGATTCACTCCTTATACACACCATCATGGTGCTCAGTTTCAATGTGCTGTAGTTCTGACTATTCATTCATTGGCAGCGAATTTTTGATAATTTGCATATTCGGTCAAAAGGTGTTTGCATGTAAAGTTTCATTACTATTGAATTATTTTACAGGGTGCATCGATTTTTTTGTCTTAGAGTGTAATTTCCTTTTAATTAGAAATTAAGTGACTACACAACATAATAGATTATATGACAAATTTTTCAGGGAATTATTAACGTTTCTTCATAGAGAATGTTATTAACATATTAAATTGTGAATAACATGTGCTCTAATAATATAATGTACAAAAAAAAAAAAATTCTATTTTTTTACATAATCTTTCTAAACATAGAATTTATAGCAATATATGTATTTGTTCTTGAGTTATTGTATTCTTACTTTACAGACACACATAAGATGCAACATTGTAAAAGTCTTCAAAATATGTCAAGGAGGTCTTAAAATGTGTCATTTTGATCAAAATATTGAATTCTAAAATTCTCAGGAAATTATTTCTACTACACTATATGAAGAATTAAATAGTTAAAGATAAGAAAATAATTTCTTTGATATTTACACGGAATTTCAGTTAAGCTAATATTTTGGAAAAAAATATATATAGGGTGTGGAGTGTGAAGTAAAGTCCTTATAGGACCAGCAATTTTGAAATGGTTAATTATAGACACATACTTTCAATTAGAAAAAGTATGCATATGATGTATAGATGTTCGATATGTCTTTGATTCGACAAGGAGCCATATAGTTATGAAAATACAACATCTCAATTTTTATACGGTCTCCGGGTCCTACCATTGATATTTACAAAATTGAAGTACTGTAGCTAACGAGTACACTAAAACAAATTCCATGCTTCTAATTGACATATTTGCTGAGATATATAAAGGTAAATGTCATGATTTCCACCACATTACCTACCCAAGTTTTGGTGGCAAAAGTGCTTATTTAGGGGACCATCTATGAGATACACAGTTAAATAATGATCTGCCTTTTTGTTGCTACTTTCCTTATCCCAATTTAAGCCTTTAAAACACGTAACAGTGCAATAAAAAAACTATTCCAGTTAGTAGCACTCATAAACGGACCTACACACATCTGTCAACCTCTTTTCAGATTCAATGCAATCAACGTTTCTCAATTTTCAGCTGATCCCTTACAACATGCTCCAAGTTTCAATGTGCGATATCTCAGCGAATATGTCACTTAGAAGCATGGAATTTATTTTGGTGTACTCGTTAGCTACAGGACTTCAATTTTGTAAATATCAATGGTAGGACCCGGGGACCGTATAAAAATTGTGATGTAGTATTTTCATAACTATATGGCCCCTTGTTGAATTCAAGACATATCGAACATCTATACATCATATGCATACTTTTTCTAATTGGAAGTATGTGTCTATAATTAACCATTTCAAAGTTGCTGGTCCTATAAGGACTTTACTTCACACCCTGTATATATATTAATATTAAATTTCTGCAGGCACTTTCTGGTACTTAAGAACAACACATCTAAGTTGATTTGGGAAAAATACAGTGCTTCAAAATACAAATATCAATAAATAACAAACATTTGCTGTTTCTGCTGCTATTCTAAACAATTCAAATATCAAGTTTATAACAGTTTTATCCTGTCAAAATCAAAAATTTCTGAACCAAATTTTAAATACATTTATTAAATATCAAATTTTTGTACTCATACCTAATAGTACTTTAAATAGTGTATTTAGTTCTATTTATTATATTAACAGCAATAAATTCAAATATGGAAATTTCAATCTAAATTTATCAGATCTTATTTTAACAAGGGTGTGAACAAGTAAAAATTTATAGAATTTTTACATAGAGAGAAATATAGTCTACTAACCAAAAGTGGTAGGTAGACTATATTTGTTCTGAAGAGTTAAATGAATGTTCTTACCTTTATCAGTTTTTACAGAATTCTTGCTAATACTTTCATTATCAAGGCTTCTAGGACGGGTAGATTCAGAATTACTCTTCATCATTACACACGGTTTAAGAGGAACACCTAAATTATTTAAAGTAATACAGGAATGATGTACTTTAGTTCATGTTCACATCAGTGATATAAGTATATCTTAATGTTTCTATATACATGCAACAAAAGAGTGCATTTTTTAAATATAGAATCTCATTATACAGGGTGTCCCAAAAACATTGACCTCGGCTTTTATTCTTTAAATATTGATTTTAGACATATATAATAAATTACGAAGTTGCGTAAAAAAAGGTACATAATTTTATGAAATCGATTAAAATTTTCAAAGGAATTAAATTTTAAGAAATACAAAATTTAAATTTTTATACGGCCCTCGTACAAAAACATTTCCAATGAGTAAAATATGTCCCATACACTAATAAGGTGATGTACAAAATTTCAGCATTTTATCATAAAAAGTCCCAAAGATATGAAAAGACAAAAATGCTGACAAACCACTTTTCGATGCATCGACATGGGTTTTAAGAGGGGAAAAACCATGTCGGCAGATCGCGTTTCAGGGGTCATACACAAATTACAAAAGAAAACAATGATTACATAAATAAATAATAATTTTGCTATTTATTGCTATAAAGTATCTACACTGTGTAGAAATAATAACAAAGATTACAAAGTTTGTTCAAAATGTTTTCCATCCATGCCAAAGATCCATTAAAGGTAAGAGGCAGATATTATTTGCTTATGATGCATTTCTGCGTTGCGTCATTTGCACTTTTGCTGTAAATATTTATATTTTAATTTGTGATTAATCCCTCATCAACTTTGTTTAACCTTTTAACTACGGCAGTACAACAGTTGTACTACTAAAAATCTCTTCTCCTACAGTGGTGCTGGTTCAACTGCTGTACCAGTCTTTTTCACCCCCAGTTTTTCTAGGAAAGGAGGAGAACACCTATTGTACATGCCTGCAGCCCTTTCTCCAAGTTTTTCCTGACAAAAGGGGAAACAAGTTACGAACAAAGGATAAGTTCCTTGAAGGTATTTATTTACAGGGGTGGAATTTTCAGTTATTTGCCGTTCTGGAGATGAAAAAGTGGATTCTTGGAGCCGTAATGTAAAAATTAAACATATCTCTGGGACGTTTTATGATAAAATGCTGAAATTTTGTACATCACCTTATTAGTGTATGGGGCACATTTTACTAATTGGAAATGTTTTTGTACGGGGGCCGTATAAAAATTTAAATTTTGTATTTCTTCAAATTTAATCCCCTGAAAATTTTTATCGATTTCATAAAATTCTGTACCTTTTTTACGCAACTTTGTAATTTATTATATATGTCTAAGATCAATATTTAAGGAATAAAAGTTGAGGTCAATGTTTTTGGGACACCCTGTATATGGATGGTAAAAATAGACACATAAAATTTCTTAAGTACAAAATAAAAATAGAAGCTGTAGAACAAATGATTAAACAAAATGTTTATTTATTTATGAACAAGTAATAAAAAGTATCATTGATTTGTCAAAATTTTAATTTCTGATAAATAGACTTCAGTTACTAGTATGCTAATAAGTTAAAAGAATAATTTGCTTTAATTGGATAATTTTTAGGCACAATGTAAAATAAAGAATGCTCAATATATAAATAAGATTTAAAAATATAATTTTTTTTGTGAAAATCATAAAAATATTTGCAAGCAGGAGATATCGCAGAGAACAGGAGCTATAGCAGAGATATAGCAAAAAATAAAAGTCCATAAAAAAAATGTATGCGAAAACTTTTTAAATAGAACTATTATTTTAAGTATGAGATACATTTATAAAAATAAATCAAATAATCGAACAAACATTTTATTACAGTTAATACTAACTTGTAAGTGGTTTTGTATTTGTTCTTTGTATTGGTATAGGCTCAGAGGTCTTTCCACGTCCAATTGATTTTTTTTCATCCTTTAGTTCATTTTCTTCAAGAATTGTAGGAGAATCCTACAAGATAAAGCTATGAGTTAATTTTATGGTCTCTAAATATACCACAGCATTTAAGAATTGAAAAGTTAATATTTTACTGGGTGGAACATCAAGGTTTCATTTTCTTGATGTTACTGTAGTTAGATTTAAGAAACTTTGAGAGTCAATATAAAAAGTTCACAGAGAAAGTGTCGTACCGTGACTACTACTTATTTTCACAAATCTTGCTAGCTAAAAATTTAGTTAAATTTGCATTTTCATAAAGATAGCATATGGGAATGACAGTTAATATTGATTAGTTTAGCTGTGATATTTCTGTTCACACTTGGTACTTTTCTTATCTGAATTTTCCATAAATTATAGTACAAGATTAGAAAATAATGATCTTTATTAAAATGAAATAAATATAATAATTTTTGAATCCGATTTTTATAGATAAATATTTGTACATTTCTCTTCATATACAGCACATGCATTTTGAGACTTGTTTTATCACATAAATGGTTATTTTGGTGCTTTACAGGTATTTTAAACATATGGAGGCTCATTTGACCAGGACCTATAGTTTAAAGCAGATTTCAAACCACTACAAATATTCATGCATAATCAGGGCTCACTTTTTGTAATTGGGATTTGAACCGTAATTGTAAAAACTACCCCACCAAGAATATTTATCATATGAATGTCTTAAGGGAAAGAGATTTATTAAACAAGTATAATATTTCATTTATTCTGGAAATAATGCAACTTTAATGCAAATATATTTTGGATAAACCATAATATTCGCATGACTTCTTGTTAGTTTCATCTGCATACAAAATAAAGCATTCAATCTGATATACTAAACAATACACACATTGTTACAATAGTTAAAAAAAAATGAAAATTGAAAATAAAAAATAAAGAAAATTATTCCTTGCACAATATACATAAATAACTGCATTTATAGAATTGCAACAAAAGGACATGTATTAAGATTTAAAATGCTCATTTTTGCTCGACACTTGAGTTAATAGAAAATAGAGATTATAAAAAAAGTACACATATGCAAATATAATTCCCCTATATAATGTAAAAGAAATACTTATAAATATACTGGCTTTCGAAATTATTTTTACATGCATAAAAACATTGATTTCTCAACAACTGTTCAATGTAATTGAATGATATTTGAGATGATATACAGCATAACCCATAAATGCAAACTGAAAAATTTAATGATTGTATATTATGCAAAACTAATTATGAAACAATTTGCCACTTCCATCAATGTCTGCACAGCCTCCGAACAGCCAACAGCTTACCACCTCAAAGATTCTTTCCAAATGATACTTCAGAGACATTAAAAACTGTTGAGTTGATAAATACTGAAATCAAATCCTAAATTGCAGAAGTTCACATGAAAACAAACTTCGTGCACAGCGCTTGCATTGCTTATTGTTAGCTATGTAAAGATTATTTTGGACACCAGTATATTTACTATGCAAAACAAATATAGCGGTTAAATTCAAAATAAGATTGCAAATTTTCATTTCAGGATGCACATGTGTCAACCATATATATGTTAATAGCACAGGAAGAATGAGACTGCAGTGAGTTAAGTGTGAGTTGCACTCAGTGAAAATCAGTTCAAATTATAAGTTACTCAGCATTTTGTTTTTCTTATATGGATTTTTATGGGAAGATTGATATTCTGACATATTTTCAAATGACTACAGGAGATGGATCTTAAATACCATGGAATGATGAGGATTTGTCAACATTACTGACATCAATTTGAATTTATTAATATTGAAATTAAATTTTTCTGTGAACCTAAATTATAGATCACACTAAAGCTTATAAGCATAATAAATATGTACTGCTAACTAATAGACGATAAAATCCTAAATACTATTATAACTACGATCAACATAAAAATAGACAAAAATATATTGCAAGAAATCTGTATAAAATTAAACAATTAGGCAAGTCTTTAATAAAGGGCAGAGTTTTTCAATCATTGGCGCATGGGAATTTTCTGAACAGCAAAAATTATAATCCAATCAAATTAAATAAAAAATATTGAAATGATTTTATTAAAATAGACATTTGGACTTATGAATGATTTTATTAAAGTTTTTAAAAATGGCCACTGAAAAATTTTAAAGTATGTCCAAAATATCATAGCAGAAAATCGGCATATATGGTTTACAAGAAAAGGGTTCAGTTATTGATAATTTTTACTTTTGATATAATGTATAATACCCCAGCAACTGTGCTCTTAATTTCAGTGGATTTAGGTAGCTGCATGTTTCTCAAATATGGAGAAATATTTTCATGATGCTCTGCTTGTTAAAAATAAAGCTAATATTAAACATTTTACATTTCAAAGCTAAACTTTCAAGTTGTTTTACTCTTTTAATGTTCTTGCTTGATTAATAATACAAAATTTGTAAGATCAATTGCAATTATTGTAAAGACATGTATTTTCTTTAAAAGTTAGAATCAGCCTAAAAAGCTATATTTAACAAGGCCTTAAATTCAATTTCGATAACTGGACCTTTTATTTTTAAACCAACACATATCATCAAACATTTTAAGGAAACACAAAATGGAAACAAGCACCTAAAGAAAGATAAATTTTTAGAAATGAACCAGACTGGATATGCTGACTTTCATACCGCATGCTAAGGGGAACCGGTACAATTACATTACACTCAAATAATTTGCATATGTTAAGGGTCCAGTAATGATCATACTGTGAAAAGGGGGATACCTTTGTAGAAATTCAGGAAACTGGGGCCTCAGTTTCCCGAATCAGTTTCTCAATATCTATTAATAGCATTAATAGCATCATGTATGCTATTAATAGATATTGAGAGGAAAGCTAACTGAATTGTATTCTCATCAATGCTAAAGAATAAAATTATTTTTAATTTAATATCATTGAGTTTTAATTTTAAATTACACTCAAATAATAAAACTTTGTGAATTGCCAAAAAAGATTAAATGTAAAATAAGTTTTAAGAATAATTGGACAAAATTATTAAATTCCTGAAAATGATATGAGACTGTTTTTAAATTCATTTAAAATCAGATGAATTAAAATATAGGCATCAGTAATTCCAAGAAATCATATCAGCATAAAAATGTTTGCATCTTGACTAATTTGGATATATGCAATGACTGATTAACGAAACCAACTTGTTATAAAGATGAAAAAAATTATATATATATATATAATAAAATAATGGTGTAAAAACTTTACAACATTGAGAAAGTAGAGAATACAATACTATTATTATATAAAAATGAAATAGATATTAAAATAGAGTATACAATACTATTATTACAAATAGATGTGCAGTAACAATATTATGATACTATCACTGTCAAAAGAAATTGTACAATAAGTACATTATATATTTTATTAGGGTCAATTGAGCATATCTTTATGCATAATATTCTAGAAATTGTGTTTTAGATCATTTGTGTTTAAAAAAAAGCTACGAAAGACAGCAGGTGTTGCTTGTGATTTAAAAAATACATAAATTCTAAAAGCATTTCAATTAACTTGATTGATGAAAAAAGAACACACTTTTAATTTCGCTGAGTCTCATATGAGGGTCACCATGAAATTATTGAGACAGGGACAGACGATATGGGCTAGAAAAAAAATTATTGTTTGGATATTTAAATTTGAACTCTTATGTCCGCAGACGTTAATTTGTGGCAACAATTACAATTTAGTTATCATAGAATAAATTTTGAAAGTAAAGAAAATGGAGTTGACATGAGAGCATTATCGAGCTATGATTTTCTATGATTTTAAAGTGGGACTAAATCAAGAAGAATGTCTTCAACGTCTACAATTAGCATATGAATGATACAGAAGGAACTTAACATTGGATCCGCAGCTATACATAAAATTATTATTGAAGAACTGCATATGAAAAAATTAGTTTGTCGTTGGGTCCCCCGTAATTTAACAGAACACCAAAAAGCAGAGATTGTCAGAATCAGTAAAGAAACCCTAAAATTACTTCATGATGGTGGAAACCACATTATTTCTAAAATCATAACTGGTGATGGAACGTACATATCATTTACTGATGTATCTATCTTCATATCTATATCTCCTAAATTTCTACTTTCAAAAATCTCTTTTTCTATCCCTACCTATTTTCTGCAGGACGTAAAAGTAGGGATTTTTTTCAGCTCAGGGAATATCAAAACTGAATTCCTTGATCCAGAGCTAGTTTCGTGAGCTATTTCATGCCAAATTAAAGTTTAAATTGGTAAACAGTTTATTTCATCATATTACTCTATTATTTCTCTATAAATGTACCAAATTTCATATTTTTGTATGCTATAGTTTTTGAGGTACGAGACAAAAAGTGCTTAAAATGTAAAATATCTCAAAAACTACATCAAAATAAAAAAAAGGGGGGGCTCCGTCCTGCAAAATTCACCTATGTAGGTACCTGCCTGCAAAAATTCATGGTCTTGCTATTGTTAGTCTATTCAGGATTCAGGACGTAAACTCGCAGCTCAAATATTTTGTCTTTGACTTCTCAAAAACTCAAAATATTCTTAAAATACTCAAATACTCTCAATTATACTTCTCAAAATATCTCAATAAAAAAAAAAAGTTCCATCCTACAAAAATTCTCCATCCTGCAAAAATTCTCCTATGTAGGTACTTGCCTGCAAAAATTCGTGGTCTTGCTGCTGTTAGTCTATTCAGGACATGAACTCTCAGCTCAAATATTTTGACATTGACATTAAATATTTCTTAAACTACATTATATATCGAAAAACAGTTTATTTCAGCATATTCCCCAAAGCTTTTCTATAAGTGTACCAAATTTCATATTTTTATATGTTATATTTTTTGCAGTACAAAGCAAAAAATCTCGAGAAACGAGAAATTTCTCAAACACGGCACCATCAGCTACATTTTTTTAAAGAGAGATTAAAATTGCAGACATACTAGTGCTAAAATACAGATTACATAAAAATCATGCAAGTAGGTATAAAGAAAATGTTGAAGAATATTTCATCTTTCACTAATTTTAGTGAAGTCTGCATATTGATGTATATTAAATAATTGTGCATACTCGAAATTAGGAAAGATTCAGGCCACATGAGTATATTCATAATAAACTTCCATATTATCAAATTTTAATATACATTGTTATCATATCATATACAAAATTGAAATTAAAAAATGATAGGTATTTCTGCAAACCAAGAAGCAAATGTTTATCCTAACAAGAGTGCTTCATCACAAAACAGAATAAAATTCAGTTATTGTGAAAATGGCAATTCTGCATATAACAGTAAAAATTATCTTAACAGACACTTAACCCTTTTGGGACGGCGGCATTCCGAAACTACCGTGGCCCAAAGGACGAAGCGCTTTGTTTCCGAAATGTGCTCAAAAGACGGCTATTTTTTTGCGCTAAGCCTAACTCTCGAAAAAAATTCACCCGTTCAACACAGCATTCTACTTTTTTCAGGAAGAAAGGAAATACTTATTTTCTATTTGATGTATATTTTTTATACAAATTTTCTTTTATCAAAATATTAAAAATTTTAGTGTATATATGTTTTAGGTACAGATGGATAATTCTTTGGCATGTCCATCCGATTTTTTAAAACTGTACCACATACATGCGTATTCTTAGACAACAAATACTTTGCAAGTACAGGAGAGGTAAAAAATTTATCCAAATACAAAGTATATCCTTTTCCTAAAAGTTCACTTAGAAATGTTTTCACAACACGTTCTTCATACCCACCATCAGAGCTTGATAATCCCGTGTCCTTTCCAGTATACACAAGGAAATTCCATTTATGGCCTCATTCCGATTCTGACAATTTATATATTTTTATTCCATATCTGGACCTTTTCGATGGGATATATTAACGAAATCCCAGCCTTCCTTTCCATGAGAACATAAATAACCTAATCATTTCATTGCCGCACATTCCTTTACCCCCCACCCTCCCCCACCCACTCAAAAAAAAAAAAACTCTCTTATATTCCTCTAATTCAACAACGAAATCAATAAAAGACAAAATCAGAACGAGACCCGGAACTCAATTATAAAATTGTTGATGCTACGAGAAGTGCTCTGTTTACTTTACAGAACCATGTGTTTCACCGCTCCAAATGGAGAAATAATTCATTGGATTCTCCTTGTGCCAAGGCCAAACATCTACAAAATACATTTAAGTTGCTTCCACGGGCATTTAACGCCATCTGGTAGACAAATACATTCAAATTAAAACGTTCCACGTAGAAACACCAATACGTGCCAGTCGTCCTTTAGGGTAAAATTTCCTCCGGCCCGTGGGCGTGCCGTTCGTCCTTGAATGCAAGCTCGCAGCTGGCACCTGGGCATGCCGTTCGTCGCGAAAGGGTTCAAAGACTGCTTTAAATAAATATTTGTCAATTCTATGATGCATATACAAACAGGTTTAAGTATTTTTTTAAAGGGACATTTTCCTGAAGATATTCCTTGAAAAAACTGATGATTAGTTGAGCTAAAGAGGATTTACACTGTACAGACACACACCATAGATAAAAAATAATAGATGTCATAACAATAGAATGGTTCTAAGATGACAAAATGTGCTGAAATTATTATTTTAGATTTTTGACCAAGATAAAATATAAACTAGGAGCGAGTCCGGTCAGCATATCATCTGTAGTTCATTGATTGCTTGTAGTGGTCTGCCAGCAGTTGGAAAAGATAGTAACCACAACACAAAAGTTAAAAATTATAAGTTTGAGATTTATGTCTTTATTACATTATGTAATAAAATCCCCAATCACAAACCTAATGAACTGGATAGGAGTTTTTTAGATTTCATTATTGACAGAAAATACACATAATCAGTCTTATAAGAAGTGCCTTAAAAATGTCAAACTGGAACTTGGTAAATAAATTTAAAAGATCTAAACAAAGTTTGAAGAAATTCAAGAAAAAATGTAGTTGCATCCATACTATAATCTGAATATGCTCTTACAAAGTCCAATTTTTAGTGGTCCAATAGCAAAAAGTTTTCTTTAACCCTGCTGTGTACATTCCCAATGTATCACAAAGAACTTTATTATAGTAACAAGGTAATTCTATCATATTAATGTCAAAAACAGGATGTAGACAAGACATTTTTTAATTTTGAAGATCACAGCAATATTCAGCATGTTTCATACAGATATATGCTATAGAGCTCATTGTATAAAACAAGCATGGATAATGAGATAACTACTTATTTTATACAAAATGCAATCAATAAAAACCTGAAGTAAGAAAAATGCATTTTATCAATACTTAATAGACAACTATATCATGTCAAATTTATAAAAGCACTCAATTAGCAAAATGATGATCTGCAATATGAAGAAATAAAGAATAAATTTAACAGGGTTGTCATTTAAATAGCACAATAAAATTCTTTGATTTTTTATGGCTTTCTATGCAAGTTTGCAAGTTTTAAAATATTTTTAGGTAATAAATTAAAATAATTGAACTGATAAGTTAAATATTTTAAAATCAAAGCCTTGAAATAAAATTTTATCTTATTTGAAATTTAACATAAATGCAAAGTACTGTACTTTATAGATTCCAAGTACAATTTTATATACTTTACATCACTGAAATTATGGTGCATTTTAGAATCAATGGCATCTCACAATCACAATCTATAAAAGTTGGGATATGAAGAATTCACAGTCAGAATGGATCTTGTGAGGTAACAAGAAGTAAAGAGAATTTACAGGCAATGTATTATGCAATCATATACATGCACAGTTAAAGAGACAACTGCAATTCTTAAACAAAGAAAAGTACAATAGACCTCTGGTCGCTGAGCTAGACTCTCTTTGAACCATCCACCTCTAAGTCATAAGTTATAAATAAGGAAAAGTTCTTTCTGTTCAAAACATGCTTTTAAAATACCATGAAACTTTAATTGCTAAGATTAAGCACATGAGCTTAAAACTAAGGACTGCAGAAGAGAGAAGTGTCAATATGCAGGAAGCCGATAAAATGTGTTTTCATGTTTCACCAGGAGAGTGTGGTCTGAGCACAGGTAACTGTTAGATCATATCGGTAGCTGTAGGACATGAGGCGAGAAAGAATTGGGTTTAATTTTTTCAGAGTGTGATCGGAGTATTGGTAGCTGAAAATTAGCTAATTTTAGACTTTAAAAATTCATTAATTTAAAACTAATTCAAATAATAAAAAAAATAGCATCAAGGTGCACCTTTCTGGGTGCTGAAATACCTGTGCACTAAATTTCATGATTGCACAACACTTAGACTTCCTGACGCACACAAGAACACAGAAATATGACTTGATATTTTGACATTTAATTAGGGTAAGTCAATGTAATATACTAGCTCAGAGAATATGCTAGTTTATATTATTACCCAATCCAGTCATCCATTCCTAAATTACTATGAACAGTTTAAAGACAGCCATTACCACCATACCTCTGGCTTAATTTCATACATTTTGGCAAGTATATCTCTTCATGACCTTTTTACAATTTTAAAACCTCAACAAAATCAACTTTAAATGTTAGGAAGTTGCGATGGATGAGATTTTATTGTATATTGGTACCCGTAGAGTGGGTCAAGCAAGCAAAATTAGATTCAATGCAGCCATGTTAAGAGTTTTGGTTGATACTGCCTTCGAGGATAGTATGCAGTGAATGCCTGGGGAAATTAAACAATGGCAAAACCTGTATAGTTCCTAAGAAGTTTAAAATAAATTTCTCTTATAGAAATGATGAAACATAAAGCAGCATGCTCAATATTCCTCAATTTGTGGTGACATTTGCTCTGACTGGCATGTTGCTTAACCTGTTGGAGAGTATACCAGTGTATTAAAATATTATTAATATTCTAAAAAATAAATAAAATAATATTGCAGTACTGTAAGATGATCTTATTCTGTATATTAGTAGAATAAATATTTCAAAAGAAATATTATAAAATTGTGGTGACACTTTGGCCATGAATATAATTTTAGCAGATTGTTTCCCTTAAAAATAAATATGTTATAGGACATTTTAAAACAAAATCCTTCCAACTCAGAACATGTCTAGTAATCCCACAATAAAATCAATATTTTGAATTAGTATGTTATAGATGTCTATAAGCAATAACTATTACTTAGATTTAGTCTTCCCCCCCCCCCTCTTCTGCCACTTCAAAACACAGAATTTAAACTTATACAACTACAGCATCACAAGAACCAATCAATAGTCTATTGAAAGATGGTTACCATGTTTATCTATGCTGGTTTAATTTTTGGAAGTAAACTGATATTCTCTTGACTTTTCTAGGTTTGGGGAATTTCCAGGTTTAGTGGAAACTATATCTATACTGTTAAAAGCTGAAAACTCAAGTATGTATGTTTGTTGGTATGCCCCCCCCCCCTTATTCCGAAGCCAATAATTGGCTTAGCACCTCACAGTTTTATATGAAAATGTAGCATTCGATCCGAGGAATTTCAGAAATCGATAACTCAAAAAAAAAAAAAAAAAAAAAGTGGTGGTGGGATCGACTGTGCCCTATAAAATGTTTCTTTTCCTTAATTTTGGTTTAATTTTTGGTCTACAATCTTCAATTTTTTCAAAAGGAAGTTAAAGGTGTTTCAAACTAAAAACAGTTAACTAACTAAGGTCTAACAGAGCTAAGGAGCCAGAATTCATAAAAAGTCAAATTTTCTTTCTACAGATTTTTAAAGGTAAACAAATTTTAAACACCTTGGGAAAAGAGCGACAAGGGGAGCCATTTTAAACACAACTCACACTTCAATTTTAGCACTGTGATCTTAATATTTTAAACTGAAGAAAAATGTTTTAATTTTGTTGCTGTCAGAAATTTTAAAAAAATCTAGTTTCTTTGTTATAAATTTTTTGAGCTGAAATGAAAATAACACCTTTAAAATAGAATTTCTAGATAGGGATCTATTTAGCTATTTTTTAATACAATTTCCATGATAGGATCTTCAATTTTTTTTCAAACTACAGCTATATATATTTAAAAGGGCTCCAAATGCTAAACTTTTGAAAAGTTCTTTGTTTTTTTTTTAATACAATTTTGAAATTGAAATTTTATTTTTTACACCATTTATCTTCAACATTTAACCTTTCATTGTTGCCATTTCAAAAGAAGCAATACACAAATGATTTAAATAATTAAAAAATATATATATTATTTAGAGCTCTAATCCTGAAGCTATTGTTGAGACTTTCGTTACTGCTGGCACGTGATGACACGAGCAGTGATGGATTCAGACTATTGTAAAAAAGTTATGTATTATATCCCTCAATCTGTTTAGAAGAGCATTGGAAATATAAAAACTATATTCTTTGCAGAAAATAGTGCAATTGGTCTAATTATGCCATGATTGTTGAAACTAAGATTTAATTTGTATCTGTATTAGAAGCCTAATTCCGATTTTAAACCCCATTTTTCAATGTTTTGATCCAGCTTAGCCCCTGTAGCTCTAATAAACATGGAATTTTGATTGTTATTTAGGGGTATCATACTCACTACATGGATGTACAACATGTTATGCAGTCTCATCAAATGACTGCCTTTGATTTAAATTGTGTCCATCAGAAAAAAGGGCTAATTTTGGATTTTTTTTTGGGGGGGGGGAGGGGATTACACTTGTTGCCTGAATATACATGGATTACATGCAATTTTTACTCAAATAAGGAAGTATTAAGTTGAAAGCATGTCAAAGGTGCTTATTTAGAGGGTAGTTAAGTCGCTTAGCAACTTTGCGTCCTGATTTCTAAAAAAAGTTATTGCAAAGAAATGTGATTGCACTGCAGCTAGTTTAATAAGAAAACAAAAATGAACAACTGTTGTCATTTTTTGATTGTTCAATTTCTGCTAGTTTGAAGAAGTGAAGCTTGTTAAATGACTCAACTTATTTAATGCTCATTGAACTAATATTTTCTTTAATAACCTATCAATAACAGCAGTTAATGATTTAATAAATATATGCAAATTCTAACAGGCACAGGCATTTATTAGATCAGGGCTACTTCAATTACTAATAAGTACAACCATTACAAAACAAAAAGTAGATTAATGGGTTAAAGATGCATATCTCAAACTATTGAATTCCAATCAGGTAAAAAATACATTCAACAAATAATAATTTATAATAACATTGGAGGTAAATTAAAAAAGCGATATTATATAACTTGTAAAAATAAATCTTTAGAATCAACAAGTGAGATGAAGGGGAAATAATGTGATGCATGTTATATGCTATAAAAAGTTTATTAGAAATTCTTTGAAAATCTGATATTAATAGAAAAATAAAATAAGAAAAATAATGGAATGGGAGAGAGTATAAAATTTCTTTAATAAAAAATGAGTCTAATAACAATATTAAAAATGATCAACAAAAATATTTTCATTTATCTAAAACATGCATAACAAATTAACTATTAAAACAGGACATTAAAAAATATCCTATGTAAAATCATGATTACATGCAAGAAAGGAAGTCAAAATATTTTTATATAATAAAAAGTGTAGTATAAAATGCAAAGTTACCTCATAGTTTTCAGACACTAATAACAATTGCAATTAAAAATTTGTTTTACAAAACATTAAAAATATATACATAATAGAATTTTGTAAATATTAATTAAACATTATAATATACTTTTATTAAAACTGTGAATCATCCCAATACTTTAATCTTTATAACACATACTGTGTTTTTAAAATAATAAAAACTATATATTTTGATTTTTTGATATTCACTATATTTTAAACTTACAACTGCATAAATATGACAATTATTTAACCCAATTAAATATAAACAAAATTAACTGCAAAAATTTTTAAATACATTTTTCAGAAAATAATGTGCACCAAAGATAAAAACCTAGCCCAAGAAGAGATCATGATTTTTTTATTGCAATATATTAATTGAACAAATAATATCAGATCATACTCATATGATTAAAGTACAGAAAATAAATGAGAATACAGAAGCTAAATGCTCCCACGTTAAATTGAATTAAGAGATTCGATTAAATGCATAAAATTAAAGAAACCAATAGTGAGGTCTCTGTTTACACAAAAACAATTTAAATGAACTGTTTTGTGTAAGTAAAGATTTATATATTTAATTTTTATATGCAGAATTTGAAGTTATAGATTGTGAAGAATTATCAGATTCAAAGTATTTTCTATCCTAAATAATGCTTCAAGTCATTCCCAGCTCAAATATAAGTGACAATTCATATTTTGCTACCTTTTATAGACTTCATTTCTTCATTACACAATTCAAGATGTAATAAAACAATACAGCAGTATTATGTGGATATTATTTTTGATGTGAAACATCTTAGGGCACAGGGTATGGTGTAAATCATTAAAATAATGTGGCAGGGATGAAATGGAAGCATTTAATGTAAGTGACATCATATTATTACAAATTAATATGCAATAGAAAACAATTGTTATATTTTGAAGATCTGGGTTGCTTGATATTGGTGATAAATTTGGCAAAATATTACCAATTTGAAAACTTTTGTAGAGTTCTAGAAGCTTTTCAAATTTTGTAGACTGGCAAAGAACTTCATGAGTAATATGCTTTTCATAGAACTTTCCACAAAGGGTATATAAGCTCATCATTATTCAGTTGGTAATCAACATGATACAAGTATCTGCTGAAACTACGTATTTCTTCTTTGATTATATATATCCTTTAAGCTATATTACAAGCAAATGTGGTAGAAAAGTGTATAAAAATTAAATTTTTGATCTGTTACATCTATGCATCAACATCTACGTTATATGCCAGCATGTGTTTATCGATTGTGCTAATGTATGCTCATCAGCTGCTAGAGTGACTGCAAACATTTCATTGTTAATAACTTCACTGTTTATGGTCCAATGTGAACAAAATAAATTGCATTATATTTATCTATTGAAACTGTATAATTTTTCAATAAAAATATAAAATAAAAACATGTCCCCAAAGCCATTGGAACCTTTCCTTAGGTATCGTGTACCATCATCACACACAACTTTTTCCCATTCAAAATATGTGAAAAGAGTAATGTTTCACATCAATCTATAACAAGCAACAGAATTACTCGCTATTTTTAAGAGTATGTGTCTTATATGAATAAGAGCTGATGATTAGATGAAGAATATTATAATGTGCAGGATACAAATAAAGAAATCTTCCATAAGAAGAAAAGTTGCAAACTCAACTGATGCATAATTTTTAGGAAGCCAAGAATATCAGCAGCTCAGGCATTACATGATTTGTTACACCTATCCTATGTTGAGTAAGGGCTCTATGGTTTACTAGCATCATTTTGTCAAAAAAAATTTCATAAAACAAATGATTTCCAGTGGATATGTATGAATGAGCTTGTTTTTGTGTACACACAAACAAGTTTGTGTTATAAAAAAATTTGGTAAAAAGTGAGCAGTTTCCCAAGAAGCCAGTAAAAAAAAAAAATCTTATGAGTCTGACTCCTATAGGTACAGGTCATAGCTCATTAAATCATTCATTTTGTACCTCCTGTATCAAATAATATTGGTTCCTGTATAAAACATTCAGATGTCAAAAGTTGGTTAATTAATTAGAAATGTATTTATTTCATATGTATTCAATAAAATTTATTATCTGTGATTTTTTTCAATTTTCAGCTGTAGAAGAATGAACATCTCCCTTCTTTATACATAAAATAAGAAAAGTCAACATATCTGTCTACCTGTCATGAGGCATGGTATCAACAAGGATCCCATCAGAACATTTTTGTATTTTTCTTAAAGAAAATTTTATAGATTCATAAATTTTGTTGCCTTTTAATTTGATTTTTAACAACTTTCTATTTAAATTTTCTAACTTTCTATTTTAATTTATTTATTTTTTTGTAAAAATGCTCAATTTGATATTTTGTCAATAGAATTTTTTTAACTTTATTTCTAAAAATATTTTTTTTTTGGTTTACTTTATGCTCATTAACTTTGTGTATCCATCACATAAGGGGGTTTAACATCTAGTCTTTAAATAAACTTTTTAGTTTGTGATAATTTTACATTTTTAGTTTATGTAATAAATGATCATGTGAATGTCTTGATCTCATCTGTCACATAAACAGACTCACTATAGGATTACACATGTAATGAGGCATATTAAACAGGAACAGAAGTGCTTAACCAAAAGTAAGATCGACATACTGGATCACTTCCAACATCATGGTAGTTGCTCTCTTCTTCTAAAGTCAGATCATCATCTTCCTCATCAATGCGGGAGTGTCTCTCACAGTCATAGCCACAGCCTAGATTGTGTTTCTCACCCGACATCATTATCACAGGGCAATTCAATCGTTCTTTCTAAACATTACAAAAAAGTAAATAGAAAAAAAAAATCAATTCAATCTCTCTACAACTTACAGCAAATAAAACAAATCTGATGTGGGCAGCACATGACTTTCCCTACAGACTTAAATTCATTTACATTTTCTTTCCTTTACAATTCATTAAATTGAGTTTAATTGAACAAAATAACTGATTATTTATTTGAATTCACACTGACTTTACATTTTCAATTTAATTTGGTGACTGGACATATCTTCAAAGATGACATTGCAAAAAATGTAAAAAAGTAAAATTTTTCAAGTGAGTTGTCTTAGAGTAATGAAGTTGATATTATTTTTGTCATTAAAAATTATATATAAAATAAGCATTTAATTGATACAATTGAGCACACATAGTCTTTTATTTTAGATTTAGATGATTTTTATGGCAGATTTTGGGTTTAAAAAAAGAAAGAAAGAAAGAAAGAAAACAGGTTTTTATTATTATTATTTTTTAATTGTACAAAAATCTAATCAGCACTAGGATCACTCATGGGTGATGTGCCTATCAAATTTTATAAAATTTGGTCAATTGATTTTTGAGTTAGAGTGGATACAGACATTGCACAACCTACATACATACAAACAGACACACAGATGTTATGCTAAAAATAGTTTTTTCAGGTTCTAGAGTATTTGAAACATGGAGATCATTTTAAAGCCCGAGTTGCTATTTTCAACATGGTTCTATTACTTTCTCTATACATTACTATGTATTGTAAAGAAGTAAAAAATATCCTCAAAATTGATAATACAATAATTAAAGCAACACATTAATAAATGAGCATAATCTTTGATAGTGTTAATTTCCTACATAATTCATATCTTAAACAATTATAAAAATTTATATTTTAATAATTTTATCATTTAGTTTTACATATATAAAAATGCTAAAATGAAATGAAAATTTTCAATGGTTTGAATTCGGGTTTGTTGGTCTGTCTCCCCACTGGAAAAGGGGATTCAATGTACCCTCAAAACAACTGTATGCCACTTTGTTTTATTAATATGTGCTTAATTAAATTGCTTGAGTTTTTCCTTATTCTTTGCATAAAGTGTTTTACTTATTAACCAATTTTTCATCTGAGAAATGGCAATGTGTTCTCCCACAAGTTATTGAACATATTATCTCTCAATATAAAAATTTGTATAACTGACTTTCAATTATTATTTCAATTGATATAAGAATTAGGAAAGTTCTAAGTTTTGTAATATTGTTTTTCAATATAATTAAGAAAATATCAAATGAAAAATAAATGTGTTAAACTAGATCATGCAGAAAAGTTAAATGTAAATTTATGTAAGAAAAAGGATGAAACTACTCGCATTATGTGAGAAAATCCTTCCTAAGATAATGATATTTTTTAACATGTTAGTGAAGTATTAAGTGAGTCAACAACCAATCCTGTTGGAAAACTACATGTAATTTCAAATGTGTATTTATTTCTTTGTATAATTTTGCATAATTTCCTTGTATAACTTTGCATAATAAGAAAGAGATAACTAATGTCAATAAACACAGATAAAAAATATATTAGTTTGTAGGAAAAGTCACGTGATGATCTCAGATCAGTTTTTTAAAATATTTAGATTATACTGATATTGGATATTCGCACGCAAGAAATTTGTACTTACTGGTCCACTGCGAGACTGAGGTCTGAATCCTGGGCCAGGTGGTAAATTCTTTTGAACACAACAAACTACTCCAGGACTGAAATGAAGCTCCACGTGAAACCTTTCTTCTGAAGAAACATCCTATGTGCATACATACATATTTAAGTACCAAGGAAACTTATATCAATAAAATACTCAGATTTCAATCATTATCATAACAGATATGGATGCATGCAAAATCAGAATATAATTACATCAATAGCTTATTGGAAAAAAAATGTGCAAATCATTTGTTATATCTATATTTGCTATATCAAATTAATCAAAATTATTATTATTTGTTATATCAAATTTTTTTCTCATGATACCTCTAATTATTACCCACTTCTAGAAGATTTAGAAAACCGAGATGAGTTCAGGTTCAATTTAGAGAGCCTGACATATTTGAGACCAAGCCTGAATTGCTCAACATAAAATTGCTCAACAGCCAGAATCCATATGAAAAGGAAATGTTTTAATTTTCCCACTGAATCGTTATTAATTTTCTAAAATGTCTTTATAAAAATGGGCGATTAAGTTTAGATATCAAGTACATAAAATGTATAAATAATTATTTTGAGTGCTGAAGCTTTGGAATAACAAAGTGAAAGTAGAAAAAATAGTCTCATAAAAACCATATAATGATATTAAAACAGTATAAATGTGGTTGTTTGTAGTAGCCAAATTCAGCCTTTTCTCCTCTCCACTCAATATTTTGTAAGTAGTTAGTCTATGTTTCGATATAGATCATTTCTGAAATATTTCCATCCCCTTTTTGCAAAGAGATTTACAACTAGGTTTATTCACGCTACACAAAACGGCCACATAAATTCAATAAACAATAGTTTAGTAGCCTCAGAGAAATTATATCCTACAGACTGTTTATGACCTGAGTATAAGTAATATGAAAATTATTTAAACAGAGCAATAAAACACTCAAGAAGGGATACAATATATAAAGAGCCCTCACTCACGTAGCTCTAATTCCCACTAGATAAATTTTTTTAGTCAACTATCAGCAGCGAACAATACTGAAGACACACTGGCACCATTTTTTAGCCTTTCTTTATACTTTAATTGTTCACCTTCATTGTCTCCAACTGATTGAAGGGAATTCCATTACTTTTCAACGTCCAGTTTGACAGATTTAACGAGTGGTAAATAATAAATTTCACATTTTATTACACAACACTTCATAGCATAGAATGATAGAACCCATTTATCAAGTGTTTGACTTCAAATAAGATTTCAGACATCTGTTAGCAGTAACTTCTTAGTAATAAAATAAAATGTGATTATCTTTAACTTTTAAGTTTTTATCAACATTTTCTTATAGTTTGGAGCCCAAGCCCACCTAAGTCCAAATTACACTTAATATCATAGAGCTCGAGCCCGATTCAGGCTCAGGCTTGGGCTAAGCCCGTCTCCTCTTTAGTAGAAACCTGCAATTCAGTACACAGTGGTTCGAATTGTGTAACTGACCAGTAAAGTCCAAAATTCAAAATTTCTCCATAGAAGGGTTTGGGGAGGTGATTTCATTATCCTAGTTTTATTCCTATGGCAAAAGAAAATATTTGGTTCATATATAAAAATAAAATTGAATATATATTGGTATGTGTGTTGTCACATCATCACAAGAAAACAGCTGTACAGAATTTGACTGGTGGTGATATTCTAGCAGGTGCTGTTAGAGATTCTAACTTGCTTTTATTTAACTCGGATAGGAAAATCCTTGAAGAGTGTAACTCTTATGAATTAATTTCTGAAATCTACGATTCCCATAAATCCAACACCGAGGTGGAGCTCTATAAAATGTTTAAAACTAAAATGCACGATAAACTTGAAGGCTATCAAACTCAAAGTCAAAAGCTAAAAAAAGATCCACCAAAAATCCCCAATTTCCGCAGGAAATCCCTGTTGAAAATAGATTCGAGAAACTAAAAGTAAAAGATGCTGAGATTGAGGAAGTAAATGTAAAGGATACTGAAGTTGAGGAAGCAGTTACCCCTCCCCTCAAATCTAACATCTGATCCTTCTATGTGGACTCCACAAGTGATTGGGGAGCCCTCATAGAAGAACCTAGAGACTAAGAATCTAGAGAACTAAATAAGAACTAAATAAGAACCAAATAAGAACTAAATAAGAACCAAATAAGAACTAAATAAGAATCAAATAAGAACTAAATAAGAACTAAATAAGAACCAAATAAGAACTAAAAAGAACCAAATAAGAACTAAATAAGAACCAAATAAGAACTAAATAAGGACCAAATAAGAAGAACTAAATAAGAACCTAGAGAGTAAAATTCAAGGCCTACTAATGGGAAGGGTGATCAGGATCACTCCTGGATACATTGAGGATTACAGGAGTGTTCAGGCTCACCTGACCAAAAATAAAATCCCTTTCAGCTCCATAAATTGAAAATGTGACAGACCCCCAAAAATAGTAATTAAAGGACTTCCAACAAATACTAATATAGATTCTCTTAAAGAAGCTATCACCAGTGAAGCTTTTAAAATAATTAGAATATACCAATTATGAAGCCGTAGAGATAGATCCCCCCTCCCCATTTTGTTAGTCTGCTTAGAGCCATCTGAGAAATGGGAGAGGATTTATAGCATCACCTCCATCCTCTCCATGAGAGTGGGAATTCAACTTTTCAAATCTAAGGGAATTAAAATCTGTTACAACTGTCAGCTTTATAATCATTCCTTAGAGAATTGCTCCCTTCCTGCTAGGTGCCTAAAATGTGGTGAAAACCATCACATGCATGACTGTAAAAAATTTAGGGATCTCCCGGAAAAATGTGCCAATTGTGGAGGGGTTCACCCTGCCAACTTAGACAAAAATAAATAATGTTGAACATTATTTATTTTTCAAATTTCATTCATTTATTTATATTAATTTTAATAAAGGTTTATTTAATGTTTAAGGCTAATTTTATTTAATGTTAGTTTATCTTTATTTACTGAACTATTGAAACTGAACATATAGTTTTAATCAATAAAGTTCCTTTTAAAGTATTAATATTATCTCTGTTTCTTTTACTAATTGCTTTTCCTACTATTTGGCCTGTGCACATTATTTTGTTGTTTATCTTGAAAAATTATCATCAACAATCAACTCATT
Source organism: Amaurobius ferox (assembly GCA_951213105.1). Taxonomy (NCBI): domain Eukaryota; kingdom Metazoa; phylum Arthropoda; class Arachnida; order Araneae; family Amaurobiidae; genus Amaurobius; species Amaurobius ferox. The sequence goes on along the minus strand of OX578135.1, from coordinate 144,813,284 downwards.
CTCTGAAACTTCACTTACCTTTAAACTAAAATTAAATCGAGCACAGCCAACAACTCAAGAAACACAACAAATTTTAAGTTAAATGAAACTTTCTTTATTAACAACACTTTAATTTACGAACAAAAAAAAATATCTTTCAAATTGTTATAATTTAAAAAAATCGTATAGTGGATATTTACTTTTAGTACATTGCAAAAAATAAGAAAAGAGCAATTAAAATCCAAATTAATAAACCTAGTTAACCCAATTTAAAAACCCAGGTTCAGATTCCACTCTGGTCTGAAAACAAGAGTTTGGTCTGCCTGGAGAGCTGTCCACAAAAACCTAATATTTAAAATAAAACATTTAAATCCACAACTCATTTAAGTTACAAAAATACAAATTTTTAAAGACAATAAAAGTAACATATTTTCTAAACATTTTCCTTTCTACACATAAAACTTTCTCGGAGCTGATCTTAAAGTGAAATTTAAATTAGATGCTTTCCCTTTCCTCACATATTCATTTTCACTTTCTTCATATTTTAATCACTTTTAAAATTAAGTGACACGGCTTGCACTGACACAGGCTTGCATTTTGATCTTTGAAGACTGGTCCTGTCCACACAAGGCCCGCGAAGCTTGAACACTCTGAGGGAAACACCTAGGTTGTAATCACACTGTGTAACACTGGGATGGAAGCAGCAACAGAATGATGTCACTGAGATGGCAGATCAATAGCACGGCACTGAGATGACAGAGCAATTGACAATGGCACTGAGATGGCTGATCAACAGATGATGGCACTGAGATGGCTGAGCAACTACAAGTGCTTCCCGTTCATAGCCCATGTTCAACATCAGAGACACAGCATTAGCACAAAGAGGCTGTCTACGGGTCACAGGCACCCTGGCATGGGCCCAGGACAGTGGTTTTCCCATGCAAATTCAGACTACCTTCGACATCAGACTAAAAATACTCAAATCTGGACTAAAAACTTAAAACATGTTCCCGGCGACCGCAGGATATGAGTGCCCTTGCATGGGGCTCGTTCCGCGGTTCTCAGCAGCAAAATGAAAAACCACCTTCTCACAACGCCAGCCAGGAGTTGAATGCCTCTTAGCAACACGTTCGCTTCCCAAGAGCCGCCAAATTTGGCAAGTGAAAACCTGTGCTGCACACAGAGCACCTAATTATACCCTGGGGAATTAAAAATGATGCTTCACAACAAACTGCGAGGCACGAAAATGCCGCCAAGCTAGATACCACGTTTTCCCATCAAAGCTCATTGTTCCGTTAAGTCAACCCTACGAAATGTCTCTCGGCACTCACTAACATCTGGAATAAACATCGTTTCTACTGATAAGCAATGAAACGGCCAAATCCAAAGCTTAACACAAGAGTTATTTTTCCCTTTCAGATGAATATAATCGTCGCTCAAAAGTGAAGGCATAAGGCCAAAAAGGAAAATTACAGGGACATAGGCGAATTAGTAAAGGAATTTATGGATTTTTATCATTAGCAGATACATTGTGTGCATAATTTAGAATATAGGAATGCATGAAAGAGATGATAAATAAACATTAATATGAGATAAATGGCCGAAATACACAATAACCATAAATTAATTTAGAATTTTGAAGGGAAAGGGGAAAATTATGAATTTTGAACATTAATAATTTTAGAAAATAAAAATCTCTGAATCTAAGCACAACAATATAACTCAAATCTTAAAAGCAGAGGATGACCCCATGCAAAAAACCTTTAATTCAATTAAACTCATCTCAGACTTAAAAACCCCAAACCATCCCCCAAATTAACTTAATTTGCCCTGCAAGTTAGTTTCTTTTACCAGTTTTCTCCTCACAAAGTGCTACTGCTTTTGTAGAAGCATTTACATTTACTTCTCTCTGCTTTGAGGCAAGACCAGATCCCATCACCCCACCTACTTGTGGATGGTCCCTACGGACTTTCGCAACTTCTCTGCAATTTACTCAAATGATGCTAAAGATTCAGAATACATCATCATACAGACCAAAGATACAACATTATGTTCCAGGTGCTTCATGTATTACTGACCACATGCTCAATTACATAATGCAGAGTGATACTTAATGGATGATTTTACATATTGATATAGGGTAACATAAAAGGAGAAACAGAAAGTCATAATGACAAACAAAGGGATTAATTATTGATTCTACACTAAAAATACACATTTTTTTCCCAATCTTGTAGAACAAAATGTAAATAAAATAAAAGTGGATACCTTAGTTGGATCTTCATACAGCATGATGACAACTTGTGTCATATAATTCAATTCCGAAACAGCACTGACATATTCCATGGCACGTCTCCATTGCTCATCTTGTGTATCTTCAGGTAGACAACTACAAAGGAAACAGGGCTCTGGCCACTAAATTGAAAGAGATTAAAGAATACATTAACTAAAATCCAAGAAAAAGACTAATTATATCAAAAATGTATTTTCATACAAAAATGAACTCCAAGGTGTAGAAAAGTTTGGGGAAAAGACTTTACTGAAGCCAAATACACACAAAAAATTAGTTATTGCAGTAAGTTATAACGAAAAGCAAATGCAAGTGAAAAATACAATAAATCTAAATATTTAAATTTTATACTAAAAATTTCATTGTAAATTTATTGTACCTTTCATTTTTGCACTTATACAACTCACCTAAAGAGGTGTGTGTGTGTGTGTGCAGAACTAGAAATACTTTATATTATTTAAATGCAATACTGATCACTGACGCAAGTAATTTACAATACATGGTTTTTGCATTTGTACTTTGTATTTTATAGATAATCAGTTTTATTTAAATGCTAAGATAAAAATAGTATGGTAGATATCTTGTAAAATTCCCTAAAGTATTCATTAAAATTACATGGGAAAAAATGTTATGATTAAAATAAAATCAATGTGGTAGACACTAGGAATAACAGTGTTCACAGAATAGTAACATTTTTAAATAAAGAGAAAAAAAAAGAAATAAAATATAATTTAGCAACTATTTTTTGTTAAGAATAGAATTTATTCCTTTTTTTTTTTAAATGTAAAGTATGAATGAGAAATAAAATATGGATAAATGACTTTCTATATACTTAAGCAGTAAAACTGTATGAAATCATTTACATTTTTACAGCATACACAATTTGATTCACTTACATCAAGCAGCCCACCATATCTTAGAACTGTCAGTAATGAATGAATATGACTTTCACTAGTGAAATACAGACGCGTTCTGACGTGTCTCTCAGGTGATGACACTCCATGAGAATACCTATAATGAAAGATATATTACAAAATAAAAATTAGGTAAGTCAAAAAAAAAAATTTAATTATAAAGTCAAAATTTTGTTTATTTGAAATTTCAGCAACAGCAATCTGTTTTAAAGCAGTACTTTTTAAACCTTTTGAATTGAATATACTTAAAATATTTCTACTGATAAATGCTACTTAAAAAAAAAAAAAAAATGTTTTGATCACACAATTTTTCCATATTATTTAATAAGCAAAAACTATATTACATATATGAAAGCAGAATATTTCCAGAGCATCTATTTTTTAGGATGGGCTATGGATCAAAGTTACCATTATGAAATATTATGTTTTGGGGAAATTCTTAAAAATATTACTGATTGATTACAACAGGAAAAAAAAAATTGAAATACTGAATAACTCACATGGGATTGAGTCTGTTTACATTTTCTGTCTCATCTGCAGATGGATCACTATTTCTATGAAGATCAGCTCGGATTTTTTTTAACAGAGGTGTGCAAATCCCAAGACCAATGGTTAATTTTTCTTGTTGATTGATTCCATATTCCTATACAATAAAAGATGAACAGATAAAATAAAACAGTTTACTTAATGCATGGATTTCAAACATCCTACCAAACAATTTTATATAATATAAAAATATGCAAAAGTTATTTACAAATTCATAGGTAGAATGATGCAATAACAAAAAATCTGATCTATCCAATACATTTGGATTTAACTACAAGCTAACAAACCTTATATATAGGAAAAAATTAATAAAAATTGAAGTTTATAATTTGATCTTGTCAAAAATTTATAGGTTTAATTAACTACTAATTCTAATTATCATACTAAATTTCAACAAAATAATAAGTTTCTTCGAAATATATTATGTTTTTTATGAGGAAAATCAAATTTGTAATATCTTGAGAACAGCTCCTAAGCAACTCCTAAGCAATTGTGTAAATTTATTTAGAAAATGCAAACTTATTTGATTATAACATGAATATTTCTACAGTACAACCTCAAAAATCCGGACTCGTCTGGACTTTGCTGATTCCGGATTTTCGATTTTTCCGGATTATAGAATTTTAATAAAATTCAGATTTAATATTAACTAAATACACTATAAAGCACTATCTTTAGCAAAAATAATGGCAAAAGTTAAGTTAATCAATTAAAACATATTATTTAATCTAAAAAATAGGGCAAAAGAAATTTCTAAGAAAAAACATACACAATAATTTAGAATGTGTGAACGAAACAATATATCATTTTGTTTAAATATTTGAATTAACATTTGTTAGTTCATTAATTTCGGTTTATGGGAAAGCAGTTTTCTGTATCCTGTAGATGGACATTATTTCTGCTCGGTTATAAAGCTTCTTTGTTCAAGACCTTTAATTGCATGATCGATTGTTTGCATAAGATTATCAATGGGTATTTTTTCTTCTCCACATTTATCGTCGCTATTTTGATCTTTTTTTATTTAATATCATATCGTGAATTTCGCCATCACTCAATTTATTTACGATTGGCGCATCATCATCATAGTGCAGAACTTCCGTTATATCGGCTTTGTCGACATTTAATGAAGAACTGGAAAATTTAATGAAGTGCCGAGATTTAATAAAGATCGAGCATTAGCACTTTAAACGATATATTTAAAGGTGTAAATGTGTTTAAACCGTTTTTGCTATTAACGAACGAAAAACAAAAAATAAGAACTTAAAAGTTATATTTATTTTCTAGCATCTAGGGCAGGGAAAGCGAAGAAAGGAATTTGCTTAGTTCCTAATCGTAAATGCATCCAACTCCTTTGAGAGGTCTGTGTGACCTTGTTGCTCGGTTCGATATTATTTACTTATTTATTTGCTAGTTACAGTATGTAAATATGGCTATCTAAACAAAAAAGGCAAAATATACAGTCGATTTCAAGCTGACACGTTCGACGAGAACGAAAAAAATCGTCAGATATCGGGAGGGGAGGACATTCTGAAGACAAAACAGAATAAATACAATGAAGAATGGAATTCGTACTATGAAGTGAATAAAATTTATAGATAGAATAACTATGAGCCACGAAATTCTGGTTCCACAACTTCGTTGAAAATTTAAAACAGAGTGTTGCAGCTATAACAAACGTTAGATAGTAGTTGTAGGAATACAAGTAGCTGTAGAAGTGTTAAATGAGAACAGTTCCAGTTTAAATCAAAATCACTTTTATTGAAGAGTGAATCCATTGTATTTGCTTACAGTATATATCATGAAAACAGGTAAGCCAAATAACCAAAGCATACTATTTACAAAACATGAGCACTACAGCTCATATGAAGGTTTTTCAGTGTAAGTTCCATGCCTAGACACGTTTCTGGTTAACGTATTATTTACACAAGTAAGTGGAATAAAAGCATTTCACACTTACGTGACCACGTGCACTTTCCGATGCCACCACTAGCTGGGCACACGCTATGGCAAAAATTTAAACTTTCCGGATCAGCACTATAAAGTCCACAACACGGGAAACATGGTCTCCCTAACTGAGAACCATCAAAACTACTAAGTTTAGTTTAAATATCCGCGTTCACCGATAAACACTTTATCGTAACTTTCGACAACATCGAAACATGACTTTACGAAGATCCGTCTGCCCGATCTAGATCCTTCTAGATCCTTCCATCGATCAGTATAAGCAAGCTATCCAACGAGCTTTCCAAGCGATCGATCCATCGATCTCCTTCAAAGCGATCTCACTTAAAAGCGATCTAACTAAAACCAGATCTGACTGAAAACCAGAAAAGTGTCTAGCCTTTATACCCGAAGATGGGTGCGTTCCGGAACATAACCGTTGCCGGCAACGCCCTCTGGATATGCAAAACAGGATGCGTGAGCGGCGAGAAAGGTGATTTGCATGATCAGCCAAGTTTTGTCCACATCGCGATTCGTTCACGAGAATGGAATAATCATTTTAATAATGACGTCACGCTCCCGCGAAACGAGAATCGCGATGTAAACAAAACCAAGTTTCTAACAATCGGCCCCCTTATGCAAAAACACCAACTCTCGGCGCCCATGCTTTCATCCAACAAAAGGTTATTCTAAGAATCAAAGTTCTTAGTATCCTAAAAACATAATGTATGCATACACAAAATTTTATACATTAAAGAAATTTATAACACTTATAACATTTAGAAAGTGAATAGCCTTTTCTCAAAATGGCAACAATCAAATGAGTACACTTATCTATTATGCAGATCATAAGTATTCTTTAAATTACATGTTTAAGGATAACATAGTCAAAGAAAACAGTATAACCATACTATTGCCCTTTCTTAAGTACTAGCTCATACTGAAGAAAGCTATTTCTTTACTATTTTGAAAATTAAAACAAACATTAAGTTTAAAATTTAAAAGTCTAAAGATATCAAAAATTTTAAGCTCTAGAAAATTTTTAGGTATAGTTATCAATTTTAATATTTAAGATTAAAAATTTAAATCTAAACATCAAAATCAAGTTGTAGAAAAATTTAAATGTATAACTATGAAATTTAACATTTAAGATTAAAAATTTAAATCTAAACATCAAAATCAAATTGTAGAAAATTTAATAACTATGAAATTTAACATTTAAGATTAAAAATTTAAGTCTAAACATCAAATTCAAGTTTGTAGAAAATTTAATGTATAACTATGAAATTTAACATTTAAGATTAAAAATTTAAATCTAAACATCAAATTCAAGTTTGTAGAAAATTTAATGTATAACTATGAAATTTAACATTTAAGATTAAAAATTTAAGTTTTATTATCTTAGCCCATGACTAGTATACACACTAAATACCCAATACAATGGCAATGATAATAAAAGATACAGAAGGTAAATATACATATGAGATAAACACAGATTAAAAAATTTTATGTTTCATGTGAATTATATCAATAATGTACATTCAGATAACATTTTATTCACATAAGCAAAAATGCATTATGCGTGTAGTAAAAATGGATATATATATTTTTTTTTTCAAGTGTAATGTGAGAAAAGTAACAGTTCATTGTCACCTAACAATATATACTCAAGATACATTTCATTTGTATCAGTGAGAGAGGAATAAATTATAAAATACCCTAACCATTTATACTTTGAAAATATGAAAAAAAATTTAAAGTAAAAATTTTTATTTGAACAGTTAAATTTTATATTTTAAAGATATCATTACTAAATTTTAAAACTCTATCTTTAGTCATTGGCTTCGTGAAGTAATCTGCTACGTTATCTTTAGTATTAACAAAGTTAATTTTAAAAGACTCGTTTACAACTAAGTTCCTTAAAAAGTGATACTTTATATCTATGTGCTTAGTTCTATTATTCTCAATGGGGGAATTTGAAAAGTTTATTGCTGCCTGGTTGTCACAAAAAATTATACAATTATTTTTGTTAAATTTTAAACCTAGCATTTTACATTCCTCCAAAATGTTTTGCATCCATATCATTTCTTTAGCGACCTCTGCCAACGAAACATATTCAGCTTCCATCGTTGACAGACTAACACACTTGTGCTTAAATGTCCGCCAAGAAATTGGTACTTTATCAATCATGAACAACATACCACCAAGTGACACTCTGTCATCTCTATTGGCTGCAAAATCCGAGTCTGAGTAGCAGTTTAGTCTTAAGTCACTAATATTTGACAAATTTAACATATACTCTCTGGTCTTTTCAACATATCCCATTAACTTTAATAATGCATCCCAATGCTTTATTCCTGGATTCTCCTGAAACTGAGATAGTATATTTACTGCATAGCATATGTCTGGTCTAGTTCTGCTAGACAGATAGGCTAGGCATCCAATCAAGCTTCTGTAAGGGAAACCCTGCATTTGTGTTAATTCACTATCATTCATTGGGCAATCAATTTTACTTAAGATGTTACCCTTTGTAATAGGTAGTGAGGAAATTGGATATTTGAACCTTTTAAACATCTGACAAACTTTGTCAATGTAATCACCTTGATGTATATAAAATTTGTCTTCAATCTCCTTAAATTCCACACCCAAAAGTCTTTTGACTTTTCCCAATTCTTTGATATCAAATTCTTTACTCAAAAGTGAAACTGTATGGTCTATATCATTTTGTTGTTTAGCAAACAAAATTATGTCGTCTACGTAAATCAGCATTAATACTTTATTCTGATATGTATAAGCACAGTTGCACCATTTAAATTTTAAAAAGTTTAATTTTTTCAAAGTGGTGTCAAGCTCTGTATACCATTCCCTTCCGCTTTGGTGAAGGCCATATATTGCTTTCTTAAGCAAACAAACATATTGAGGCTGATTTGGATCGACATATCCATGTGGTTGTTTCAAGAAAATTTTATCATTCAACTTTGCATAAAGATATGCGGACTTAATGTCCAGTTGAAAATGTTTCCATTTAAGCATGCAAACAAATATGGAGAAGAAAGCTCTGATTAAACTAAAATTAATCACAGGGCTAAACACTTCATCATATGAGTCCCCTTTTATCTGGGTATATCCTTGAGCTACTAGGCGAGCTTTGAATCGTTTAACATTTCCCCTTTCATCCTTCTTAATGGTATAAACCCATCTACTTCCTATAATTTTTTGTTGTGAGATGGGTGCAGGCACTAAGTCCCAGACACCACTCTCTTGCATTGTAGCTATTTCATCATCCATGGCTTCTTGCCATTTATCGGACTGGGGAGATTCTATTGCCGATTTATAGCTCTTGGGTATCAAGATCTCAACATTGCTTGCTTCTGGTTTTCTTTTGATATCACTTACCCCCTTTTTCTCTCTAAAATTAAACATTTGCTGATCATAATGAATGTTAGCTTTTCCACAAAACTTTCTGACATCATTATGAGATCTCAGCCTTTTATTGTCACCTTTTACTGAGTAGTAAATATCCGTCCTACTCCCATCAGGCCTAGGTACTGCTTTCCGTATCCAGTCAATATCTGAGCAGGGTGTCAGACCAGAATCAGCAGGAGAGTCCTCATCCCCACTAGATTTACTAGTGTCACGGCTCTCACCTGCTTCTTCCTCTGACACTCCTCCTAAGCATTCTGATTCCGAGTCAATCGACTGAGTAACGTTCGATTTCCTCAAGGTGATTCCTTTAGGGTAATTAGGGCCCAGGACGCCTTCCGCTGCCACTCCTTCCTCAAACCTTACATTAGAAGTTTCCTCAACTTTCTTTTTACCCGCTATATAAATCCTATAGCCTTTGGTGCTTTCGGCATATCCGACCATTATTCCTATTTGGGCTCTCATATCCAACTTATTTCTAATTTGTTTGGCTGTGCCCACATAGGCTTTGCACCCGAAAACTTTGAGGTGAGCAACGGCTGGCTTCCTTCCATAATATAACTCGTGTGGAGTTTTGGTTTTGAACTTATGACATATTCTGTTCTTTGTGTGTGTAAAACACAAAATCGCTTCTGCCCACATTCTGTTATCAACCTTGCTTTGATCAAGCATAGCTTTCACACAATCTAGTGCAGTCAGATTAAATCTTTCAGAAACCCCGTTCTGTTCGGGTGTATATGCATTTGACCTTTCCGATTTAATCCCCAATTTATTTAAGTATGCCTTGAACTGGTTGTGACAGAACTCCATACCATTGTCCGTACGGATACACAAAATCTTTTTGCCTAGCTGCCTTTCTTCCTTAGCTTGGAATTCTTTAAATATCTTAAACACCTCTGATTTTTGTTTCATTATATAAACAAACACTTTCCGGCTGAAGTCGTCAGTTATTGTCAAAAAGTATCTGTTTCCGCCCATTGAAGCTGTAGGTAAGGGACCACACACATCCATATGGAGTAATTGTAAAGGTTTAGTGGACCTTATCCTACCAATTGGCTTAAAAGAAATTCTCTTAGACTTTGCTAACTTACAGTGTGTACAGTTAATTTTTGCATATTTTAGTCTAGGGAGTCCATTAGCCGTGGAAACTTTACTTGTCTGATATAAATAATCAGAGTTAATGTGGCAATATCTCCTATGCCAGAGTTCTGTTTTATTCAAAACCTCAGAAACCGCACAACTTGGTTTCTCATTAACCTTTTCTTTTGACCTCGACTTCACCTCAGAGTTACGTTTACTTTTATTTATTCTAGGCAAATTTTTCATTTTGTCAATACTGTTTTTCTTATTTAGGGGTTTTCTATCTTTCTTAGAATTTTTATCCCTACCCTGATCCTTTACTTTAGTTTTACGGTCTTCAATATTGTTATTTGCAGTCTGAACTTCGTATTGAGGTTTTAAAAAATATAACCCTTCTTTTCGCTTAGCATAGAAGAATTTTTCTCCCTTTGGAGTGTAAAACCACAATACCCCATTAGCCCCTTTAAAAGTATACCCCTGTTCCTCAAGAACAGATGCGGCTAATAAGTTTCGTCTTAACTTAGGCGAAAACATTACATCAGACAAAACAATATTACTTCTTATGTTCTGAAACTGAACATACATTTTGACCGTACCGATAGCCTCAACTGGGCTCTCAATATCACCCACTGCTAGCGACATAGATGCACCTTTGCTTTCCTTAAATTTTGAGAATAAATTAATATCATTGCAAAAGTGCCGCGTAGCAGCGGTGTCAATTACCCAGCTGAGTCTATCGCTAGGATCCTGCACAGTATTAGCTTCAACTCTAGCAGATGAATACAATTCAATTATATTTGAGCTAGACTTAAGAATAGGGCAATTATTTTTTAAATGACCAGCCTTCTTACAAAAATAACATGGTCCTATGACCCTATTAACTGGTTTAACACTTTTAAACACTTTGTTATTTTTACACTTTACATTTACATTACTCTGAGACAAGAATACAGATGAATTTTGACTTACATTGTTTCTGTCACTACGGAGTTGCCGGATACGTCCTTCTTCCGCAGACAATTCATGTTGGATTTTCTCCAAAGTGAAATCTTTGTCCTCCCATCTGTAGATTAGCTGAACTATTCCTTGGAAGTCATCAGAGAGGTATCTTATGGCCTGGAATGCCACATAGACGCTTTCCACCGGGTGCTTGACGTCCTTCAATTTGGCGACCGCCTTCTTCAAACGCGTACAGAAGATATCCACCGGTTCATCTGGCTCCGGACGTAGGCTGAAGAAATCATCCAGTAAACGCACCAGGTTGGCGCGAGTCGGCGCGTCGAAGTGCGTTTTTAACTTATCCCACGCATCTGCCGGATCGTCGTTAATGTCAATTAACTCTTGGTAATCAGATGAAACATTCTGGAACAGGATTGCTAACGCGCGGTCCTTTCTTCGCATGTGATCTTCATAATCACGGCGTGACGTATTTTCATCCACCGGTAACGCTGTTCGGTCTACAAATCCGAAACAGCCCTCTCCTTTAAGAGCGAATGAAACTTCATTCCTCCAAGTGACGTAATTGTCTCTAGTTAATGCAGTAATTTTATTTGCCTCCATGGCAAGGTGGCCTTTTGGAACTGAGCTGAACAGACCTTTTGTTTACGCTTTCGTCGACATGCAAATGGCGCCGTCCGCGGCCCCCGTCGACAGGATTTGTTGGAACTCTAACACTTCTAAATTTTTAACGTTGTTATGGGGAGCACTGGCCCGTAACCTTTGACGGAATTATGTATCATATCCGTAAGTTATATATTGAAAATTAACGTATAATTAAATTTCTGATGAAGCTGGTGATAGAATAACTATGAGCCACGAAATTCTGGTTCCACAACTTCGTTGAAAATTTAAAACAGAGTGTTGCAGCTATAACAAACGTTAGATAGTAGTTGTAGGAATACAAGTAGCTGTAGAAGTGTTAAATGAGAACAGTTCCAGTTTAAATCAAAATCACTTTTATTGAAGAGTGAATCCATTGTATTTGCTTACAGTATATATCATGAAAACAGGTAAGCCAAATAACCAAAGCATACTATTTACAAAACATGAGCACTACAGCTCATATGAAGGTTTTTCAGTGTAAGTTCCATGCCTAGACACGTTTCTGGTTAACGTATTATTTACACAAGTAAGTGGAATAAAAGCATTTCACACTTACGTGACCACGTGCACTTTCCGATGCCACCACTAGCTGGGCACACGCTATGGCAAAAATTTAAACTTTCCGGATCAGCACTATAAAGTCCACAACACGGGAAACATGGTCTCCCTAACTGAGAACCATCAAAACTACTAAGTTTAGTTTAAATATCCGCGTTCACCGATAAACACTTTATCGTAACTTTCGACAACATCGAAACATGACTTTACGAAGATCCGTCTGCCCGATCTAGATCCTTCTAGATCCTTCCATCGATCAGTATAAGCAAGCTATCCAACGAGCTTTCCAAGCGATCGATCCATCGATCTCCTTCAAAGCGATCTCACTTAAAAGCGATCTAACTAAAACCAGATCTGACTGAAAACCAGAAAAGTGTCTAGCCTTTATACCCGAAGATGGGTGCGTTCCGGAACATAACCGTTGCCGGCAACGCCCTCTGGATATGCAAAACAGGATGCGTGAGCGGCGAGAAAGGTGATTTGCATGATCAGCCAAGTTTTGTCCACATCGCGATTCGTTCACGAGAACGGAATAATCATTTTAATAATGACGTCACGCTCCCGCGAAACGAGAATCGCGATGTAAACAAAACCAAGTTTCTAACAGTGCGATCGACATCTACTCCATGAACTGCACCGGTAACTGACGGAAATATGTATCATATCCGTAAGTTATATATTGAAAATTAACGTATAATTAAATTTCTGAAGAAGCTGGTGATAGAATAACTATGAGCCACGAAATTCTGGTTCCACAACTTCGTTGAAAATTTAAAACAGAGTGTTGCAGCTATAACAAACGTTAGATAGTAGTTGTAGGAATACAAGTAGCTGTAGAAGTGTTAAATGAGAACAGTTCCAGTTTAAATCAAAATCACTTTTATTGAAGAGTGAATCCATTGTATTTGCTTACAGTATATATATCATGAAAACAGGTAAGCCAAATAACTAAAGCATACTATTTACAAAACATGAGCACTACAGCTCATATGAAGGTTTTTCAGTGTAAGTTCCATGCCTAGACACGTTTCTGGTTAACGTATTATTTACACAAGTAAGTGGAATAAAAGCATTTCACACTTACGTGACCACGTGCACTTTCCGACGCCACCACTAGCTGGGCACACGCTATGGCAAAAACTTTAAGGATCAGCACTATAAAGTCCACAACACGGGAAACATGGTCTCCTTAACTGAGAACCATCAAAACTACTAAGTTTAGTTTAAATATCCGCGTTCACCGATAAACACTTTATCGTAACTTTCGACAACATCGAAACATGACTCTACGAAGATCCGTCTGCCCGATCTAGATCCTTCTAGATCCTTCCATCGATCAGTATAAGCAAGCTATCCAACGAGCTTTCCAAGCGATCTACTGACAAAGCGATCTAACTAAAACCAGATCTGACTGAAAACCAGAAAAGTGTCTAGCCTTTATACCCGAAGATGGGTGCGTTCCGGAACATAACCGTTGCCGGCAACGCCCTCTGGATATGCAAAACAGGATGCGTGAGCGGCGAGAAAGGTGATTTGCATGATCAGCCAAGTTTTGTCCACATCGCGATTCGTTCACGAGAACGGAATAATCATTTTAATAATGACGTCACGCTTCCGCGAAACGAGAATCGCGATGTAAACAAAACCAAGTTTCTAACAATCGGCCCCCTCATGCAAAAACACCAACTCTCGGCGCCCATGCTTTCATCCAACAAAAGGTTATTCTAAGAATCAAAGTTCTTAGTATCCTAAAAACATAATGTATGCATACACAAAATTTTATACATTAAAGAAATTTATAACACTTATAACATTTAGAAAGTGAATAGCCTTTTCTCAAAATGGCAACAATCAAATGAGTACACTTATCTATTATGCAGATCATAAGCATTCTTTAAATTACATGTTTAAGGATAACATAGTCAAAGAAAACAGTATAACCATACTATTGCCCTTTCTTAAGTACTAGCTCATACTGAAGAAAGCTATTTCTTTACTATTTTGAAAATTAAAACAAACATTAAGTTTAAAATTTAAAAGTCTAAAGATATCAAAAATTTTAAGCTCTAGAAAATTTTTAGGTATAGTTATCAATTTTAATATTTAAGATTAAAAATTTAAATCTAAACATCAAAATCAAGTTGTAGAAAATTTAGTGTATAACTATGAAATTTAACATTTAAGATTAAAAATTTAAATCTAAACATCAAATTCAAGTTTGTAGAAAATTTAATGTATAACTATGAAATTTAACATTTAAGATTAAAAATTTAAGTCTAAACATCAAATTCAAGTTTGTAGAAAATTTAATGTATAACTATGAAATTTAACATTTAAGATTAAAAATTTAAGTTTTATTATCTTAGCCCATGACTAGTATACACACTAAATACCCAATACAATGGCAATGATAATAAAAGATACAGAAGGTAAATATACATATGAGATAAACACAGATTAAAAATTTTATGTTTCATGTGAATTATATCAATAATGTACATTCAGATAACATTTTATTCACATAAGCAAAATGCATTATGCGTGTAGTAAAAATGGATATATATTTTTTTTTCAAGTGTAATGTGAGAAAAGTAACAGTTCATTGTCACATAACAATATATACTCAAGATACATTTCATTTGTATCAATGAGAGAGGAATAAATTATAAAATACCCTAACCATTTATACTTTGAAAATATGAAAAAAAAATTTAAAGTAAAAATTTTTATTTGAACAGTTAAATTTTATATTTTAAAGATATCATTACTAAATTTTAAAACTCTATCTTTAGTCATTGGCTTCGTGAAGTAATCTGCTACGTTATCTTTAGTATTAACAAAGTTAATTTTAAAAGACTCGTTTACAACTAAGTTCCTTAAAAAGTGATACTTTATATCTATGTGCTTAGTTCTATTATTCTCAATGGGGGAATTTGAAAAGTTTATTGCTGCCTGGTTGTCACAAAAAATTATACAATTATTTTTGTTAAATTTTAAACCTAGCATTTTACATTCCTCCAAAATGTTTTGCATCCATATCATTTCTTTAGCGACCTCTGCCAACGAAACATATTCAGCTTCCATCGTTGACAGACTAACACACTTGTGCTTAAATGTCCGCCAAGAAATTGGTACTTTATCAATCATGAACAACATACCACCAAGTGACACTCTGTCATCTCTATTGGCTGCAAAATCCGAGTCTGAGTAGCAGTTTAGTCTTAAGTCACTAATATTTGACAAATTTAACATATACTCTCTGGTCTTTTCAACATATCCCATTAACTTTAATAATGCATCCCAATGCTTTATTCCTGGATTCTCCTGAAACTGAGATAGTATATTTACTGCATAGCATATGTCTGGTCTAGTTCTGCTAGACAGATAGGCTAGGCATCCAATCAAGCTTCTGTAAGGGAAACCCTGCATTTGTGTTAATTCACTATCATTCATTGGGCAATCAATTTTACTTAAGATGTTACCCTTTGTAATAGGTAGTGAGGAAATTGGATATTTGAACCTTTTAAACATCTGACAAACTTTGTCAATGTAATCACCTTGATGTATATAAAATTTGTCTTCAATCTCCTTAAATTCCACACCCAAAAGTCTTTTGACTTTTCCCAATTCTTTGATATCAAATTCTTTAATCAAAAGTGAAACTGTATGGTCTATATCATTTTGTTGTTTAGCAAACAAAATTATGTCGTCTACGTAAATCAGCATTAATACTTTATTCTGATATGTATAAGCACAGTTGCACCATTTAAATTTTAAAAAGTTTAATTTTTTCAAAGTGGTGTCAAGCTCTGTATACCATTCCCTTCCGCTTTGGTGAAGGCCATATATTGCTTTCTTAAGCAAACAAACATATTGAGGCTGATTTGGATCGACATATCCATGTGGTTGTTTCAAGAAAATTTTATCATTCAACTTTGCATAAAGATATGCGGACTTAATGTCCAGTTGAAAATGTTTCCATTTAAGCATGCAAACGAATATGGAGAAGAAAGCTCTGATTAAACTAAAATTAATCACAGGGCTAAACACTTCATCATATGAGTCCCCTTTTATCTGGGTATATCCTTGAGCTACTAGGCGAGCTTTGAATCGTTTAACATTTCCCCTTTCATCCTTCTTAATGGTATAAACCCATCTACTTCCTATAATTTTTTGTTGTGAGATGGGTGCAGGCACTAAGTCCCAGACACCCCTCTCTTGCATTGTAGCTATTTCATCATCCATGGCTTCTTGCCATTTATCGGACTGGGGAGATTCTATTGCCGATTTATAGCTCTTGGGTATCAAGATCTCAACATTGCTTGCTTCTGGTTTTCTTTTGATATCACTTACCCCCTTTTTCTCTCTAAAATTAAACATTTGCTGATCATAATGAATGTTAGCTTTTCCACAAAACTTTCTGACATCATTATGAGATCTCAGCCTTTTATTGTCACCTTTTACTGAGTAGTAAATATCCGTCCTACTCCCATCAGGCCTAGGTACTGCTTTCCGTATCCAGTCAATATCTGAGCAGGGTGTCAGACCAGAATCAGCAGGAGAGTCCTCATCCCCACTAGATTTACTAGTGTCACGGCTCTCACCTGCTTCTTCCTCTGACACTCCTCCTAAGCATTCTGATTCCGAGTCAATCGACTGAGTAACGTTCGATTTCCTCAAGGTGATTCCTTTAGGGTAATTAGGGCCCAGGACGCCTTCCGCTGCCACTCCTTCCTCAAACCTTACATTAGAAGTTTCCTCAACTTTCTTTTTACCCGCTATATAAATCCTATAGCCTTTGGTGCTTTCGGCATATCCGACCATTATTCCTATTTGGGCTCTCATATCCAACTTATTTCTAATTTGTTTGGCTGTGCCCACATAGGCTTTGCACCCGAAAACTTTGAGGTGAGCAACGGCTGGCTTCCTTCCATAATATAACTCGTGTGGAGTTTTGGTTTTGAACTTATGACATATTCTGTTCTTGGTGTGTGTAAAACACAAAATCGCTTCTGCCCACATTCTGTTATCAACCTTGCTTTGATCAAGCATAGCTTTCACACAATCTAGTGCAGTCAGATTAAATCTTTCAGAAACCCCGTTCTGTTCGGGTGTATATGCATTTGACCTTTCTGATTTAATCCCCAATTTATTTAAGTATGCCTTGAACTGGTTGTGACAGAACTCCATACCATTGTCCGTACGGATACACAAAATCTTTTTGCCTAGCTGCCTTTCTTCCTTAGCTTGGAATTCTTTAAATATCTTAAACACCTCTGATTTTTGTTTCATTATATAAACAAACACTTTCCGGCTGAAGTCGTCAGTGATTGTCAAAAAGTATCTGTTTCCGCCCATTGAAGCTGTAGGTAAGGGACCACACACATCCATATGGAGTAATTGTAAAGGTTTAGTGGACCTTATCCAACCAATTGGCTTAAAAGAAATTCTCTTAGACTTTGCTAACTTACAGTGTGTACAGTTAATTTTTGCATATTTCAGTCTAGGGAGTCCATTAGCCGCGGAAACTTTACTTGTCTGATATAAATAATCAGAGTTAATGTGGCAATATCTCCTATGCCAGAGTTCTGTTTTATTCAAAACCTCAGAAACCGCACAACTTGGTTTCTCATTAACCTTTTCTTTTGACCTCGACTTCACCTCAGAGTTACGTTTACTTTTATTTATTCTAGGCAAATTTTTCATTTTGTCCATACTGTTTTTCTTATTTAGGGGTTTTCTATCTTTCTTAGAATTTTTATCCCTACCCTGATCCTTTCCTTTAGTTTTACGGTCTTCAATATTGTTATTTGCAGTCTGAACTTCGTATTGAGGTTTTAAAAAATATAACCCTTCTTTTCGCTTAGCATAGAAGAATTTTTCTCCCTTTGGAGTGTAAAACCACAATACCCCATTAGCCCCTTTAAAAGTATACCCCTGTTCCTCAAGAACAGATGCGGCTAATAAGTTTCGTCTTAACTTAGGCGAAAACATTACATCAGACAAAACAATATTACTTCTTATGTTCTGAAACTGAACATACATTTTGACCGTACCGATAGCCTCAACTGGGCTCTCAATATCACACACTGCTAGTGACATAGATGCACCTTTGCTTTCCTTAAATTTTGAAAATAAATTAATATCATTGCAAAAGTGCCGCGTAGCAGCGGTGTCAATTACCCAGCTGAGTCTATCGCTAGGATCCTGCACAGTATTAGCTTCAACTCTAGCAGATGAATACAATTCAATTATATTTGAGCTAGACTTAAGAATAGGGCAATTATTTTTTAAATGACCTGCCTTCTTACAAAAATAACATGGTCCTATGACCCTTTTAACTGGTTTAACACTTTTAAACACTTTGTTATTTTTACACTTTACATTTACATTACTCTGAGACAAGAATACAGATGAATTTTGACTTACATTGTTTCTATCACTACGGAGTTGCCGGATACGTCCTTCTTCCGCAGACAATTCATGTTGGATTTTCTCCAAAGTGAAATCTTTGTCGTCCCATCTGTAAATTAGCTGAACTATTCCCTGGAAGTCATCAGAGAGGTATCTTATGGCCTGGAATGCCACATAGACGCTTTCCACCGGGTGCTTGACGTCCTTCAATTTGGCGACCGCCTTCTTCAAACGCGTACAGAAGATATCCACCGGTTCATCTGGCTCCGGACGTAGGCTGAAGAAATCATCCAGTAAACGCACCAGGTTGGCGCGAGTCGGCGCGTCGAAGTGCGTTTTTAACTTATCCCACGCATCTGCCGGATCGTCGTTAATGTCAATTAACTCTTGGTAATCAGATGAAACATTCTGGAACAGGATTGCTAACGCGCGGTCCTTTCTTCGCATGTGATCTTCATAATCACGGCGTGACGTATTTTCATCCACCGGTAACGCTGTTCGGTCTACAAATCCGAAACAGCCCTCTCCTTTAAGAGCGAATGAAACTTCATTCCTCCAAGTGACGTAATTGTCTCTAGTTAATGCAGTAATTTTATTTGCCTCCATGGCAAGGTGGCCTTTTGGAACTGAGCTGAACAGACCTTTTGTTTACGCTTTCGTCGACATGCAAATGGCGCCGTCCGCGGCCCCCGTCGACAGGATTCGTTGGAACTCCAACACTTCTAAATCTTTAACGTTGTTATGGGGAGCACTGGCCCGTAACCTTTGACGGAAATATGTATCATATCCGTAAGTTATATATTGAAAATTAACGTATAATTAAATTTCTGATGAAGCTGGTGATAGAATAACTATGAGCCACGAAATTCTGGTTCCACAACTTCGTTGAAAATTTAAAACAGAGTGTTGCAGCTATAACAAACGTTAGATAGTAGTTGTAGGAATACAAGTAGCTGTAGAAGTGTTAAATGAGAACAGTTCCAGTTTAAATCAAAATCACTTTTATTGAAGAGTGAATCCATTGTATTTGCTTACAGTATATATATCATGAAAACAGGTAAGCCAAATAACTAAAGCATACTATTTACAAAACATGAGCACTACAGCTCATATGAAGGTTTTTCAGTGTAAGTTCCATGCCTAGACACGTTTCTGGTTAACGTATTATTTACACAAGTAAGTGGAATAAAAGCATTTCACACTTACGTGACCACGTGCACTTTCCGACACCACCACTAGCTGGGCACACGCTATGGCAAAAACTTTAAGGATCAGCACTATAAAGTCCACAACACGGGAAACATGGTCTCCTTAACTGAGAACCATCAAAACTACTAAGTTTAGTTTAAATATCCGCGTTCACCGATAAACACTTTATCGTAACTTTCGACAACATCGAAACATGACTCTACGAAGATCCGTCTGCCCGATCTAGATCCTTCTAGATCCTTCCATCGATCAGTATAAGCAAGCTATCCAACGAGCTTTCCAAGCGATCTACTGACAAAGCGATCTAACTAAAACCAGATCTGACTGAAAACCAGAAAAGTGTCTAGCCTTTATACCCGAAGATGGGTGCGTTCCGGAACATAACCGTTGCCGGCAACGCCCTCTGGATATGCAAAACAGGATGCGTGAGCGGCGAGAAAGGTGATTTGCATGATCAGCCAAGTTTTGTCCACATCGCGATTCGTTCACGAGAACGGAATAATCATTTTAATAATGACGTCACGCTCCCGCGAAACGAGAATCGCGATGTAAACAAAACCAAGTTTCTAACAGTAACCACAATTTATGCGTGTAGCTGAGGTATGCGATAGACAGCTACTTAATAAACTGAACCATTAGTTATGACTTGAGCGCATAACGGAGACGTGCGATCGACAGACATGACTACATCGTTAGTGTTGGAAACTTGGTTCTGTTTTCGTCGCGATTCTCGTTATCGCGAGAACGTGTTTACATTTTTAGAATGGTTCTACCGTTCTCGTGAACGACTCGTGACGGGAACAGAACATGCCATTCATGCAAATCGCCATCTCGCCGCGCGCGCATTCTGATTTGCATATAGTGAGGGCGCTGCCGTCAACGGTTGTGTTCCGGAGCGTACCCATCACAGTGTATATATGATAGGACACATTCTCAGTTATTTCGTGAGACTTTACAGACCTTGACTGACCATGTAGTAGACGTGGGAGACTTTTCAGAGTTTAAGATCTTGTAGTTATGCAGACTTAAGACTCGACGTATAGTCAGATCGATCAGACGGTGATCGACGGTGAAAGACCTTGTATGGAAGGCAGACCTTGATCGGTAGAGAGTAGTCTAACTTCTAAAGCCATGACGTGTGACCTGATGATGGTGGCTTCATTAACGTGCACGGCATGTGTGGTACAGTAGCTGTTTTTTCTACTTACCGATGTTATAGTAACTGAGAGTGTGTGCCTAGTCATAAAAACTGTTTACAATCTTTTTCATGAGCTTGCTAGCTCATTGTATATAATTTTGCTTTGCAACGAATGTTACAGTGTTTTATTTTGTAACTTCATCTGATGCAATGGATCTCACAACAAATAAATTGTGTTTGTGTTTAACGAGCTTGCTTTCTTGAGAAAACACATCACTACTGCATATCATCTGCTACAAAATTTTTTCTTTACCAGCACTTCAGATATGGATATGGCCAAAACACTGCTAAATCTGCAAATGACTTTCAAATTTTCTAGTCTAGTCGCTCAGCTAACACAGCAATAGCAGCCGACATTTGGTTATGGGCCCGTAGTATGTCAAGGCCATAACTTTTATCCGTGATAAAGCAGCAGTGAAGAGTTGTGAATTCCATCGACGGGGGCCGCGACCGGCGCCATTTGCATCAAGCAGAAAGGTAAACAACGCACTCTAGTCACAGTTAAAGACTATGGCGGTGAGCAACGGCATAGAAGCGTTAAACAGGGACAATTACGTCACCTGGCGTAATGAAATTTCATTTATCCTGAAAGGAGAAGGATGTTACGGCCACATCAACCGTACTGCATTACCAGTCGACGAATCTACGTCACGCCGCGAGCGAGAGGAGTACATGCGCAGCAGCGACCGCGCACTTTCCATCCTGTTTCGAAATATCTCGGCGGAGTACAGAGAACTGCTCGACATCGACGACAGCCCGGCGGATGCGTGGGAGAAGTTGGAGGCGCATTTTGAGGCCCCAACGCGCGCCAATTTAGTTCATCTGTTGGACGAGTTTTTCAGTCTACGCCCGGAAATCGAGGAGCCCATCGACATATTCTGTACGAGGATAAGGAAAGCTGTCACCAAGCTCAAGAACGTGAATCACCCCGTGGAGGATGTGTACGTGGCATTCCAAGCCATCCGGTATCTCCCAGCCCAGTACCAGAGTATCATCCAAATCATTTATCGCTGGAGCGATACTGATTTTAAATTGGATAAAATTCAGAAAGAACTCTCCTTGGAGGAGGGCAGGATTAGACAGTTGAGGAAGGATCATGACAATAATAATGTAAGTTCCAATTCATCTGTATATTTTTCAAATGTTAACGCTAAATGTAAAAATGTCACCAAAGTTAAAAAGTCTATTAAGGTCATAGGACCATGCTTTATGTGTAATAAAACTGGTCATGTAAAGGCACAATGCCCAAAATTGAAAAAGATGACTAGCTCTAGTATTATTGAAGTATTTTCAAATATAAATGTAGAAGCTAATATTGTTGATAATCCTGACAATAGGCTCAGCTGGGTGATTGACACCGCTGCTACGCGACACTTTTGTAATGATGTTAAAATGTTTTCAAAATTTGATAAATGTGAGGATACATCTATGTCGCTAGCAGTGGGTGATATGGAAAGCCCAGTTGAGGCTATTGGAACGGTGAACATGTATGTTAAATTTAAAGATCATACAAATAATATTGTGCTACAAAATGTTATGTATTCACCAAAATTACGGCGTAACTTGTTGGCCGCATCTGTATTAGAAGAGCAGGGCTATTCTTTTAGTGCAGCCAAAGGTGTTCTATGGTTTAAGACTCCTGAGGGAGAAAATTTCTTTTACGCTAAACGTAAAGAAGGATTGTATTTCTTAAAACCACAGTACTCAACTAAAAGTTTAAATAGTAGTGTTGAGGGCCGTAAAGGAGATCAGGATAGGGACAAAAATTCTAAACAGGTTAGAAAAACCCCTGCAACAAATAGTCAAAGTCAAAACAAAATTAAGCCTAACTTGAATAAAAGGAAAAACAAATCTGATTTAAAATCAAAGTCAAATAAAATTAGTGGTTCAACAGTTGAAATTCTGAACAAAACTGAATTATGGCATAGAAGATATGGCCATATTAACTCAGACTACTTGCACCAAACAAGTAAAGTTTCCGCGGCAAACGGACTCCCAAAATTAAAATATGCAAAAGTAAATTGCATTCATTGCAAACTTGCAAAATCTAAAAGAGTTTCGTACAAACCAATAGGCAGGATTAGATCTACAGAACCTTTGCAATTACTGCACATGGACGTTTGTGGTCCAATGCCTGTAGCTTCATTGGGGGGAAACAAATACTTCTTGACTATTACAGACGATTTTAGCCGCAAGGTGTTTGTTTTTATTTTAAAACAAAAATCAGATGTGTTCAAAGTTTTTCAGGATTTTCAAGCTTGTCAGGAGAGACAATTAGGCAAAAAGATTTTGTGCATCCGTACTGATAACGGCATGGAATTTTGTCACGGTCAATTTAAAGCTTTTTTGAAAAAGTTAGGGATTAAGCATGAACGATCTAACACTTATACACCCGAACAAAACGGGGTATCTGAAAGATTCAACCTGACAGCGTTAGATTGTGTCAAGGCAATGCTTAATCAAAGCAAAGTTGGTGACAAAATGTGGGCAGAGGCAATCCTATGTTTTACTTATACAAAGAACAGGATTTGCCATAAATTTAAAGTTAAAACTCCACACGAATTGTACTATGGGAAGAAGCCTGCTGTATCCCATCTCAGAGTTTTTGGATGTAAGGCTTATGCTGGTATTGCAAAACAGCTTAGGAAGAAGCTAGACCTAAGAGCTCAACTGGGAGTTATGGTAGGATATGCAGAAAATACCAGGGGCTATAGAATTCTTCTTGTGAAAGAAGGAAAAATATTAGAAATAAGCAATGTCCGTTTTGAGGAGATGGAAGCAGCGGAAGGCGTCCTGGACCCCATTCGACCTAGAAACTTCACCCAAAAGAAATCGGGTTTTACTCGAACATCAGATTCAGGATCGGGATGTTTGGATAGTGAGTCAGAGGAAGAAGCAGGTGAGAGCCATGACACTAGTCATACTAGTGAGGAAGAGGACTCTCCTGCTGATTCCGATCTGACCCCCTGTTCAAACATAGATTGGGAAAGGAAAGCTGTACCCAGGCCTGATGGAACTCGAACTGATGTTTACTACTCAGTGAGGGGTGATAAACATAGGCTGAGAAGTCATAATGATGTTAAAAAATTCTGTGCTAAGGCTAACATACATTATGACCAAAATTTGTTTAACTTCAGAGAAAAGAGGGATATCAAATCCAGGCCAGAGGCAAGCAACATAGAAATAATAGGTGATATTGATCATGTAGTTTCTTTGCTAAAGGGAGAATTTGATATCAAATCTCTAGGGAAGGTCCAAAAACTGTTAGGTGTGGAATTTGCTGAAATCAATAACAAAATTTTTATACATCATAGGCAGTACATTAATAAGATTTGCCAAATGTTTGAGGAATTTTTAGCATTAAATTTTTGTAATCAAATTTCCAAAAACAAAAATGATTAAATTTGTAACTTCTAAATTTTTTTTTCTTTCTTTTACAAAATATGGTTAGGATATCGTATAAATTACTCCTCCCTCTGTGATGCAGATAATTGTATCTAGAGTATATATATGTGTATTGTTTACAATGAACTTTCTAAAATTTTTCACATTACACTGAATGTATATATATATCCATGTTTTCAATTCCCGCATAAGACAGTTATGCTTATGTGTATTATTTTGTGTGTTTACTCCTTGTTATCATACACTTGGCTATGATTCATTGATGACAAACCACTTATTTAAATTTGAATACAACACAGAAAGAAAAAAAAAAAAATCTTTCGTTATCTGTGTCATTGCTATTAGTATTAATTATGTATACTGGTCTTGGACAGAGATAATGAACAGCCATAATTGAATTTAATATTTATAGTAAAATTTTTAATCTTAAATGTTAAATTTAATAATTATACATAAAAATTTTCTACATAATTGAATTTGATATTTATAGTGAAATTTTTTAATCTTAAATGTTAAATTTAATAGTTATACATGAAATTTTCTACAAATTGAATTTAATATTTATAGTGAAATTTTTTTAATCTTAAATGTTAAATTTAATAATTATACATAAAATTTTCTACAAATTGAATTTAATATTTATAGTGAAATTTTTTTAATCTTAAATGTTAAATTTAATAATTATACATAAAATTTTCTACATAATTGAATTTGATATTTAAAGTGAAATTTTTTTAATCTTAAATGTTAAATTTAATAATTATACATAAAATTTTCTACACAAATTGAATTTGATATTTATAGTAAAATTTTTTAATCTTAAATGTTAAATTTAAATTATTATACTTAAATTTCTTGAAACTTAAATTTTGACTTAAATTAAATTTTTTTGGAACTTAGTGTTTCAATGATATCTAAATTTTTCTTTCAATGATAAATTTTTTTTTGCTTAACATGAAAAGTAATATATATACTTTATGTTTTTGCTGGATACTAAAGAACTTGACATTTTTGCTGTTATGTTTTTTAGAATAATTTCATTGATTGATAGCACGTGCGCCGAGATTTGGGGTTTTGCATGAGGGGGCCGATTGTTGGAAACTTGGTTCTGTTTTCGTCGCGATTCTCGTTATCGCGAGAACGTGTTTACATTTTTAGAATGGTTCTACCGTTCTCGTGAACGACTCGTGACGGGAACAGAACATGCCATTCATGCAAATCGCCATCTCGCCGCGCGCGCATTCTGATTTGCATATAGTGAGGGCGCTGCCGTCAACGGTTGTGTTCCGGAGCGTACCCATCACAGTGTATATATGATAGGACACATTCTCAGTTATTTCGTGAGACTTTACAGACCTTGACTGACCATGTAGTAGACGTGGGAGACTTTTCAGAGTTTAAGATCTTGTAGTTATGCAGACTTAAGACTCGACGTATAGTCAGATCGATCAGACGGTGATCGACGGTGAAAGACCTTGTATGGAAGGCAGACCTTGATCGGTAGAGAGTAGTCTAACTTCTAAAGCCATGACGTGTGACCTGATGATGGTGGCTTCATTAACGTGCACGGCATGTGTGGTACAGTAGCTGTTTTTTCTACTTACCGATGTTATAGTAACTGAGAGTGTGTGCCTAGTCATAAAAACTGTTTACAATCTTTTTCATGAGCTTGCTAGCTCATTGTATATAATTTTGCTTTGCAACGAATGTTACAGTGTTTTATTTTGTAACTTCATCTGATGCAATGGATCTCACAACAAATAAATTGTGTTTGTGTTTAACGAGCTTGCTTTCTTGAGAAAACACATCACTACTGCATATCATCTGCTACAAAATTTTTTCTTTACCAGCACTTCAGATATGGATATGGCCAAAACACTGCTAAATCTGCAAATGACTTTCAAATTTTCTAGTCTAGTCGCTCAGCTAACACAGCAATAGCAGCCGACAGTTAGCCGTAATTTGCGCGCGTAGCTGAGGCGCGTAGCTGAGCGAATGACAGCTACTTCATCAACTGCACCGTTAGCCATGACTTGTGCGAGTAACGAAGGCGTGCGATCGACATCTATTCCATGAGATGCACTGCTAGCCACGATTTATGCGTGTAGCTGAGGTGTGCGATAGACAGCTAGTTCATGAACTGAACCATTAGTCATGACTTGAGCGCGTAACGGAGACGTGCGATTGACAGCTACTCCATGAACTACATCGTTAGCCGTAACTTGCGCGCGTAGCTGAGGTACAAGATCAACACTTCATAAACTGCACACTTAGCCGTGACTTGCGTACGTAACGTAGGTGTGCGATCGGCAGTTACTTTACGAACTGCCCCGTTATTTATGGCTTGCGTCGCAGAGGTGCACGATCGACAACTACTGCAAGAAAGGTATTGCAAGTTTAAAAACTTTATTAAAAACAATAGGGCTGGTCGCCGAAGGCAGTAATTAAATAATATGAGGGAAATAAGTTGTCCTATATTTCATCAAAGTTACTGCAACGCGTTAATCTAGACACAGCTATTTCCCTTCAATCATCCTCTGTTTTGATAGAATAAACAAAAACACATGCACAAGTTCCTGCGGCTCAAAAGAACTCTAGTCCAGAAAACTATATTTTTAAATATTGGTTTTTGAGCAAAAATTCTTACAGAGTTCAAATCTTTGGTACTTTTCCTCCCAGATGCATACTAAACATGGAATAATTTGACAAAATTTTAAGTTTAAAAAGAAATGAAAACTCTTTAAAAATTTATCTGTTGGAAGCGGGAATGTGTTAATTTAACATTCTTCACTTTTCTGCTCTTTCATTGTTTTTAATTTATTTTTTATGGGGAGCGCGATCCAATTGCGGGACCTCCCTACTATGCCGTATTTTATTTTATCCATTGCTTTTCTTCATAAACTGCTATGTGGTCCAGGCCCCTACGCAATGCATCCTTTTGAAGATATATCCTTTAATATCATCAATGCCTAGAGAGGTTGCTAATAGCAGACAAAAATTCCTTCTCTACTCTCCTGTTTTGACATGACTTTGATCAAATATTATGTAATGAGGGGAGTAAGAGAATCATAATCCGACTAACTATATTTGTATTATTGGATTTAGACCTAAAATTCTTCAAAATTTTTGCCCACAATTGATACCCAACAAAGAATAGTTGAGCAAAATTTTAACTTTGCACAGAGAAACTTCGTGATTTATCTAGTAAATATGAGGAAGCACACTATTCAACAATCGAACCCGTATTTTTCTATTTTATTCTTTTGAGAGGTTAAAGGCTTCTAGGTTTGTTAGCTTGCACTGGAGATTCCAAAGATATCCTGTGGAGATTCCCACTCCCACAAACAAAAGAACCTCCCCCATCTCCGGTCCTAAATGATCAGGTGGGTCGCCATTCGTCTTGTGATCGTATTTCACTAAAACCGCCCGCGGATGGAGAGGATTTAACCACATTGAGAATCGGCGATTTTGTCGTGATTCACACTTTTGTCGTCTTTGACTTTGTAAAAAATGAGTGCTATTTTGAACAACGTTTTAATTTCTGAAGTCTTTTTTAACATCGATTGCCGTATGAATGGAATGTATTCAGGCGATAGTAGAGTAAATTTAACGCCGCAGCAAAACATTACAAAATTTTAGGATGATTTAAAAATTTTAGGTTAATTTTAGGAATTCAAGGTAAGCTTCAAACTTTTAGGAATTTTAGGAATTTTAGGACGAATGCGATCCCTGAAGGATTTTTAAGATTAGAAAATCTGAGTTTATTAGAAGGTTTAAAAGCAATATTGAATTTTAATTTTTGAGTCTCTCTACCTCCATATAAAAATTCCTGCCATCTGTTTAACTAGAAAATTACTGAATACGTTTGTTCATCATGTTTTGAACCTATGTTCTACTATAGATATGCTTAATTCTGAGATCAATTACTTAAAAGCTGTTGATTATGGTTTCTCTCCCAGTATTGTTGATCATGTAATTCAAAAATGTTCTAAACCTCCCTCCAAACTTACTTCTGAAAAAGATTTTAATAACACTATCATTTTACCATTTTTTCAAAAATCAGTCAGCATATTGCTAAAATTTAAAAAAAATTCAAATTTCAATATTGTTGTGTTTTGTCGCATACCAATCTTGCGCATTATTTCTTGTTTGGGATTGGCTGGACTGTTCTTCATTTTGTTTTTTGATTGGCTCTCTCAAGGAACTCTTAATCCAGATCTTGGGCATATAACCCACTGTTTTTTCTATTTGGGCCTGCAAATTAATGCATGGCATATAAGTGCTACAATATTCAAGAAGAGCACCATTATGTGACACAAAGTGTAGGTATTTAGTGCTGTTCTGAGAGTCCGATGTGATGGGTTGTGCAGTTTTGAGTCGTTGGTTAAGCACCAGTTAGAGTCACTAATCATGTATATTTTAATACACTACCTTTATCATGAACATTGAAATAAAATTAGTTGATCACAAGCCTGAGCTATTATTGTGGTACGACATGTTTAAATGTGATCACAACATTTTTTCATTTTGTCGGAGAAAAATCAGAATGTGTGTACAGTGAGAACTTGTGCATTGTGCATCATTTTGGATATTAAAGAGAACCTTGGAGAATATCATAATTAAAAAATTTACATAAAAAAAAAAAAAAAGAGTTTGAAAAACTCAATTAACAAAACTTAAACAAAAACTGTCAGATGATTTAGAGGACTGATTATGTGTTGTTTAAAAAGAAAAGAGTAAAAATTATAATAAGAATTTGATGGTCTATTTAAATCAATTTATTCAGTAAGCACTGCAGAAACTATAGACATGTATGTAGAGGAACAGAAAGAAATTAATGGCGTTATCGATGAAACAGCCTTTGAGTTAAATATGAAGCTTTATAAAACAAAAACTTGTACACCAGAATTAACTGCAAAATGTGAAAGTAATGTTAAATTACCAAAAAATATCACAACCAACATTTTCAGCAAATTTGAATGAATGTCTGTCATTTAAAGATATTTTCAAAGTATCCATCTAAATGAAATGTTATCCGATGCAATGAAACTGCAATATTTGAAATTCTCCTTAACCTTTTCCTTACGGTGGTACAACAGTTGTACCACTGAAAATCTCTTCTAGAATGGAGCTGGTCCAACCGCTGTACTAGTCTTTTTCACCCCCATTTTTCTGGGAAAGGAGGAGAGCACCTATTGTACCCAGTTGAGTGCCTTGAAGAATGCCTGCAGCCCTTTCTTCAAGTTTCTTCTGACTGAAGAGGAAACAAGTTACGAACAAAAGACAAGGTCATTGAAGGTGTTTATTTAGAGGGGTGGGATTTTCAGTTATTTTGCCATTCTGAAGTTGAAAAAATGGATTCTTGGAGCCGTAACACAAAGGTTAAGAGGCAATGCCTTTCACATAATTCAATCAATTTCAATTGTAGATTTCAATTACGAATTAGTCAGGTAAAACTTTTAGAGTAGAGCTATTTCAATATGAGAGAACAAGTTTACACTCATTTAAAAAGATTGATGAGCATGGCAAATGTTCAAAACGAGTCTCCGGCCACAATATTAAATTTGATAGACATAACAAGCAAATGTGTGAGCTTTAGAAATTCTGGAACAAAAAATGGAAGGTTTTTCTGCAACCATATTATCTTATGTATTGATACAGAAATTAGATGTAAATACAAAGTTATGGTTAGAGAGGCATCTTAAAAAAGATAGTCTGCCGAGTTTAAAAGAATTATTAGAATCTTTAAAGGAACACACAAGAACATTAAGTGCTTCTAACCCATTGGAAAATGTAAATTCTCAAGACTCACTTCTATGGTTTCAGATGGAATCAGTAACGGGAAAAAAATGTATGAAAATGTTTAATGTGTAAACAAGAAAATCATAGTGTCCTAAGTTTCAGAAATATAATGTTAAAAAAAAGTAGAATTTGTTTAAATAAAAATTGTGTTTCAATTGATCTCAAAACCATAGTGTTCAAGATTGCAATTCCACATGCATATTCATGTATAAAATGTAAAAGGAGACATAATTCGCTCTATGCTACAAAGAGAAAAAGAATGCCAATTCGAGCATCAATTACTGACCTCAAGTAGAAGAAATGATAAACAACTCTCAATTAAGCAGAGGGGAAAATGAGTCATCAGTTAATATGGCTGCCGCAAACCGTAAACAGTCCTTGAGTGAACACTCAGTGCTGAAGTGAGCCCCTTCCAATTGAATAGCCATAGTGAGATCTTTGCAAGTATTGCGTGAGCATTATAAATCAGTAATGCTTTCTACTGCTATCAATTTTATCCAGAGCAGAAAGGGACATTTAATCAGGGCAAGAGCATTGATAGACAATGGTAGCATAAAGAATTTCACAATGTTGCTAAAGACCCAACATTCATGGACGAGTAGTTTAAACTAAGTTATAATTATGACAAAATAATCCTATTTTAAGTTATATTCTTTGGTTTATCTGTAAGGTCAAACGCAAGAAAAATTGGGTAAGCGGTCCTTTCACTTTGAGTGAAATTGCAGCTGCCGAAATGAGAGTCCTCAGAGCAGCTCAGGCACTTTTATATAGCCAAAGTAATAAGGCTGTATCAGGTAATGTATGTAATCTAAATCTTTTCGCTGACAACCATGGCATTTTGAGAGAAGGCGGGTAACTTGAGAAAGCATCCCTGCCATTTAGTAAAAAAAATCCAATCAGCTTGCTCAAAAATTGTAGACTAAGTTCAATAATATTTTATAGTCTTCACAAAAAGTTATTTTATGTTGGTCTTTAAGATTTATTAAATGCTGTTCGTGCCAAATTCTGGTCCTTAGATGGTAGAAATTTGGCATAAAAAACTGTATATTTATATATGTGTAAGTTGTTTCAAAATTAAACCCATATTATCTTCGCAAATTGTTGGTAATTTACCCAGTGAGGAAGTTAATGTAACCCACACATGTAATTACACTGGTCTGGAATTTTATGGACCCTACTGTGTATCATATAAACATAAGAGAAAGGGTACATTAAATAAAATTTATATTTGTATTTGCATATGCTTTGTAACTCATGTCACCCATCTTGAGAATATGCTAGACTTGATGTCAGAGGCTTTAATTGCTACACTAAAGCATTTTTTTTCGCTAGACATGGTAAATGTGTAATGATTTTCAAGGATAATACTACAAATTTTGTGAGTGTAAGCTTAAAATACCTTTTTAGCTAACATACCTAATATTGGCTACAGATTGGTATTATATTGGATAGTTTAGATGTGGTGTTTCCATGGACCTTTGATTTTGTCAAGTGCATTTTTATGATAGAATAATTATGCAGCTGTGCTTAAAACTTTTACTTAATGAAAAAAAAAAAAATTTGGATGCAAATATATCAAATTCTAATTTATGTTCTCCAAATATATTTCAAACCAGCTCAAATCATTCAAAATGCCTAAATAAATAATGTTTTAATAATGTTATCCTAAAAATATATCTCTATTTTATTAATAACAGGTGTGCACCCTATTTCAAACATTAAAGTTTATAATATTTAAGAATCAATTGTTGACTCACAGTTGCAAAATTTGTGAGTCACTATTGTCAAGATTTCCGGGATTTATGCATAAAATGTTGTAATGTGAGTAAGCACACTGGAATAAAATTAGCTTAAACAAATGGGATAATAAAATTAACCAAAAACTAATAGGGCAATTGTGCAAGTAAAATAAATGAATTTACATTTATTAATAATACAGTTTATCTGCTATCAAAAATATTTATATAAACAAAATAAAATTTATAGAATTGCTATCAAATAATAATTATTGCCTTTACTTCTACCAGTATTTCATGCTACATTTAATAGTTCAGATTTTATAATTATTTCTAATATATTGATCCAGTATTGGCTTAATGCATGCAATATTTTGCTACTGTTGGATTTACATTATATATTTACAATGTTTTTCAAATATGTAACCAATATTTCCTAAATAATGTAAATATTTTCAATGTATAAGTCAATGTTCGCAAAATGTTCTCAAGCCAATATTGGCACAATACTATACTCAATATTGGCATGCTATAAGATGAAATAACAGGCAGTGAAATAACAAAATGAAAAATATCCTTTAATATACCTGAGGTATAACTATATCAGCCAAAGCTTTAGCATATATATACAGCTCTTCTGCATGAGGGAATTGAAGGTTATGATGATTATGTTGAAGATCATATTTAATGCAATCATAAATGTCAGGCACTTTACTTATATCAAACTTTCCAGTTTTCAATTTGAAATCCTTTTCAAGCTTAGACCATCTTCTCTGCATTAAGTCCCATGTTTCACCGTGGTACAAAGGAGCTTCTATATTCAAAACAAAAATAAAGGCAACATAACCTTAATACAAAGCATTTTCATTAAATAACAGAATCAACATGAAATCTATTATATTTAAAAAATGCAATTAAATTATGGATTGATTAAACTAATTATAGAATTCCATAATTGGGTTTATTTTACATAATAGATGTCCCGTTTGTGTCACCTGTAGTGGAAAATCAAATTTTGGACAACCACAAAATTCCATACATGGATAACTGAACTCCTAGGACAATACACTTTGAGATGTTTAAAAAATATGAATCGGTTTAAAAGATAAGAACTCAAAAGTTCAAATTCAACCAAAATTTCACCACCTTAAAATCAAATTTATTGAACAGATTACTTTCCATATGCAAAAAATATGAATACAATTGCCAAACATCTGTTGTGGCAGATGGAGATCGGTACGGGGCATTAAAAATCCAATTCAAATTTATTGAATTTTAGTGATATAGTTTAACTTTTTTTTAAACATTCCATGAATCTATCATGAGTATCATGCTAAAAAGTCAGAAAAATCCGAAGAAAACTATTTTTAATTTTACTTCTCTCTGTAAAGAAAAGCTGAATACAATTGCTAAACAGGCAGAAAAGCACTGTTAGTATATTGTGATTCGATAATGAGGTACTTTGCAGCTCATTTATTTAAATTTGTTTTAAAATGTTTTTTAAACTCAATTTTTAATGTACAGGTTAGCTTTATATATATATAAAACTATTGGTTGAATTCAGAGTGTACTTTATCAATCCCTTTCTCTCTTTTTCCCTTATTTGACTATATTTCAGCTTCTACTTATGAATGAATGACATGAAGGTGGGTGGCTCCGGAAGAGCCCAGCACATCGACCAGAGGTCTATTGTACTACCCCAACAAGTGAAGGTCCTTAAGAAAAGAGACCAGTAGCCGAAGCAAAAATCAGCAGGCACTTGACAGGAACGTCATACAACTCCCAGGGCTCGATCACATGTCGACCCAAGTGTTCGAACCTATGGGCGGAGAACACCTCACATTCACAGAGAATGTGTACGGCAGTTTCTTCACTGTATTTGCAGCCTCTGCAAAGCGAATCTTTCGCGACACCCATAATATTAAAGTGTCTTTTAAGGGTGCAGTGTCCAGTAAGGAGCCCGACAGCCCTTCTGATGCCAGTTCTACTGAGCCTGAATAATTCCTTCTGACGTATGCTAGGGCAATTGCAGTTGAGAATTTTCGCCTGCCTTTGGCCCTTAGTATTACGCCAGTTTTTGCACTGAAGCTTTCTGAAGATGTCATAGACAGTTCTCTAGTTATACTAAAGTTCAGCTTCTACTTATACTAAAGTTCAGTTTTAAAGACTATACTTTTTAAGCTTGAGATAACAAAGATTGTGCACCCAGATTGCATGTGCCCTGCATGGTCATTGAGGCATATTATTAAACATGCACAAAGGGCAACACACATGCACAGATGTTCATGCACATATTTGGGGTATATTAGGTCAACACATTAAGTTATTTATTTTTTGCTTTGATTGGACGAGTTGTTAAAGCATTTAGTTTTCTAAGAATTTGCTATGGGTTCCTGTGTAATTTTAACCTGTGATTTGCATTTCAAATTCCAAGCAATGGAAAGGTATTTGCGATAGTATTAAACAATAAAATCACAATTATGGAATTGATTAATTTTGATGTTCAGAAACAAAGTTTTCAGTTTAAATATCTATGGTTGTAATGAAAATCTGCCAAACAAATTGTTGGCAGAGGCACAATTCATTTTTTGGATATTGTTTAGACTAAAGTGACTTTTGATTTTTAATTTTTTAATTAAACTATAGGGTTAAAGTGTAAATGAATACATGTTTTTCTTTATGTTTTGAATTTTAAAATAGTTTTATATTATTAAATAAGTTTAAAAGAAATTTAAATATTTAATTATTTTAAATTTTAAATAAATACTTTGTTTATGCATAGAATTTCCAATATCTGATTTATTCAAAACTAAAAAAAAAAATTTAAATTTTAAATTTTCTATTAATATGAAAATAAACAAAAGTATTTCAAATTTAAATTATCTATTTCCAAAAAAAAATAATATATATATATACCACATTGAAACTGAGCACCATGGTGGTGTATACAAGGAGCGAACCTCACTTTTAGGAACAAAATCTGCAGTGGATTTCGATTGCGTTTACATACCTTGATTGTAACAATGCCAGTGAATTCTTGGCCACTATGAGCATATGAAGGAGTTTAAAAGAGGGCATGAGGTCAGACTGCATGAGGCTGGATGGGCACACCGACGAATTGCTTGGCATTTAGGTAGGAGCGATGCAGCAGTTAGACGATATTGGCAGGAATGGGTCCAGAATGGCAGATAGTCGGCACCCATTACACCAGCTACGTGACCAGTATGCACCGTCAACAGTGACTGCAATGAGGCCGGGCCCGATCAACATAGAATTGTTCGGATTGGGAACGAATTATCTTCAGTGATGAGTCCCGTTTCGAACAGAGTCCCGACAACCAGTGCAGACATGTCTGGAGACAGCCCAAACATCGTCAGGATTCTGCTCTTACTGTCACATGCCACAACAGGGAGTTATGATCTGGGGTGCCATTTCATTTGATAGCCGGACCCCTTTGATAGTCCTCTGTGGTACCATCACAGCACAGTGGTATGTTGCCGACATTCTACGACTCGTAGTATTCCCATTCTTTTCGCGACACCCCGGGCTAACTTTACAGCAAGATAATGCAAAGCCACATATGGCATGCCTCTCTATTGATTGCGTGCTTATAACACACTTCCTTGGCCAGTCAAATCCCCAGATCTCTCGCCTATTGAGCACATTTGGTCTAAGATGGGGCATTGCGTGCTACCATCCCAGAAAGTAGATGAATTAGCTTGTCAATTGGAGGCCATTTGGAATGACATCTCTCAGAACGCCATACGGCAACTTTATGCAGCAATGCCACATCAGGTAACAGTTTGTATCAAAGCCCGAGGCGGACCAACGCCATATTGACGTGCTCACATTGTGTAGATCTTTCAGTGCAATAAATCATCCAATTGTTCTGAACATCTAATCATTTCTTTTTATGTACATCCACATTACACGTACCATATTTTGTCTCATTTGGATAATTCTTTCTTGGTGTGTCAATTTTTTGGTCTTAAGAGTGTGTGTATATATATATATGAAAATTACTTAAAAGTTTAAACAAAACATGTACTTACATTTACATATTTAATGCTTGATTTTAATGCAAAGTATTTAAAATTTTAAGTGGATATTTCATACAAATGTCAATTTTGAGTTTGTCTATAATGTTTTATTTTGATGACATCAGCTAATAATCACTCCCACAAGATTTATTAACTTTAAAAAGAATTATAAAGTCAATTGCATTTTTGGAATGTGGACGTCAATAATCAAGAATAAACAAGATAAAATTTTAATGTTTCCTTATTTCAAAATATCTAGTTCAATATTTTCACATTTAAATACATTTTAATAAAAATATAAAAATTCTACATATAAGTAATCGTAAAATATTTATATAAATGTAAATATATATATTTTGTAATAGCTTACACTTTACTACTCATTCTTATTTTTACTAAATATTTTTTTTTAAATATATATTTTTAAATAAAATAATTGATATTAAATATTCAAAGAGTTAAATTACATGGAACAAAATTGGATTATGGTGTCAAAGAAAATTCCAATTGCCTAGGAAGCCTATATATATATATATATATATATATATATATATATATATATATATAATTGATTAATTGATTTGCAAATTTTCTAATTGTTTATTACCTCCATTCATGGTAAAATTTTGATTCACTTTCTGTTTACAAAATTCATAAATTTATGTAGTAAAAATATTTATTGCTATATTTTAATAATGGGGAAATAAATTTATTATTGAAGGGCTTCCTAGGCAATTGGAATTTTCTTTGACACCATAATCCAATTTTGTTCCTCTATATGCTTGTCGTCCATATAACACAAGTTTATAGATAAAATCTATCTTGTGTTTCAGAAACAAGCATTTTTGTGTTCATTTCGAAGGGATATATGGACCCGAAGAGAATTTTTTCGAAATGAACGTATCGTAAGACTAAATCTCTTCCATGTGCAAGCTTTTTTGCTTGATTTTTTTGTTTTCTTATTTGCATTCCTCATTTTTGAAATTTGTTGATTGTCTTTGTCTTTATGACCTGCATTACGCTTTATTATTTCCTCTTTATGTCTTAATTTCTTATATTTCTTTGTATTTTGTAGAAAATTTTGGAATAGTGTATTATGAGTTACTACATACGTTCTTACTTTGGATTTACTAATTTATATTTATATATATATATATATATATATATATATATATATATATATAACACAATAATTAGAAAAAGAAAAAAGAAGAATGACATTGCATCAAAATTTCGCCTGCAAAACTTCTTTTTTCTTTTTCTAATTATTGTGTTGTATAGAAATGTACTTGTTTGAGCAGCTTGGCGCCTTTGGGTATATTTTCAGTTGTTAGTTTTAGATGAGATAAATGTTATATTTATATGTATATATATATATATATATATATATATACACACACACACACAAACCTTGAAGGCGAGGATCTTCCTTCTTTTTCTTAATAAGAATATTCAACTGCTGAACTAAATCATAAACATGCTCACAAGCTTTTACAGGGTTTTTTATGAACTGCAGAGCATTATGGATAGATCTTGCCTTAGTGGGATTTAACTATAAAGACAAATATAAAAATCATTGTACATAATTTTATTATTTTACACAAGGTAAAATTATTTCAAGTTGTTACATTAATCACATAGCAACAAACACATGAAAAAAGTGCTTTTAGTATAAAAACCAAACAAACTTACATGTTCCTGAGAAGAAAAGAAGGAAAGAAAAGAGAGTGGTAAAAGAGTTAGAAGAGAAATATCAAAATATATACTATCAATATATTCATCATGAAAATACAAATAATCCTAATGAATTTTAGCTTAATTTTCAGTAGAAATTAAAGATATTTATTGTGTATACTGAAGCATAAACTGAATTTGTTGCAAATTAATATATAAAAGGCTTATTAATTAGATTTTAACTAATTTTTCAAATTTCCTGACAATTCTATGTTTTCCAGGAGGAACAGCTTGTTCCAGCTGTAGATATGCATAAATTGTTGTCACCTTACAATGGCTATAAGTTACATGTATTTTCAGTTTCAGGAAATGAAATGAATCAGAAAACATAACTATTAGAATACGATTTGCTTAAATAAATACTCATTTCAGTATTATAAATGACAAAATAATCATGTTGCCATATAACATAATAAAATATTTGTGTTTTGTTTTCTACTATCTATAAAGTATCAATAAAATTTTCTAATAACTTGGAAATTATCTGCAAATAGCATATGCACCTACATCCACACTTATAAAGTGACAAGAGAATATTCTATCATAAATTTGCAAATTTCTATTGGAATTAACAATTTCAGTCCTTCCATGTAGCTGGTATAAAATTTGTATACAATTTAGCTTGGGCTACACGAGGTTACAAAGACCAAGCTCAAAATTACTAGAACCCGCTAGAAAAGAGCATTCCCAAAAATATGATCAATGCGAGATATATCAGCAAGAGTTTTTTCTCAAATCTTCTTCATAAAAAGAGTAACAATTAAAATGTAAAAAGGGATTTAGCAGTTGCAGTAGAACAATTTTAGATATAAGCCCTCCAATAAGAATACACTGAATCTTGGCTATAACAAATACGGACATAGTGAATTCACAGCTATATCGAATAAATGATTTCATTTAGTTTGATTTAATGTATTAATATATCAAATATCACAGATATGAATTATTTCATGGATATAATGGAGTTTTTCCTTTTATAATTACATTTTAAACCTTGTATTCAAAGATTTTAGAATTTTTAACTTAAAAATAAAACTTTCTATTATGAAACACTTATAAAGTAAACTTCAGATTTCAGTAGCATTCTAATTGTTTTTGCAGTAGGAAACAAGACATATTCTTACTACTTTAAGAAATTCTGATTATTTTTGCCTTAAAATGATGGAGATTTTGATGAGGGTGATGGATTGACGCTTTCAGAATGGCTTAAATGCCATGAAATTGCACATTTTAATCATTTAACTGACATTTATTTGAATTTATTCAAATTGATGAAACCAACACCATCTTACTCTAATGTTAGAGTATGACAGTGACACACTAACAGATTTCTTTGAGAGCAATGATACAAATGACACTGTTTTCAATGCTTCAATATTAAACAATGTTACAGATATGAAACTGAAATCTCTTAAGCAGACATGTATCACTAACTGCATACATGGATAAATGTGGGTGTAAAATGTATGCAATTATTTTTAAATTTATGTGATATTTTTATATTATGCATGTCATTAAGTACAAAAAGTAATTAAATCTTAATTACCTTATAAATTAAATATTAACTTCTATCAAAACCTTAAAAATAATAGTGGTTGATTGAATATACTGATTTATAAATATTAACTATATTACCAGTTATACCAAGGTACGATTTTTGAAAAATGGTTATATCGAATAACAAGTGTAGAGAAGAAAATTTTTCAGTCCCTTGATGTTCATTATAACTGATTTTGACCGTATTTACTTGTTGCGACAAAATTGGGTATAAAATATATTTTTTAATTAAGACATATGAAGAGTTAAAATCCAAAAAGGCCCAAATCACTTTTATTCTTCTAGTTTATGTGGTGTGACTGCTAATACTTTTTCATCCTTTTACCTGCAGTACAAACACAGCAGTTGCATTGAATAAAAGAGAAAACATAAGTGATTTAGGCTTTTCTGAAATTAAGCTCTTCATATGATAGCTGTCAACACCAGTAAATAAAATTATGGAAGATTTTTGTATGACACATAGTTTACTATGGTGTCCCTTTTAAATTTTGTATGGCTGTAGAGAGAAAATAATGTATTACTTTATTTAGGGTTCTTTCCTCCACCAGAATGAATTTAGCAAAACTAAAACCTCTGATGAATGCAATGTTTTTTTTTTTATTTGCTGTTTCTCTCCTTGCAAAAATTTATATAAAATATGTACTATATATATATGACTTTTCTGCAAATTATAGGGATATTATTTCCAAAATTTTCTAAATGAAACAATTTTACCGGGAAAAAAATAATTAGGAGATTTACATGTTTGTCAAGAGATTAGGTGATATAGTGAAAATTTGGAAGACTTGGCAGCTGTGTCATATAATTTTAATAAAAAACACATGATGTGGGTACCATCTGATTGTTCCTATACTCTGTTATTAATTGTTCTGATAAATATTGAAAACATTTATTTATATTCATTTATTTGATTAATTTCTTTACAATCATAATTTTGTTATTTCTGACATTATTATAAACAGGCTTGACTGCATTCACAATTACAGTTTGGCTAAATTAAGCAGAACACAGATATCTTTCAGTCTGCCCTTTATGAACACTATTAAAATTTTGCCCATAATGAACTTTTATTCAGATATTTTTCTACCCTTGTTTAAAGTAAAAATGAAAATGTAAAAGGATAAATCAGGATATTTAAATAAAATTAGCATTTTAAAGTAAGAAAACTTTAAAATCGCATCAAGATAATGAAAAATCAACATTGAATACAGAAACAATAATTTACCACAGCTGTCAGGGCTCCTGAAATTCTCATACGTTTAGAAAAATTTAATTATAAATAATCCTCTGACAAATACAAACCTTTTCAAAATCTTCTTCTGTAAATTCTCTATCAATCTGCAAAGTTTCATGAAGTCTTTGCTTAACCCTAGGAATAGAAATTATAAAAAGCTAAGAAAATAATTTCAAGAATTTTTTCAAAGGATATTACAATTTAAGTTAAAGCTACTTAAATTTCTTACTTCAAAAATAAAGAGAACTAATACACTATAATTATATATATATGTTTAAACACTACTCAGTAAAAGGAAATGTTTAAGTTGCATATTAAGGTTTTGCAGAACATGTGTTTTATATGCAATATCTGAAACTCACACATATAGTATATTAATACTGTGAGAAAGGGCAAATTCATAATATGTCAATTTCAGCAATTTAAAAAGGTATAGCCAAATATATTTGAATAAATTAACATCGCAAAATTAAACTTTGGTGGGTATGTGATAACAAAATTTTATACTAGATACATAGAATTCCCATTATTCAGGCATAGAGCACGCGCACGCACAGAGGGTCATACTACCAATCACCAATGTTACATTTTTCAAAAGAAAAATCAATTTAGCAATTTAAAAAAAAAAAAAAAAAAAAAAAATTATATTCTGGTGAAAATTTATTGTTGCGACTTCTACCAATGTTAAAATAAATAATCATGGTTCTAAAGTCTAAACTTTTAAGCACTATGCTAAATAATGAATGTGAAATGTGTGCAATTCAATCTAATTCAATTTTTGATTAGAGAAGTATTTGAAAATATGAAAATATTTTTGGGTTTTGTATTAAAATGGGATAGTTTCTAAACACTCTTAATTCTGATCATATTGATTTATCCCCTTAATAATAATTTATAACAAATCTGAAAACTAAAAACACTACACATTTCTTTTTCACAGCTATAAAACAATTATAATATAAGTACTTTTCAGTGGAAACTTCTTTTACTTTCTATCCAAGCAATATCCCAGACATGAAAAATAGGGAGTTTTCATAGACCACTGTAGTTTGGAGAATGATGAAAGGGTTTAAATTATCAAAAAACCTTTATAATAAAACACCGACAAATTTATGATATTTAGGAAGTAAAGTATGTTTTCAAAGTGACTTACATATTTTGGTAATTGCTTGAATCACAGTCATTATCTAACAAGCCATTTGTATTAGCACTTTTAACCATTTGCACTAAGATAGGAGTCAGTTCACCTTCTAAAGCTAACAACCCCTATAAAAACAATACAAATTTACATTGCAAGGAAATTTAAAGCAAAAAAAAAATATATATAAATAAAGAAAAATAAAATACATTTAAAGAAAAATAAAGAAAAAAGATTCTTCGTAAAACAATGTCTTACTAAAACATGGTATGCTATATAAAATTTAAATTGAATATATATTTAAGATTATTAACAATATTAAAGCACACTGTGAATAAAAAAAAAACCACTAAAGAAGATATTTTTCCTCCAACCATTTATTTCATTTTTCCCATGTTGACTTTTAGTTTTTAGAAAGTTTTCCTGTTGTGTTTGCCGTGCATAGATGCTGAGCATAGGAACTGTTTGTGTTTTTTTAAAAAATCAATAAAATAATTAGAAGTACTTCAAATATTTTTGTAAAATGAATGAGTTTTTGATAAATATAAAAAGTACTTCAATTTTACTGATTTTTTAAAAAGCATACATCTTTCTCTTTTCAGCATTTATGCTTGACAAAAAAACAGTGGGGAAAATCTTAAAAAATAAAGAGGTTAGTGACTATTTTCTATAGGTTAACATGAGAAAAAAACAACAACTAACTAGATAAAACAACCTCATAATAAGACAAACATAAACAACCTCATAATAAGACTTGACAAATAAGATATTATGCAAAGTGTTAAATTGGTTTAAATTTCTGAAATAATTTTGTACACATAAAAGGAGAAATTAAAATGTGACATAAATTAAACTAATATTGATAGGATAAATAATTCAAGTGATTATATAATAGTCTCAATTATTATTTTACTTATGTAATTACTATTATGCAAATTTGCAATTTGAATGTATATAACATGTGAAGTATAATTATTAAAAGAATTCAATGATGACAAATAATTCAAATGCTACTGTAGAATTTTGTCAATCTGCCCATGGGAAAATGATCCCCTACCTTTTTGTCTCAATTTGAAATTATGAACATTTTTGTGAAACAGTTCTTTCCCTCTAAACATCAGAAAAATTTTGGAAAAAAAAAATTCATAGTCGAATAAAATAAATTCATTCATAAAAATATATGTCTCATTTTGTTGAAAATTCTGAATAAGCAAGCCCTCTCCCCTCTATATACTCCATGATTTTTTATTGCATTTGAGGGGGTGGATCAATGGAATTC
Source organism: Amaurobius ferox (assembly GCA_951213105.1). NCBI lineage: Eukaryota > Metazoa > Arthropoda > Arachnida > Araneae > Amaurobiidae > Amaurobius > Amaurobius ferox. The sequence goes on along the minus strand of OX578135.1, from coordinate 144,770,205 downwards.
TATCGTAAGTATATTATTAATTTATAGCGATATATTACTCATTAACATGTACAGTTGAATGTGCATGGGTGCAAACCACATAATTGTACATATCACATAAATGCACAAAACATTGAGGCTTCTAAATTTTGATCTATTTTTTTAATAATATTTTAACTTATTCAACTTTATGGAATTCTAACCTGATAAGCACACAAAAAAAAATTTCTTGCCACACTGCTCCTGCCAAGCACATAGCAAGTGAAGCTTCCTTACTCTATTTGACAGCATTATTGGAAATTGAAAATCCAATAGTGAATTTAGAAATCCCATAGATTAATTTCCTGATTTTGCTAATGACAATTTGGATTACCGTGGCAAACTCACCGATAAAGAGATTCTTCATAAAGTTATAAATGCTAAAGAACACTTAGATCCTGAAGATGAAGTGCTACTAAAAGAATTTGAAATAAAAAATGTTCCTACTCATAAAGAAGCTATATCTGCAATAATGGTCTTGAAAAACTATTTTAAATCAAACAATTTTGATGTGAAAAATATAAATGCTTTAACAGATCAATTGTCTGAACATCTATACTAGAACAGATTTCTTTTACTAATATTTATGAAAATACTGTAGGTAAATGTAATAAAACTAAGTTACATATACAATATTATCTTAAATATTAATTAAAATAATGATATGAATTAAAAAATATACATAATTTAAAATTAGAAATAGGAATATGTAATTTATTAACATAATGTTAGAAATTTCCACAAAATTTCAATATGGCATTAATGTGTACTTAAGCGGTTATTTTTTTAAGTGTACAAACTTCTTAGCTGCATAAAAATTTGTTGCTGCATTGATGTGCAACAGTTCTTACAGTAATTTATTTTTACTTTATCATTTTGTCATGAGCCTTGACTATGTATATGACCAATAAGAATATAAGCAAGGATATTAGGCAATATGAGTTATTTTGCTTTATGCATGTTAAGCAGTGAAAATTGAAGAAGGAAATGAAATTTGGACATTTTTTACACATACTTTTGCAAAAGCAGCAGCAGTCATTTGCACTCTTCCTTCATCAGATGCATAAATTTTTAAATCATGGCGATATGTACTATGTAGTCGAAGAAGACCTAAGCCTTGTGTGCCTGCATACTCACCTATTAGTATAAATATGAGAATGAAATACAAGAATGAAGCCACTTAACATGACAGCTGCAAAAATGTATCTGAAAATAATTTACAACATACCTTAATTTTATGATATAAAAAAAAAAAAAAAATGTTCATTGCAGCTGAGAAGTACTACATTAATAAGTTTATAATATATAAGAATCCAATAGAACAGCTGAATTTCTATAATCTAATTACATCACAATCGTTACTTTCTAAACACAATTTCTATAAAATATGCAAATTTAGTTAGCCCCCCCCCCCCCCCCAAAAAAAAAAAGAATAAATAGTAAATAAATAAAAAGTAGAAACATGATTTATATAGCTGTCTAATTAAACCATAACAAATTCAAGTCTAAAGTATTTTTTATTTATTACCTTTCCTGAAATTTGAAACTAACTTGCTTTCTAGTTTTGAGACAGAAGTATTTTGTTTAACAAAATAAAAGAAATTTGAAGCTAGGCTGTATAAACAAAATATGCATCAACATCTTAATAAATTTATTAATACAGAAGTATGTATAATTTGAGAGAAGAAAAGAACTATTAAATTTCGCAAGGAAAGAATTTTTAAATTTTCTGCACTGTAGCATTAATATTAAACACTTGATACAGTCAAAGCACGATTTAATACAAGACAATACAATGAAACATTTGTTTGCTTTGATTATTAAAAAATAAGCTTTTTGAAATATTATTATGAACTCTTTTATAATAAAATTTTGCAAGCAAAATGAAGATATGATATAACAGTATCATTATAAATTGTTTCTTAGCATCATAAATGTTATCCATACCTCTGTGGCTTTAAATTCATAATTTATTTTTAAATATTTGAACAAAAATGTATATATATATATATAAGTAAAAGTTAATTTAACTAATTTACTATAATTTTTTTGATCAAAATATTCTTAAATTTTTTTAAACATTCTAATTATATAAAATTAAAAATCTGATGTTGACAGCAGAGGCTCAAATAAAAAAAATTCTCTTGCTATGTGTAATCATTCAAATGTAATATACTCATTTTATAAAACGAAATATGAAATAAATGATGAGTCAAAATTTGATTCAATTGATACTTTTTAATAAATTTCATATTTTATTTGATATCCCAGTGCATTTTTAAATAATGCCTAATCATCAAAATCAAAATGAAAGAAACATTGACAGAAATCAAAGATATCCAATATGTGAGTGTCCTCACAGACTCAATAACACATTTTCTTTTCTCTTTTGTATATTAATTTAAATTTTTTCTTCAAAAATAATTAGCACATTTAAAATGGCACCAATTTGCAAAAAACAAATTTCCCCACGAACAGCTCCTTGCATGCACATACACACACCATATTAACAGAACATGATAGATGAATGTAACAGTACATAATACTGTTACATAGTAACATATGCCTTGCTTTAGTTTCAACTATTCTAATAAAGCAACATAGAATATAATTTGCATTAGTGCACAAAAATAATATGAAACTAAGGGGTTCTGCCTCCTTTTCAATATACTTTTTTATTCACTCCAGATTTGTCTAATTCAGGTTTTTGATTAAGTATCAATATTTTCAGAAGGAGTTTTTTAAAGGTTTAATAATTAATTTTTTACTGTATGCGAAATAAGCTAATATATATATATATATATGTTTATCCAGTGTTACTACTCAGATCGAAATTCAGTTGTCCTGATGTTTTAATTTTATATATTGTTTAGACATTATAAAACAAACCTTTTTCCCTTGATTTTACCAAAAGCTCTAAAAATATATATTTGTAAAAGTACCAGTGCTTTTTTTTTAAACAGTAAATAAAGGTGTATTAAGCATACATGAAGCAAAGTCACATATGCACAGGGACAAAGGCATGTTTAAGTGCCATATTTACAATTTTCTACAGAATACACCAACATATAAAATTTCATAGTGATATGTGCATTCGTTTTTGAGCACTTGTGTATGCACTTCACAGGTACATACATACATACTGATGTAAATATTTACAAAAATGTTTGAAATGTGTTCAGGATGTCAATGTATTTTTGTCATCAAAATCTCAGGTTAAAACATTTGTCTTGAACTTTCTCTATATCATAATATGAGAAAACAGTAAAATATTCTTTAGTTTAGCCAATATTGAATTAATTCGATTCCAATCTAAGAGGAATTGAATTAATTTAATTCCAATCTAAGAAGAATTGAATTAATTTAATTATAATCTAAAATCTTTAAATGTGTCTAAATTGTTTAATTGTAAGTTAAATATCCATATCAAAAGAGAGAGAGTTATTCACTGTTTTAATCACTATATAATGTACATGATGCAGACATCACGACTAAGGGCGATGTCTATCTTGAAAAGTGTAAGAATTGAGGCAATGCGCAAATGCAGGCAGTCGAACTATAGGTCATGAAGGTGAATACTGGACCTGGGTTTATTAATTAGTGCATGTTCTAATTAAGCATTTCTTTTAATACTTATCATTTTTAAATGAGTATTAAATTTGCTTTCAAATTAATTTTGATTAAAAATGTATGATTAAAACTGTGACCATGAAATAATATTAAAATTTAACTTACTTTAAAACATGCAATTCTAAAAATAATTATCAGATTTTTAATAAATCTACATCATAAATTAAAGTATGTGATCTTTTAAAATCATATTTATTCAAGTTTTTCCTATTTTAACTTTTGACGTTATTAAATATTGAAGTTTGTTTTCATCCATTTTTTACAGTTAAATTGCGAGATTTAACTGATTAAGTGAAGTTTAAATAAAACATTTTACAGGAAACAAAAGAAAATCTTTTTCTGTATCAACAAAGCTAATTCTGTATCCCTGGCATATTTCAATTTTTACAGATTTAAAAAAAACCCTCAAGTTCAATGTGTAAAAATGAAATTTAATTTCTAAATTGCCATCCTTCACAATCTGTCTATTTTACAAATGAAATATTCAGACACTGTAAAATGTCAATGATTTCTGATGATCAAACTTTATTGCTAGTCTGTGGGACAATTTTAAATTTTTAATAAATATTTTAAAATAGTGACCCATTAATTATTTTTGGCTCTGCAAATGAATTTAAGGTATTACATTGTTACCCAGATGAAGGGGAAACTTACTGCTTTTTTCAGAAAAATTGTATTAAATGTCCGGTTTTTCAATAATTAAAAAGAGAAAATTTGTAATTTTTTGAAATTTAAACTTATGAAGACATTTAAGTTACCTAATTATCCATCAGCTAATTCAATTCTATGAAAAATCCATCAATTACACACCTCTGTAGCTTAGTTTAAAATCTTGTTTTGCAAATTAAAATTAGAAATTAAAATTTACAAAAAATTTTAAGATAGTTATTATCTGTCAGATAAATCAAAACTGAAACAAATCTGTCAATTACACACCTCTGCAGTTTGATTTGCATTTTTGTCTTAATTATGTCAGAATCACTAACTTTACGTACATTTTATAATGTTATATCTTTTTTGATTTTCAACTTGAAAAGTTCTTTTAAGTCACATATTAAAGCTCTCTCAAAATAATTTTGTATCATGTTTATACAATGCTTGAATGAATGACATGAAGGTGGGTGGCTTCAGGAGAGCCCAGCGACCAGAGGTCTATTGTACTAACCCAGAAATGAGAAGGTTCCTAAGAAAAGAGACCAGTAGCCGAAGTAAAAATCAACAGGCACTTGACAGGAATGTCATACAACTCTCAGGGCTCGATCGCATGTCAAACCAAGTGTTCAAACCTATGAGCGGAGAACACTTCACATTCATAAAGAATGTGTGCGGCAGTTTCTTTGTTATAACTGCAGCCTCTACATAGCGAATCCTTAATGACACCCATAATATTTAGGTGTCTTTTAAGGGTGCAGTGCCCAGTAAGGAGCCCAACAGCCCTTCTGATGTCAGTTCTACTGAGCTTGAATAATTCCGTTTGACGCATACTAGGGCACTCACAGTTTAGTTCTTTCGCCTGCCTTTGGCCCTTAGTATTATACCAGTTCTCGCACTGAAGCTTTCTGAAAATGTCATAGAGAGTTCTAGTCAGTTCATTAGAAACACCCAAAGCCGGCTCAGGACCAACAAAAGGTGTACTTGAACCTTTTTAGTCAATTCATCAGCCATTTCATTACCTGTAATGCCTGAATGTCCAGGCATCCAGTAAAGTATGACTTGATTGTTGCTAGCAATCTTACAAAGTGCAGTATAGCACTCCCAGACAAGGGATACCGTCATAGTAGACTTCCCAAGCCATAAGAGCAGCCTGACTATCAGAGCAGATAAAGATTTGGTTGCTTTTGTAATTTTTGTCAGAGCATATTCTACAGCACATTAGAATAGCAAAGACCTCAGCCTGAAAGACAGTAGTGTAGCTGCCAAGAGGGTAAAATAGTTTTGTACCATCATTCGGACAACAAACTCCAGCATCAGTACTAGTGCCTAGTTACACAATGCTTGGTTCAAAAGTTATGCTATGCTTTGAGGAACCACTTTAACATGGGCGAGTTGTGCAAAGGCACAACACAGCTGAATAAGCAGAGACTCATTCAACTGATGGTTGGGATATGTTAGTTTTGCTTCGTTCATTGAAAGTTTCTTTTTTTTAGCTTGTCATTACATGTTGATTACCCTGTTTAATTAGAACAAAAATATCGAGCTCATTACAAGTTCCTTGTTACCAGACAGCCAAATTAAAAAATTGTAGTTTCTCAAAGATGGCTTCAAGATAGCTTTCAAAGGAAGATCTTAAGTGATTGTTTTAGTAAAACTGCCAATAAAAAGGTTCCTTAATTTGTTTATTTTGATTAAAGGTGTTAATTGAAAAATGTTTTTATCATTTTGCAATACAAAATTTCATTGAATTCTTCAGTTTTAATGAGCCATGATACAGCAATGAATGAAAAGACACATTTTTGATTTTGTTCACTGTACCTTAGAGCATCAAGAGTACAATGTCATAATTTATGATATTTAGCTAAAAATAAAGCAAAAAGTATTTTTTTAATTTGATAAGTAGTTTGCTTTCTTAATTGTTTTAAATGGACTTGCTTAATCAAATTTTTTAGAATTTAATTCTATATTTTGATAAAGAAACTTGCTATCAGTAATTTGCATTATACAGGAGATGCATTAAAATAAAAACATTTAGAATACAAATTTATACATAAAACTTTATCTGAAACACAAGAATTATAAAAGAACAAACACATCATGAATAACTAGTCACAGTATTTCTAGAGAAAACAAAACTTTTACAACTATGGAATCTATTGTGTGTGCTACTAAAACTATTAAATTGAGCCTGTAAAAAGTGATGCAGCAATAAAAATGACACAGAATGCACAAAAACATAAGAAATATATGAAACAACAAACATGAAATACTAGTCAGAATTTTAGGCAAATAAAACAAAAGTTTCATAACTATCTAATCTATTTTATGTGCTGAAAGTGTAACAAATGATGCAGTAATAGAAATAAGTCACAAAACAGAATACACAAAAATATAAACAATACCATTCCAACAAAATTTGCTTGGCAATCAGACAAACCCACAAAACAAAACAAATAAAAATAAAAAACCACCACATGCACTAACAAAACTCAAATTTTGATAACATTCAAAAACACAAAAAACCTTTACAAAAATATTCTCCTCGTAATATAAGAAATTTGCCAAAATATAAGGATAAATTTTTATTTGCTTCATAATAGATTATGAAAATTTAAAAAAAAAAAAAACTCTAAAATAATTATCAAGTTATTTTTTCCTTCTTAGGATCAAGATGTTAAATAGAAAGGAAAATCTTAGAAATTTAGTAAGTAGGCAATCTAAGTTCTAAGGAAATAAATTCTCTAATAAGATAATTCTACAAGAGAATGGATTGCAAGTGTTAGACAGAAATAGATATTTAAAAGAAAATTCATTGTTAATAATATACATCAAAATTACAAGTGTTTTAACATAATGTATGCCTGACAATGAAATTTTTAACAGAAATAATTAATATCGTAGCTTTAAAACTTAAAGGAGGACATTTTTTCAAGCAAGTGTCAGACATGCTAATTCTTAGCAGTGTAATTAGAAACTTAAGAGATTGGATACAACATGCAAAATTGATCCCCAATATCATTTAACATCTGCATACAGTATGTTGAAGACCCAGACCGTCCGACTCGTCCGAGGACATGAGCAGCTGTTTGGACGGCCGCGCATACAGTATGTGTTTTCAATTGTCACACCAGGGATCCCTGGACACTCTGGTCCAGGTGTGTGTACTAGCAACCTTTATACCTGGTAGTTGAGTCACACTACCAAAGCAGGGACGTCCTCTTCATCGAGATCTTAGGGAAAATGAGCAGTAATTATGTTATGTAATTATTAGATGGATATATGGCCGTAGAGATGTGTAAATTCATAATTAAATTACATGTATTTGAACCTAGTACATAATTCAGAAAAAAAGTCAAGTAAATATTTAGTGAAAAAATAATAAAAATTTCATAGGTAACACTACACAATATGCAAATATATTGCTATAATAAAATGACTCATAAGTGCTTTAAAATGCAATATTTTTCAAACAAAGAGAGAGCAACAAGAGGGTTTCCATATAACTTTGAATGAGATACATAATTGATAGCATCTGATGCCTGTTACTATCTTCTATTTAGGTTTTTGATTCCTTACTATTTTTATATAATTCCAAAAATCTTATGTATAGGATTAAGAATTTGGTAATTTTGAATCTTCTTTTTGACAAGACTGAAGCATTGCTAGTATAAATATACATTTTAAAAATACAAATTAAGCTGATTTAAATGTCTATGTTAGGGCATTTTTTGAGTAACACTTTCCTAATACAGCACTGAAAACAGCTTTTTCAGTTATTTATGAGAATGTTTGATATTTTTGTGTCAATATTTTGCATATTTTGATATCTTTTAGTGTTAATATATTCAAAATTGTTGGTTTTGTACATTACTGTAGTTTTAATTGCTCCTTAAGAACTTTTCTAGATAGCTGAAAAATATTTAGTTAACAAATGTTAGAAATAAAAAAATAAAGGATTTCTGTTTCACTTCTAATGACCACAGTATAAATCTAAACATCTGCATATATTAAACTTTTAATATATAAAATATATTTTATTTAAACAGATTGAGGGGGGGGGGGAGTTAAATGGAGCCAAAATCCTGATTAGTAGAAACATTTTAAAGATTAAGCCACATTTATGATTCTATTTTTACATTACATCCATATTTTTTATTGCCTATGATATCTACCAGTTACAGTCTATAACTGTGTTAAGACTCGTATGCTGTATAATAAAGTCCCAAAGAAAATTTTTATTTCATTTTATAAAAAATACAAATGTTGTTAGTAGTTATAATTTTATAATTACTCTATTGAAAATTACCCATTCCTAAAAATGAAATAATATAATTTTGATAAATATAGTAAATTACCCGTTTTATTTAAAACAATTATGAGAATGAATAGGTAAAGCAGAGAAATTAATAAAGTGAAAGCTTATTTTAAATAAACTGATTATATAAACACTACCTAACAAAAAAAATTGTAAAAGAATTTGTAAAACAAAAGGTGTTATCTAAAGGTATGATATACCACTTAGATATTATTTTATTGCATTAAATATCAGTCAACTTAATTAAAAAATATTCTTTCTTTAATATTTCACTGATAGTCTTAAACAGAGCCCAGAGTTTCCTATTGAGTTTTATTGTATAACTTTTATGCACATGAAGAAACTTTTTGCATCGGAAAAGATGGTTTGAAGTTGGTGATTTGTAAGAGCCACATTATCTTGTAAGTTCAGAAGTAAAATAGAAGTTAATATTGCATTCTTAATTTTAAAAATGCATAAACTTATTTGTCAGATGCAAAGTAATTATTGCTTTTGCAAGGCTATTCAGGTGTTAATCTACATTAGGGGGATAAAACATAATTTCAAAACAAAAAGTTATTCATTTCAAATGAGGTTTAAATTGGAGATCAACTACAAGTGAGAGGAGGAAAGAAGGAAAAATAACACAACCGCCTGTGGCCAAGCAAGTACAGCATACCTTGTCCCCCAGGGTACATACATCGAAATACACGCCCAAGTTCTTCAGCCTGAACTCTTCCTGCCGGAGTCAGTTCTCCACCCCATTTTAAAATAAGAACAAGTGAAGGTTCTCTAGGTGTATCTAAAAACAAATTATAATAAAAAAATGTTTAATAAGTCGTTAGTTTATAAATAAGAATATTTTATATTCAATTATATGAATAAAAATTTACTATCCTGGAAGCATAAAGCATTTATATTTTGTGAGAAATATCACATTTGTACTCTAGAGAAATTATATGAGGTTCTCTCAGAGATCACAAGTTACAGCCCTGCTCTGGTCAATAATGGCATCCAAATGTTGCTGTTGAGCCTTGTATACAAAGTGATGAAGATTGGAGAAATAAGGGAAAATGTGAGGCTTATGCACAGCCTGAATAACTCAGTTGGTAGAGTAAGCTTAAAGTAAAGATAGGATGTTTGTGTCCTGCTCTAGGCTAAACATCATGACTTATAATGTATAAAAAGAATGGTTTTTTTCAATCCAAAATAGATGCATATAAATGATATTATGAACTCATATCCAAACGTGCGAGTTCATAACATCACTAATATGTATTAAAATCTGCAACTTCTTATTTGAAGACAAGAGCTCTATCAACTGATATAAAAAAGTTAGGTTGTGCAAGAACATCACCCAATTCTTCCTAATTTGAGTGAAAGGTATCTTGGTCTAAGTAGTCCTCCCATTTCTTTCTTCTACTATCATATTTGAACTTATACAATTCTTATTTCCTATTCCAGGGTCAGCAACATTGTTTTTTGTCCTAGTATGAAGTCTTAGAGAAAAACTCAAACTTCTGATATCTTGATCTTGAAGCAAATTCTCAACTGACTAAGCAATATGGAATACTTCCTGTTGCAGATAACATCTACAGTCTGGTTTTATACTTTTTATGCATTCTTCAGCATGAAATAGCCAAGATTTGTAATGGAAGCAAGATAACTTCTATGTGACAGAATTTTGTGAACCTCTGTGGAGACCGACAAATTCAGTCCTTCCACGCAATCAAATTTCCTTAAAAAAAATGAGTTCAGACTGCAATGACCAAGTTTATACTCACTGGACCCATCTCCTTTCGACAGGTTCTGTGAGTATAAGCTGAATGAATTGTAAAAGAAACTCAGAATATGATGGCATTTTACATTGTAGTCATGTATGGATAAACTTAAAAATTAAGTGAAATTTAAGAAGTATATTTCATGAAATAAACCAGATATATTTCCACAAAACCTAATTAAAAATTAAAGAAAACATGATTTCAATTAAAAATATACCTTAAAACTTTCCAGATCATCATCATCCATATTTATAAAGTAGACTAAAAGTTATAGCTTTTAGTTCTGAAAAATTCTTCTTTGAATTGTTGTAGTATAAACCTAGTTTCTGTCTTGTAGATAAATTATAAACCTATCAAATTTAACCAGTCAAGACTAAAATATAGATGCTTTGCCATCATTTATCTTTTGTTATTACAAGCTACAGTCAACATGAGAAAAATATTTCATATTGAAAATGAAACAGTGAAAAGCATAACTGGACAACAAAGAAAATTCACATTGAAAGAACTGGCACTCCTTCAAAAAATTATGTTATTAAATTTCACCCTATTTATGAAACACTCACATCATGAAATTAATGTGTTTCAGGGACATTATTTTCTCAATTCCAGTCAAGACTGAAAAAGAAATGTACAAATACAAATATATTCTGTATAAATTTGTGTTCCATAATAAAGAAAATATTTCATAATAAAATATAGAAATCTTTAATTTTATAATTTTACACACTTCACAATTTTCTTTTAAAAAAATGTTAAGCATTATAAGAATATTGTGTATACAAGGGTCATGCATGGGGATTTCACTCTTTTCTAAAAGCAAGTAGTTTTAACAAACATGCTAGTTAACACTGAGTTACACTTCAAGTGTAGCAAATAGTACATCTGGATCAATTTTGATTTTATCAAAGCTGATTATTAGAGAAAAGTTGGTAAGTTCACTAGAAACAATAAAGCTTATCCAGTTCCTAATTTTGCAAATGCCTGCTGTGACTCATAGATTTAGCCATATTATGTAGTTCATATAATCTCTAATAAGAATGAAATCCCCAATCAGGTTAAAATGAAATTAGTTTTTGAAGTTTCCCATATAAGGTAGAGATTTTGGAAAGAAGTTTTAAAGCAAAATTGTCAAGCACTTCATTTCTCAAATTACAATATGTAATAAAAAATGTCCAACATTTTAGCTTTAATTATAATTAGATTGCACACAAACACAACAATATGTAAAATCTTGGGATTTTGGGGCCTCCTTCTTATGGGGGGGGGGGAGGGGGGGAGCAAAACCTATTTCACTCTCTTTTAGAGAGAAAAAGTCAAGTACAAAACTGTAGAACATTACCAAATTAGTATAAAAATGTGTTTGTCCAGCAGAAAAAAACTGAAAAGAATGTGGAAAACTAGGGGATATAGACTCTAAATCCTCACCATATAAAACATAAACATAGTCAGAAGATTGTGAGAGCTTGCATTGGGAAACATTATGCATATAATCATTTGGTTGCACTGGCGTTCAGATTACATTTTTATAAAAAATGAGAATAATTTTGCAATATTCTTCATTAGTAAACATGTAATTAGAATGGATACACATCAATTTTAATAAACTATTAAATTAAAGACAACCATTTAAAAAGTCATTTAATAAAACCACCTTTCTCGACATACATAAGTTTACAAAGCCAGAGAACTTTCGGGCATCACCATGCCTTTCATAATTTTGCCCCCGGCAAAATTCAAAATTTTGCCTATTGATTTGGCTTATATGTAAGCATTTGTTGGCACAGCATTTTTCATTTCGCCACTGATGAAGAGCATGGTGATGCTTGAAAGTGCTTTGGCTTTGTAAACTTATGTACGTCGAGAAAGGTGGTTTTATAAAATGACTTTTTAAACCTACGATTGGTTGTCTTTAAGCTTTAATTTCATAGTATAGTAAACATGGCTCATAAAATCGAAATAAAAATAGGACAGAGTGACAAACACATAGCATAAGGATACAATACTACAGATGAAATGTTCTTTCAACCTCAGATTAGTTTACTTATTTCTCTAACTTCGATTACAATGATGTTTTCTGAAAAATCGTCTGTCAAATAAAACAGTTAGCATTCAAACTAAATTTACTACATCGTTTGTTATACAACTTTCATTAAACAAATTTGCAGTTTATAGAATCACATGCATTTGAAACTATTTTTTTGATAATTATTTGCAGCTTTTTCTGTTGGACAAACAATTTATAATACTAATTTGGTAATACTCTACAACTTTGTAATTAACTTTTTTCTCTCTCTAAAGGGGGTGAGTTATCTTCTGCCCCCATAAGAAGAGAGGTCATTTCCCCAAAGTTGTTTTGTTGTATAGCACAATAGGGGTTTCCTATGCAGTTGCATTAAAAAAATATGGATAAATCTCTTCATTCTCAAGAAATTTCCCCTGATAAAGACTTTCCTAAACACCTTGTATAGCACTGACAGGAAGATCAATAGAATATTATATTGAATGTAAATATTCATAACCTCTAATTTAAAGAGTTTTTCCTGTTATATATTACACGACTGATTAAAGATAGAAAAACAGAAACCAAGAGTATACAGCAAACCAGTAGTTGGCGAAGAGTTGCTGTTTTTGGCTATTGTATTCATTTTAAACAGTCTTTCTTGAATCTTTTTTATTTTATTTTGTAAGAAAAAATAAAAACTCTTTAAGGACTTTTTAAAAAAAGTATTTTTAAAGGCCTTTAAAAATGAAAATAAGGACTTTCTAAGGGTTGTGGGAATCCTGTAATTGTAGTACTATGAAGGGATTTCACAAATTAAATATTTGAGATAAATCCTAAAATCGCAGGATTTTGGTATGTCAAATTCCTGGATTTTGGGATCAATATATTGGATGGGATCCCACGATAACTACCCCTAATCCTCACTTTCAAATCAAATGTCAAAATCAATATCTTTAAAAATAATATAATTCAGTTAATAAATAAATTGTTATTTGTCGAAAGGGCTTACACCAAGAGCGTTGGTCCTCCATGGAGGTCAAATACATAAAATCATATCAAAGTGAAATATCTCTTGAGTTATTTGATTTCAATGAGACATTTTTAGTTCAATCAGACTAAGTAAAAGAACTATTCTGATACAAGTTTTATCATCTCTATAGAACTGTGAAGAATAACAGAAAGAAAAATAAATTTATGTCTTTAATGACCACTTATAAAATGAGAACGAAGCAGCATATTTAGGCTTTTATACTACTTTAAGCTTAATAGGGAGTAGGTTTATAGCAAAAAAATATTTCAGATTTTGTATCACAGTAAAAATTTGAAGATATGCATTTAAGCTAAATATATCCCAAAGTGTTGATTTCGGTGAATTTTTTTTTTTTTTCTTTAGTACAGGGAACCTTTTGGTAAAAATATTAAGTGGGAAAAAAAATAGAATTAAAATACTTATCTTTATCAGTCTGTAATGACTGCTTATAATTCAAAAATAGCTCAGTATATTTACATATATTTTTCACTGGTTTATTAGGTTTAATTCATAGTAGGTGAAACTTTTCATGGCTAAAATATTTCAGATTTCGAACAGCATTTATTTTCATTCAGTGTTATCTTCAGAAATGCCAGATATTTCTGTTAGTTGTATATAAAAATGGTTTTCCACCAGCTCCAGATTTATCATCAAAGATCAAATCCCTTAACAAAAGCCCTTTCAACAAATAATAATTAAAAACATTCTTCTGATTCTTTTTAAATATAGAACATCCAATATCCTTTTCAGATTTATATTTAAAACCTTGGAAGTATGGACACAATTATTTTCACTAAAATATCCTACATATGGTGAATGGAGTTAATTAGTAGCACACACACAGTAATGTATTTGAGATAATAATCATACTAACAGTTCAGATAATATTGCTCTTTACTATTAACAGAATTTGATTAACTCTAAAATGAAGAATTTATGCAATTAGTAGCTTCTAAACAAATGGGAACAAAATGATAAAATGTGTTAATAACATAAAATAAGTGGCGTGCAATGAATTTAAAATGGTAGTCTTAGTAGACTTAGTATTAAATTATAAAAAAAAAGCTTAATTTCTAAAAGAAAAATCATAAAAAGAAGCATGAATCCTCTTTTCAAATCAAGCAATGCACAGGGGTTTCGGAGCATTAGAATAGGTAGTCAAAACTGTTTCATAAAACGAAATAAGAAAATATTACTGATTAGTTTAAAAACCTCGAGCTTAAAGCTTCTCATAAATTAATGCAAAGAACTACTGCCTTATGGCTTGTTATGTTTGAAAAAATAAAACTTTTTCAAAACTAAATCCATTTAAGACTTAAATGAAGGCTATGTCTTGTTAAATAGGACAATACCTGAGTTTAGAAAAGTTGAACTTTCTTGACAATAGCTATCTCCCAATGAATGGAATATATTGTCTTCCTCATTTTTGCAATTCGAAAAGGTTGAACTAAACTCTGTAAATATGAATCAATAAATTATTAACTACCTTCTTTTCTCAAGCTGCAAATAAATGTCAGTAAGAATAAATATTAACCTGTGTGTGTGCCACCCGTGAAGCTAAACTTGTGCATAACGAAATGCTACAAAGGGTGACAAGAAACAAGTACTGAATGGCTGCATATAGTTTTTATGTTAGTCATATTACTTTATTGTTTCTACTTTAAAGATACACCTTATGCTACATTTCAACATTATTACTTTCAAAATAGACATTTTATGTATTGGGTACAATTTTTTTGTATATTGCAACACAAGTTTGTGTATCTGCTGTAAACATATTGGCCCAATCCTGCATGGTCTTTACTTTAGTATCATAAATCACTCTGTAGTTAACTTTCAAAATAATGGTGCATTCCTTCTTAAACAAATAAAATATAGGTACAGTAAACTTCCATTAATCTAGTATCCATAGGTTCAACATGCCCGATAGTCTGACATACCTCTCAAAGAATTTTTGGGTCCATTTGGTTGTACTGCGGTACATTTATTGTAATAGACTAAATTATCTTATATACAGATTTCTGTTTATTAAAGTCTACTTTATAATTTTAAAATTAATTGAAATGTTTTTTACATACTGCACAATGTAAAGTTTTAGCCATATAAATATCCCATTTGCTGTCCATTATTTTGCTCTAAATTAATTTGTCTCATTTATTACCTCATTTTATTTTAACATCCGATGATCTGCCAAATTTGGTAATCCAGCTCTGAAGTCCCAAATATGCCAAATTATCATAAGATTACTGTAATATGACAAGGAGACTAATGACGAGCAGCCATTTCTCTACTGTGCACATTTGATCTGCCTCTTTTGAACTCTTAATATTTTCTCATCATTATCAAACTTGCTACAATGTTTACATATATTTCACAAATTTGCTCATGAATTTTAGTTAGATGAATGTTTAAGGTATTCGATTTATGACACATTTTATTTGAAAAACACAATACAGGGTTATGTTAAAACGTTAGCAGCCGACTCCTACCATGAAACGATGCAAAATCATATGCTGTGATAATGCCTATTTTAGGAATATTTCTGTTTGAATACAGATTCAGGAATGTACAAATTTAAGACAATAAAGTAACATTACTATACTAAACTAATTTTTTAAAATTAAATTTACAGTCAGTCAGTGCTTACTTTCTGGACACACCTTGTATTTTTAGGTGAAAATAATATTTTAAAAATGTATTTGTGTCAAGTAGTAAATTTGTAAAATACCAGAAAACAAATTTAATTCAAAAAGTGTACAATATTATTTCCCATCAATAGTATTTTAACAGAAATATGTTTTAAAGTATTTAATATTCAGCTGAATGAATTATACATCTTTAATTTTTGTTCTGCTTCTATTTTTGTGATATTTCCTAGTGTAGTTCAGCTTCAAAAAAGAGAATAATGAATTTTAATAATAAAATGTTAATTATGTCTGTAGATCATATACTTTGTTTGCATAATGCAACATTTTATTTATAACTAATATTTTATTTATAATTAATTTTTACTCATAACTAATACTAAAATATAGCAAAGCAGAAAACAAAAGAAATATACATATAGCAGCAATATTTTAATAAAATGCACATTACATGTCAAAATGTTTTGAAATCAGCATTATCATTACACACCAATAAACCAAGTAATGAGTAATTCATTTAGGCTAACTGAATATTTATATAATTAAAATGCACATTGATATGAAAAAAAAAATGCTTATTAGAAATATATATATATATATATATGTATATATATATATATATATACTCACTGTTTAAATATAAAACTGTCAATTTCAGCAAGTATAATAAATTTTGGATTTTTACACACGTTATTTGAAAAATTTATTTCAAATAGAACAACAAATTAAGAATAGACTGAAATTTATCCAATTTTAAAAAGAAAGAAAGTTAAAATAAAAAGTAAATATAAAATTTCTTTAAGGTATAATTTGTGGTAGCACATCAGTGGATGAAAATACTACCTTCATCACTACTGGAACGCCTTGGTCTTCCTTGAGGTTGATATTTTAATTGAACTTTTCTATTTATTCCAGAGAAATGGCCATACCTTTATAAAAAAGATAAATATTTCTAACACACTGTTTGCAACCAGACATGCATAGAACTTAAATCTAAAGGTATTCACACACACACAAAAGAAATGAATTATAACCAATCTGAAAGTTTAACTGCTGGTCTTTTGATAGTTCTGTTTTTATTCATTGTAATGCATTTGTATCATCTCCTCCAACTATAAAGGTAATTGTTGAAATGTAATTGTTTCAGTAGTTCAATGAATAGAGCCATGTCTGTTGTTATAAATTGGTGGTTCAATTAATTCTCTGCTGTGACACCAATACTTGACAATGCTACTACAGCAACATAACCTTGGAGGTTAGATACAGAGAATGACAGGTCTGAAAAATACTGCAATTGGAATTTTTTAAGTACAATTCATAGTAGCATTTTCAATTCAGAGAGTTACAATAAACATATGCTATTTTGCACAGAAACATAGAAAAATGAGGGGATAGCATAAATCAGAAAATACACTTGGATCTAAAATCTGGAGAACATAGGGCTCACTTCAAATATAGGAATAAAAAAAATCATCCTAGTAGCTGAATAGAGCATCACCTGAACAGCTAGAGATTGATGGTTTGATTCTCCCTTAAGACAAGAGTTCTTTACACACTATATATTTAAAGTAAAATTTTATTATTTATTTTAAGATAGTTAGTTGATCAAATTAATGTGAAGCATCGATACATAGGAAGCCATATTTTTTATTTAAGGAATTTGCTTGATCAAAGTTCTGTGAAGGATCCCTACTACAAGTTTCGAATTTTGTGTAAAGGGCCATTTTTATACATTTGAATTTTTTTGCAGTTTGTTTTTTATATTAAGAATTTGTGAAAGATCTTAAGAATGGAACCAGATTCTTTATAACTGACACCATCAATAGCATTTCTGCATTGTCAGAGATCAGAAATTTCTAAAATGTGCTGTGAGAACTGGAAAGTATTATAGTCAACATATGAAATTAAACATGTAACTAACTACACAGATATGTTTATTTTATGCATATTATTCTAAAAAAATTTTACAAAATTTTATTTACTTCATTTGTACAAAATTTAATGGCCATTATGATGATACAACAAATCTACATTAATGTTATAAGAGAAATTATACAATTTCCAAGTTAGAATATATAGATAAAATAGAAAGATCTATTACAAGTTCCAAATATCTAAACATACAAATCGCCTGAAAACTTCATTCAACAAATTTTAAATCTGAAATATTTACATTCCCTATATTATGTAGGAAAAACAAATAACTTGATTTGAAAATAAAAATAGCAATAGCTAAGAGATTCAGAAAAAATGCAAATTTTTTTCCAGAGAACCTACAATATACATGGCTAGACCATGAGAACTCATGACTTGCAGCAATGTTATATTGTTATAAAGCCACATTTATATAAAAAGACTAAAATTTAGGAAAGTAGTATAAATAAATATGTACTCTGCAGAAAATATTTATAACATTGAAAAAGTATGTACTAAAATACAAATTGGAAAATGTTACCTATGCAAAATTAATATAATTAAATCACTGTTCATTAAATCAAAAGTTAATTGAAAAAAAATCAAATAAATTTATGGATGAGAAAAATACTGCAAATGGAAAATAACTTACATTTCTAAAACAGATTTTAGTTGTTCTAATTTAGCTTTATTTTCTTCAATTTCTAAATCAGGTTTCAGTTCTATTTCATTCAAAAGAAATCTTGATATATCCAATATTTCCTAAAACCGGAAAATTAAAATGCATAGAATTACATAAGAAACACTAAATGTAAAAAAATATCTATATACATAAAACTGTAACTGTACTTGAAGCTGCTTAGGCTTTTTCAGTTTGACATGGCCATCCTTGTACCCACTATACTTCTTAAAAATCTCAAAAAACCTTAAAAATAAAAATAATATTTTAATGTGCCTTACATTCCAAAAGTAAATTTAAATGCAAAATATACATATTGTACTATGCATGTAAGGAAAGTAATAAGTAACTGATTTTAGAAGTAAACAAAGAGCTTCTTTCGCCAGGACAAAGGACAAGGTTCTTGCACATTTTTCATTAAAAAAGTACACATTTAAGCACCTTTTAAGAGCTATAGAAAAAAAAATTAAGTACTTTGGAAAAGTAGATTTAATGTATTAAGTAAATTCATCAAACTTCAATATCACTCAATTTTAACACTACATCCGGAATCTCGAGGGATGCTTATAAAAATGTCTGCCATCACTGATAAAATTTTCTTTAAATTTGAGCAAAATTGACATATTTTGAATTTTGCTGATGTGAAAATATTTAGCAGATTTTTGACAATATTTTACGTGAAGGAACACAAGAAAGAAAAGGCGAGTGTTTCATGAGTATATTAGAGATGTTTATAACTGAATTATAAAAACAGAAGAAAGTTTTCTGATCTGAAGGTCAGGCAGTTATGGATATAATTAATACACTAAAATGAAATAAATGTCACACAAGAAAGTCCTCCAGTTTTTCCAGTACACCCCTAATTATGGGTGCTGTAGCAATCCATTATTAGACTCGGAGAATCAGGGTTGAGTTTCTACTAGAAAGTGGAAACAACTGTAAGAAACAGGAACTGGAAAATATGAAACACCTTGACCCCTTTTCTATGTGGTGATGGGAAAAATTCCGCAGTTTGCAATCTGATTGTCACTCTTGGATGGGAGGCAATTTTTCCTACTTTTATTGTAATTTCTGAACTGTGATATCTGTTATTTAGTCTTATACAGAGCACTTTAGTACACACACAGCACTTCTAGTACACATTTAAGCAGTTTGTTTAGTAAGGTCCTTAAAACTCAAACTTAAGAAATGAGCAGTTTTTATGGACTTTCATGAATGACAAGCACCCTGAAGGAAAATGCTGTTTTATTTATAAAAAAAAATATTTTTTGTAAATAGGGAGTGGTGGGAGGGGCTCTGTTATTTTTAACATGTTTTAACAATAAAAATACTAGTAACATGTTCCAAAAAAATAGTGATATTTCCCATCTCAAGTACTTTTGCATTTCAAACAAAAATCACAAAACATTTATTACAAATGCATACTTACTTATAATGTTTCACTTCCATTTTCATTTTTTGTTTAGGCGTTCTGTCTCCATGGCGAATCACAGCTATTACACATCGTAATTCCATCCTGAAATGAAAACAATGTTTCTTTTGTACAAAATAAGGAAAACATTTTTTTTTTCCATTCAAACATGTTTCATGTGAAAATTTTTTATTATATCTTAACTATGCAATGCCCACTGCTTATGTAATAAAATGTTATGCGCTTTTTTAACATTTTACAACATAGTTGAAAAGTGTTTATGACTTTGTTCATTCATTCTGTCTGTCTGTCTGTCCATTAGCATGATAACTGCCGTAAAAATGACTTTATCAAAATGAAATTTTAGTATGTGTTTCAGACGGTCTGTGGGACCTATGGGAATATAAATGAATAATATCACCCAATTAGTTTTGGACTGAATGCAGGTTTAAAAAATGAAATACATTGAACTCTATGGGACCTAATTTTTCAAACATTTTTAAGTGAATTTAAAATTCCCAAATTGCTTCGAAAGTTTTAGGAAATATTCAAATTGTTCCATAAAATATATAAAAAAAATTTCAGCAATAGTTTTTTTAAATAAAAATTATTAATATAGGGAGAAAAACAAATTCAATTAAATTCTGACTCTTGCTATATCCTCCAGAAAGAAAAAAGTGATATATTTTATAATAAATATCTTTCCAAGAGTTGAATTATTTTATATACAAGAGAGGTTTCCCATTTTAAAATAAACATGGTAGACAACAATTTTTCACATTTTTTTTAAATTTTATATAACTCTTCAGGATTGATGGTCGTCTGTCTGACATGTCATTTTATACTTATTTGATGGCATTTTTAATGCACACTTTCCTACGTCCTAGAGAGTTGAAATTTGGTACACAACTTAAATTTGTAGAACATTTTATTCTACAAAAATTTAGTGGATTCTCAAATATAGATCCCACATTTTTTTTCGAAATGGCCTGCAAATAATCCCTGTTCACTTCTATAAATCGTTGTTAGATGTTAAAAATTCTGATGTAGGCAGTACATGACTTTCCTTGCAGACTTATATTCACATTCTCTTTATTTCTTCAATAATAATTTGAGTTTATCTGCACAAAATAACACCCATAAGTATTTTAAATGACACAGAATTTGCATGTTAAACTTAAATTTAGTTCTCATTTGATAGCTGGACTTATTGTCAAAGGTGGCGTAATGAAAACACAAAAAAACTAAAATATCTCAAGAACGGCTAGTCCTAGAGTAATGGGGTTAGTCTTATTTTTTTTTTGTCAAAAATTAAGTATAAAATAAGCATTTAATTGATATAATTGAGCACACATAGTCTTTATTTTTAGATTTAACAATTTTTGCGGACCATTTCGCAAAAACAGCCCCTTCCTTTTCCTGAATCATACCAGAATAACCTACAAGTGATTTATATACTAAATTTTGTTAAATTTGGTCCATTCGTTTTTAGCTAGAATGGATAAAGGCAATTTTTGCCAGCCATTTCACAAAGAAGGCAGATTCTTTTATTATGAATTGTACCAAAATCTAATGAACATCAGGGTTTCCCACAAAAAACTTACCAAAATTTATGAAATCTTGTCCATTAGTTTTTCAGTTAGAGTGGATACAATATCCTCACAGACACACAGAAACACATACAGATACACCCTTACACACATACGTCTCCCTAAAAACAGTTTTCTCATGTTCTAGAAGTCCCAAAAAGTGTAAATCCTTCAAAAATTCGAGTTCCCATTTTCAGCACGATTCCAATATTTTGAATACATACACACACATATATAATCTGTGTATCTAAATTCTGTGCCTAAGCAATTACAATAGTTGTGATTTTAAATGATCCTTAAACTTTTATTATTTCTACAACGAAGCCTAATTTTAACTTTTGCAGAATGCAAATATCTCAAGTGATTGTAAGATGAGTTATATAAGAATTGCTGAATTTTTTTAACACAGACTTATTTAGCTCTGGAGTCTGGAATAAAAGTTATATGAATGAAATATTCATTGATTTTGCATAGAGAATCAGACGATTTATATTTCGATGAAGTTTTAAATATTTAAGTATATTACATTACTGTAGTACTGTGATAATGTAAAAGATATCACCACTGAATGTATCACATTTTAGAGATTTTTAAATGAAATTGCATTTCAGTTGGAAAGTGTTTCATAATCAATGCTTATGTATGATTGATCTTTCTTATTTAATATTAATATAAAATATCATGATGAGTTAATAGCAGCAGGCTTTTTAATGGTAGAGATGTGGCTATGTTGGCAAATGATGCCTAGATGGTAGGTTTTCAAAGTGGAATTGTGCCATTTTACCATTATATACATACTAAGAAATCTATAAAAAATAATCACTTATATTTTAACGAGTAAAAATTTAAGTGATATTTTAATGAGTAAAAACCAGGAGCCTTACATTTTACCAAAAGTAGTAGGAACAATGGGAGGATCATCTAGCTGAAATGGCATTGACCAGGGTATGTGAAGTTGAGGTGTAAGCTCACGCAAAATCATATTGCTGAAAAAAATAAAAGTAATTGTAGTTTTTACTTATTTCCACATTTGAAGCAATGTTAATTTAAAAAAAAAAATGTCTATTGATGGAAGCTTAAAATTGTTATGATTCATTTAATTGTTAACTTTTTTATGAATACAATATAAATAATATGCAATATAAATAATACAATACTACAATATTGAAATTATCAGTAAAAAATTTAAGATATAAAATTAGTATTTTAACTATACTATAAGCCAAATGAGCACTTTCATTCAGTTTAAATTGATTAAAACACCACAAAAATTAGAAGAAAAGCTAATTACATTTTACATTCAGGATAAATATCCTAGGGAAAATTGAGAATCATTATTACAATATTGGAAACAGACAAAATGCATTTTATGCTTTACAATCAAAATATATAAAACTTCAAATAATTTATATACAAAAAGGATAACAATAAAATTCATCTGATTCCTCTCAATCCTTTATTGCATTTTTTTAATTGAAAACAATTTTTTTTTTGGCAAAATATTTCTTTACAACAGAAACATACATGCAAAAACTTCAAAATATTATCTAACTACATATTACTTACGGTTAAAAATAAAAACCCATTTACATTTCTTTTTTAATTTAACAAAGTATTAAATTACCCTAGAATTCCAATAACCCTCCTCTACTTTTAAAGAAAAATCATGGTAAATATAAGAAAGTTATAACCTGATATATACATATAATATATGTATGGCTGAATTTCTGATAATCGTCAATTTTGGGTCCCCTTGAGCTTTAAAAAATAAATAAATAAAACATTTTTTTGCCATATTTGTTTAGAATACAGTCTGTTCTACATATTTTTTTAGAAAAAAATATTTTTCAATTATGTTAAATATAGTTTTGACGTCATAAGACAGCAAATTCGTCATTTGTATCACTGTTCCCCAGTTATGAGTTGAGTTTCTATCTCTTAATAACATAAGTAAAACACGTAAATAATGGAAATAAATGATTGAAGTTTAAGATATTATGATTTTAACTTGTAAAAAATATAATTTTCTTAAAAATTTTAACAATAATTTTTTGCATAATTGCTTATACATGCTTTGCGTAATTGCTTATACATGCATCATCACAAAAGGGCAAGGGGGTGCTGCTCTGATAACAAAAAGGCAGCCAGGGCATTGTGCTCTTCTAAAATAGCCTGGGGCAGTGTTGCCCATACAAATTAGCATCCCCTACAAACATTTGTCATGGGCCCTTCCTTCATATTTGATTTTCACCTTTATGTGATTTTTTTCATCTCTTCTCCCACAAAAAAGTATATTGTAGGTCTGCCCCATCCCCCACTTGAGTGATGCCTGTGTCCCTCCCATCCCACCCCACCCTCCTATGGGTGGTTCTACCTGAGTGAAACTCTACAGGGGTGATAGTGGCAATGTTTCATTTTTGTATGTTCTAGTGTTTAGGTTGTAATGGTGTGTTAAATAATGTTTACCATTTCTTGTAAAATATTTTAGTTAATTTGTGGTATAATAAAATAAAAGATGTTTTTCAATGATTCAATGTGAATTGCATTATTATAATAATACTGTTTAATTAGCTCTTTCATATAAACAGTCATTTCAGCGAAGTTGTGCCCTGTGCCATTCAGGTGACATGAATATTTTTACTCATAAAATATATATATATTAAATTATTAGAATTTTAAAAAACTCTGAAAAGATCGACCTTGAATGATGCAAGGTCGATCCTATTTGCAAAAATGAGGTCAGCAAAATCCATTTACAGTAAAGCTGTGATAAAGTTCTCTAAAAATTCACACCTAAAGAGGAATTTCATTAAAAAAATTATATTTTTGCAAAATAATTACATAATATTAACACATTATGCATTAGAAATTATATGTTTGCATTGTTTATTTGAGTTGATGTGAAAATAAAAAAAAAAAATAAAAAAAAAAACTAGTGTTTTGATATTTTGCACATTTTAGACAAAAAAACATGTGTCACCAGAATGATGTTTTTATTCAAACTATGCATTAAAATTCCATTAAATCATGCTAAACAGCTCAGTCATCTATTAAAAATCTTAAAAAACATTACCAAGAACTTATTCCAAGCAAAAGTTTCTAGAAACTATGAAGTTGAAAAAAAAAATGAATTAAAATAGAATTATTAAAGATAAATAGTAAAGCATCCATAACAAACAGAGGTATTCAAATACCAACCAGAGAAAACTCAAGAGAATGTCAGAAACCATCATTAAATTTAAAACAAAAATATTAAAGAAAACTTATAAATTTTATCTTATTTATATGATGCATTAGCACAATAAGTAGATGTAATTTTAATTGTACCATTTTTTAATACATTTGTATTGTTAAACTTACTAGTTTCATATGCTCACTATTTTATATTTAAACTCTTTGATATTATATATATATATATATATATATATTAAAGAAAAACAGTTGGGACTTGAAGGAGACACTTTGTAAAGAAACTTATAGTACCACTAGCAGCATACCCGTTCTTTGTACGGAGTATACAATAAAAAAAAACTTATACAATAAATTCAAAATCATGTTCAAATTCCTGTAGTATACTAAATGACATTGTTAATCAAATTATTCTGGTAAAATATTTAATTTAATGCTCCTAAAAAGAAGTTTAAAGATATCTGTTCTCGCTATACAAAATTATCTTGACAGTCAGATTTGAAGAATAAAACATCCTGGCCCAGTTTGTAAACAAATTTACAAAATATATGAAATTGAATCAATATATGCAAAATAAAAGCGTTAAAATTGTACGGGACCCATACTATTTATATTCGTGAATATTAGAAGATATACCCTGAATTAGTAGATTACACATATAAATTGAAATATCAATAAACCCATAATTTTTAAACCTGAAGGCAGTAATTGATTTCAATATATGCCAAAATGAAAGTGCTAAAATTATATGGAAAGATACTTGTACTACTTATATTGTCGTAGATTAGAAGATATGCCCATGTGTTATTAAAAGATTACCCATATTACAATATGAGTCTCATAAATCTTTGAAAAAATAAAACAGATGATGTAATAAATTAAAAATATCAATAATCTAAATAATATTTAGACCAGAAGTCCATAATTGATTTCAATATATGCCAATATATGTCAAAATATATTCCAATATACATGTACTACTGATATTCTCATAGATTAGAAGATATACCCATGCATTTGTAGAAGATTACCTGTACTACATACAATAGGAGTTTCACAACAATTTTTGCCAAAATAAAACAATAGCATAATAACTTGAAAATATCAATAATAATAATAATGTTTAAACCTGAAAACTATAATTGATATTATCTACTCAAAAATGCAATATCAATGAAATTTATTTTATATACATATCTTTATTATTTAAATTTGAAAAGATTTAATAAAAATCATCTACAGCATAAACACATTTGATTTAAATCCATTACAAAGCAACATATCATTTTCTTGAAATAAATTGGCGGAAAAAATATTGTCTGAATAATACTATCTCTATGGAAGGTTTGGAGATATTTTCACCAATTTAGCAGCATTTTAAAAAATCACCAAATTAATAGCTAACTGGAACTGTAGAACTGACCGTCCCACTTGGCGATAAATTAAAGAAACATCACAATACTATCCCCAAACAAAACACAATTAATTTCATTTATTTAGAGCAATTTTAACAATTTCAAGATATACTTATGGATTTACAAACATTTTTATTAATTTGGCGACATTTTAAAATTTTGCTAAATGTGTTACTAAGTAGGTCGGTTGGACTAACAGACAAATGCTACCGAAGCATCATTTCGGTACTCTCTTCTAACAAAACAAAACTCATTTCATTGATTTAGCATCATTTTTATCAATTTGGCAACATTTCCATCAATTTGGCAACATTTAAGAAAAGGTGTCAAGTTAGCAATATCCTGCCAAATTCATAGATCTGAATTTGCAGATCTGAAGAATAAAACATCCTGATCCCGTTTGTATATACTGCACTAAAATTGTATTAGAAGATATACCCATTCCACTCTTATTCTGTTTCAACAATTGGCTAAATGCGTTTATTGACTTAAACACAATATATAAGTTTATTGACTATACACAATATATAAGTTTGAAAACTCTTTGCCAAACTAAATGAAAGTGATGTATTCAGTCTGTAACTAATATAATTAAAAGAAAAATCAAATCATTCATTTATAAGATATATTTTTATATCCATTTATTTATTATTCAAATCGAAAAAATAATAAAAATTAACAAACACATTTGATTTAATTGAGTTGTTGAGCAACATGATATAAGAAAGAATCTTTCTAATAAACTGCTGATAATCAAATAACCATTTTGATGTCTTAATACTTTTCATTGTTGAATAAGAGGCTGTGAAAAATAAATCATAGTAATAGTTTTCATTTCAATTCATGTTTGAAACCTGCGATTTTTAACAGTGACTAATATGTGCAATAAACTCCAACCAAATTCAGAGATATAATTTTCTTCAAATAAATTGCCGAAAAGAAATATTGTCTGCATAATGCTATCTCTATGGAAGGTTTAACTGTTTCCATTTCAATTCCTGTTTTAAACTTATGACTTTCAAAGTGACTAATAAGTGCAATAAACTGCAACGAACCTCAGAGATATAATTTTCTTCAAATAAATTGGCAGAATAAATATCGTCTGTATAATGCTATCTCTATGGAAGATTTAATTGTTTGCTTTTAATTAATATCTCAACAACTCCTGGTTTTAGAAACGCAAAATATGGACTAAATTTAAAGTGGGGCTATATCAAGGCTATCCACAAAATTTCATTAAATTCAGTTTGGCCGTTCTTCCGTGATGAAATAGATTTTCAATTTTATTTATATAGATATAGGGTAGAAGGGACAGTGCATTTACTATTCCACAATTTTTCTGTTTCCCTTTCTACCATAGATATGCTTTGTTTATTTCAGGAGAGGAGAAAGGAGATAATTTGCTCCTTTCTTTTCTACTTTTGATTCAGCTAATAAAACGTGGATTCGGAGAAAAAAGAAATCTAAAAACATTTGTAATCTCTAATATGTTAATAATATTGCACAATTGATACATAAGGCCCAAAATTTTGTACTTTTGTATCACAATGTGTATCATTTTTTTAGGATTTAGCATAAATGATGCTGTCTTGTTAACTGTAAATTTACATATTGTCAAAGATTAAAAAGCAAAAAATGATATTTTTACCCAAGAATTTTTGAACAATCATCGTAATACTTCATAGAATTCTTTACAAAACTGAATCCATTGACATCACAAACATATGATTTTCCATTTGCTCTAAGAAGGTCAAAACCGCAAACAGTTTGCTAAAATACAAATTTCTCTTTAAAATCTAATAGTTTAAAGTTTACAAAGATTACAATCTATATATACATAAATTGAAATGTACAAAATAACTAAGGCACCACTATTTGATAAATGCTTCAACTTTAGGATATGAGGAAAGATCTGAATCAATGATTTTGAAATAACTTATTTAATAGAATATAATATAGGCTCCAAATCATGAATCTCTGTCAGTCTGAGAAAATGTTTGACATAATATAAGGAATTTCAAATTTTGTTAAACATTATTGGAATTAAGTAAAAAGAATGGAAATTTTGTGAACAAAGTCAGAAGCAGCTCATACTGTAGAAAAAAAGCTGTAGTCCCTTTACATAATGACCTACCCACCTTTAACCCTTGAGCATGCGCGCTGGGTCTTAGAGGCCCGGTCGTTCTAAAACCATACCGTAGAAACACCCCCTTTTCTCGAAAGTGGTCCAGGTCTCCAGTAGCTGTATTCAAGGTCAACCACTTTCTGATGGTTGGAATTTTAACATTCCTGAATTTCACTTTTGTAGATATTTTGGATGTTAGGGTCTTTCAGGTCCGACATGCATGTTCGTGTATTCGGATCTAAGTTCATTTTTTTTTTTAAGTTTTGGAAGTAAAATGAAGCGATATATGTCGTACAAGGATGAAAAGGCTTGAAACTATGCTTAGAGATGTATCAACTGATGAAGAAATGATAAATTAAGAGGATGAAGAAATAAATGATGATGAGATTTTTAGCGAACATAAATCTTCGTCAGAGGAAGATATTGATTCTTAAGACGAAGATACGGACATTTTGTCTCAAAACTTCTACATTGCCAAAGACGGCACAAAATGGAATAAAATTAAAAATCCACAAAATGTCAGAATTCCTTCTCACAATATCATACTAAAATTACCAGGACACAGTGATGCAAAAAATGTATATTCGATAATTGATTTGTGGCAACTGTTGATTGATGATAGTATTCTAATGGATATCGTGATTTACACAAATAAGTATATAGAGACTATAGCATATAATTTTGAGAGAGATCGTGATGCCAAAGAAACTTCAATAACAGAAATTAAAGCGTTGATTGGTCTTTTGTACTTTGGAGGACTTCACAAGTCGTCGCATGTAAATGTGAAAAATCTCTGGGCTACGAATGGAACAGGTCTCGATATTTTCCATCGAACTATGTCTCAGAAGCATTTTTTGTTCCTTTTAAGGTGTTTACAATTTGATGATATTACAGACCATGCTAGGAGAAGAGAGACAGACAAACTCGCTCCAGTAAGGGATATGTTTGAAGCTTTTGTAAGAAACTGCAAAACGTGTTATACTGTGGATGAATATATAACAATTGATGAAAAGCTTTTAGAGGACGATGTGCTTTTAGTCAATACATTCCTAACACACCTGCAAAGTATGGTATAAAAATCTTTGCTCTTGTGGATTCCAGAACATTTTATACCTGGAATTTAGAAATTTATGCAGCTGCACAAGCTGATGGTCCATATAAACTAAATAATCCTGCTGATGAAATCGTAAAGAGATTAACAGAAAAGTTCTCAAATTCTAGAAGAAACTTTACAGTGGACAACTGGTATACAAGTTATAATTTGGCTAAAGACCTTCTAAAGAAAAAAAATCACACTTGTTGGAACAATTAGAAAAAATAAGCAAGAATTACCTAAGAAACTCATTACAGGAAAAAACCGAGAAGTGCATTCGTCTATGCTCGGCTTTCAGAAGCACATGACATTAGTTTAGTATGTACCAAAAAGGAATAAATGTATAAACGTTTTGTCAACAATGCACCATGATGATTTAATAGACTTAACACCTGGCGATGCTAAAAAGCCTAAGATCATAACATTTTATAATCTCAGAAAGGGAGCAGTAGATGTCATGGATGAAATGTCTGCAAACTTTTCTACTGCATGAATAAGCAAAAGATGGCCAATGGTAGTGTTTTTTTGTGTAATAAACACAGCAGCTATAAATGCTCGTGTGCTTTTAATGTCGGCTAAAAACCAAACAACAGCAAAGGGCCAGCGACAATTTTTGAATGAACTTGCTTTGGAGCTTATAAAGGAACATGTTCAAAACAAAAGCACGCAACAATCACTTCCTCGAAAATTGAGAGAACAACTGATAGAGTATTGTTCTTCAAGTCAGACCAGTGAGCCATAAAGAAAGGTACAAAAATGTGGCCAAAGAAAAATATTCCACATTTGTCCAAGTAAAAAAGATAGAAAATCTGCTATTTGTTGTACTAAGTGCGATGAAAATATCTGTAGTAAATGCACCATTTATATTTGCAAAGAATGTGAATAAATTGTAAGTATTTTTTGTAATTATTTATTTTTAATATACACTTAGCGTCTGTTCTTTCATAGAAAATTTATTTAATGTGGTAAAAGACATTCTCGGTAGTATTATTTAACAAAAACGGCTGACCAGGTCTGATAGACCCACTGCGCATCGTCGCGTAAGTACTTATAGCCCACGTTCCCTCGGGTTAAAATCTAAAAATCTAGATACTTTTTCAGCTCATAAAAGTTAATTCCTTATCAAATAGTGGCATATTTCATTACAAAACGGGTTGCTACTACATTTTATAAGCACAAATTATCAACAAGTATTTTTCCATTAATCCCCTCAAAGAAGAACATTTTAAAATTTGCATTAAATAAAATATATTGTCTGATCAGAACCTCCATTGAGTATAATACAACTGTTTTTATGATATGCTGGGTGTACTCAAATTTATGACTAGTATATGTATAATGTATGTAATATTTTCTTATACATTTCAGACAGACAGGCACCAAAAAAATTTATTGGATAGTAATTAGTTATAAACAAAAGTTAAAAACAATTTTGTCTTTTCTTCTTATATTAAATTGTATATTTTTGTTCTTATGTTTTTATACTAAATTATATTAGAAATTGTATATTAAATACTTATTACACTTTTTGATATGCAGCCAGGAGTAGAAAATAAAGCAGTTTGGTTGTCCACCAGGCAACTATGAAGGACATTACATAAAAAATCTGATGTGGGCAGCACATGACTTTCCTTATTTTATATAATGCAATGAATTTACTACTTTTACAGAAAAAAAAAAATAGATTATTCTTATAGTAGATACTTATGTTCTTTCCAAGATACTGAATTTTCATCAATTAGTCATCATTTTCATTGATTTAACATCATTTTTATCCATTTGGCGAGATTTTCGTTAATTTGGTAACATTTTAAAAAGTCGCCAAGTTGGCGATATTCCGCCAAATTCTTCGCTAAAATCTCGCCAAGCGTTATGGACAAAGAAATAAGTTATTCTTATAACAGATAAATGACTATTGGCATTCAAATACAAAAGTATTACTCAAAATATCTTTTCTCATGAATGGAATGAACTAGATCCACGAGAATCACCAAATTTATGGTATGATATTACATATGAAGTGAACATGTTTCTTAACAGTTAATATTTTTTTTAATTTATGGGATTTTTTGATAAATTTATTTGAAAAATGTACAATACCTCGAGAACGGTTCATGCTAGTGCTCTAAAGTTTATGTCAATCAAGCACATTTAAGCATGCTGGTATCGTTTCTAATTGTATTGCCACTGAGGATGAACATGTAAGATGTTCGAAAGTGTTTTGGCTATTGTTTTTACGTCTGTAGAATGATTTTAAAATAAAATGAATATTGGATCTGTGAGATTTGTCATTTATTAGTAATTAGTTTGTGTCAATCGTTTTCTACGGAAAAATTACATAAGAAATGTCTATTTGTGTAACTTTATTAAAGGTTTTGATTTTTTGATAATTTTTTCAAAATTTCACTCGAAAATTTAGGGGGGGGGGGGGGTCTGAACATTCAATTGCGTTTAAAAACAATAGGCTTCCAGTATTCAAGGATTGTGATTTTTGTACCAAATTTAATTCGAATCGCTCCATTCGTTCACAAGATATCGCCTCCATAGACTCACTGACACACACACACATACACACACACAGACATCACCTCAAAAATGTTTGATTCGTGATCAGGGATGCTTGAAAACTGCTCTCCTGTTGAAAACTCAAATTCGAATTTTCGATCCCTCACAATACTTTCTTTATACATTACGTATATAAGGAAATTAAAAATATAGTTTTCCAAAGAGAAAAACTATGAGATTATGTTTTGGTTTTATAACTTCTTGAGTCACTAGTTATTCTATATACTGACATTTAAAAAATATACAGATTCTCGATTATTACATGCAGCATCAACTCAGACTCAGCGAGTCCCATCGTCATTTCTCTGCTGTTCTCAAGCGAGAATCCTGAAAACAAGTGTCTCTTTTCATATTGTTTGTTCCCACTACCCCCTGACGGTTTTTGTGACATGACCCCACAGTACCAAATTACTGGGCCAGGTGTAAAAATTCACAGAGGCAAGATAGCAAACTTAAGGAACCTCTTACATAATCCTTCTTTGCATAGACAGAAAGGAGTTTGTGACAAACATGTTTCTCATTATTAGGATAACTCATCGCAATATAAAAATAAAATTATTTAAAATAATTATCAAGATGTATTTTTCTCTTTTAATCAGCAATTAATTATATATAGTTTCTATTACTGAACGTTTTATGACAGTATATCTGAGCTGAGAAACAATTCATTAAACGTTACTGTTCTTACTCATTATTTGGGCATTAGTCAAAACATTAAGCACCAAACCAGTGGGTCTCATTGACGTTAACAGCATACACGCAAAAATATTTAGGTACATTATATATATAAAAATAAAATAAAATTACGAAAGAATTAATCCATTTTTAATTTGATTCAAAGAAATTTCAGAGTATATGCACATACCTTAAATGCCAAGCACACTTTGCGGGCAATAAGCTTTTCAGCATTACTTAGTATCACAGGATACCTAACTTCTTTGCCCTCTTTATCTCTTTCTACTTTACCATCAAGAGCAGGTGACTTTCTTGCCTCTGCATGAGCATAATCTGGACCAACGGTATAAACCTTCAAATTAAAAGGAAAATGTGATCCACATTCAGACAGGGAATATATTCAAATTCGACATAATGATGACAAAAATATTATAAACTATATACACAATTTTAAAAAACAATGTAATTGAATTCTTAATACAAGCATGAACAAATTCATAGCTTATCCCACAATTTAAATAAACATTACCAGTTTTGAAATCGTGACACAGAAGAAATAAACATTTCACTTCAAAAATATGAAAGAAACCAAATACTGTAATACTTCGACAGCATTCAAACTTGATAAAATGTAAACAAGTTAGTTTAAGATTATAAAACTACTATTTTTTGATGTTTGATTTTTAAAATATGATGAATATATTCACTATCTATAATTTCAATAATTTAAATTTAGTAATGCAGGAAAATTTTCCTTAGAATTTTTTTTTTAATTTACCTAACTGAAATTTTTCTTGATAATTGTATAGAATTCACAAATTACACACACAAAAATTCTCATTTTATACTTTATTGAAAAATACCCCTGCTATCTTATGAGGAATATTCTTTTAGAGATTTTCATCATGAGATAAATGTTTTGAAAAGAACATACAACCTTTTAAAGCATAAAAGCATAAAACATACTTTGACATCAGTTCCATCAGTTGGCATAAATTCTTCATAAATGAAGGATCCTGATTTCCGTATTCTGCTCTCTGGCGAGTAGACACTACTTCGACTGCCAATCTATAATAATGAATTCATTTCATTCAAACAATTGATGAATTACATGACCAGTTAATATACATTTAAAATAAATATAAAAATAATCCGATGTGGATAACACATTAATCAAATTTCTTTTCTTTTTTTTAGTTATTTATATTTATAGAAAAGAAATATATTCACCTTATCATACAAAATAAAACAGAAAATTAATATTTATTTATAATTGCATACCTGCCAACCTGGGAAAATTGGAATGTGTAAAATTTTGCGTGAATGACATTTATAATGATTTTTTTTAAACTACACGCGTAAATGACATTTCTAATGAATTTAACTATGTACAAGTACCTGCATTACAGAAATACTGCATTAAATATCAGGTGTAGTACTGGTAGAATATGAAAATTCAGGACACCAATTTTATAAAATTTCAGACAACAAACAAAAAATATATAAAGGCTTAATCCGGTGAGAATTACTTTATAATGAAAACAAATATTTATGTGTGGCAAAACACAGGTTTTCACTAAAGAGAGTAACAAATATTGATCTTTAATAATAATAAATATATATATATATATATAACACTGAATTATATTCCTGCCAAAATGGTTTCCTTTTTGTTTGCCTAAATCATTGCTTTAATACCACTTTTTGGAAAATATCCCTTCACAGAGTTCATACCTATTTTTTAAATAGAAAAATTTATATTATACAAATATAATTAAAAAATTAACCTTAATAATTAGTCATAATATGAAAATAAACTAGTTGAGTCGATCTAATATGCAACATTTAAATGATGAAAATGGATGGAAAAAGATACTAACGTACTCTCGGCAATTCACACGAAGTAACTGAATTGCGTAATCGCACTGTTTATGCGAAAATATTTAAGAAATTAACCGTAATAATTAATTAGAATATAAAAATAAGCTAGTTTAGTCAATCAAAAATGCAATATTTAGAAGATTGAGATGGATGGAAAAAGATACTATTGTAACTTCGGCGATTTATAAGAACAAACTGAATTGCGCAATCGCAGTGTTTATACGAAATTAATGTACAAAATAACATTTTAGCGATTTATGCTGAATTAGACAACCTTTGAATAAGTATAATGCTTTCATAAAATAAGCGATCGACATCTTAATTTACATTACACGCGGCAGTAAATCTCCATTAATTTGATTGGCATTACCCTGCATTTTATTATGGATTTGCTACGATCCCGGGAATGGTAGAAATCAGTGCTAAAAAAGCGAAAAATCGGTGTTTCCGAGGAATTATACCATGTCTGGTTAATTGATAAATTTCAAACAAAAAAAGCCGGAAAACTTCGCCGGAGATTGATTTCCCAGTAATGTTAAAAATTTCAAATGAATGCGGAAATGCGTAAAATATAACAATATATGCGTAAAAGTGTAAAGAGCAACTAAAATGCGTAAATTTTACGCATAATGCGTAAAAGTTGGCAGGTATGTAATTGCATTGAATTCACAGCTTAGCAATAATTTCGTTTGGTGATATATTTATATAAAACTACATTTTAAAAATGCTTAACATAGTCAAGCATATTTAATTTTTTATTTGTTTTTCCATTTGTACCAAAATCTAATCAGCACTAGAGGGATAGCAAATAAGTTACCTAATTGCTAAATTTTCTGTAAATTGGACAATTAGGCTCTAGAGATTTTGAAGCAGAATGAATAATATGTCATGCAAAAAATAAGTGGTTCATGTTTTAAGATGCTACTGGCTTACAATAAAAACCATAAGTAAAACTTAACTGAATGTGGATAAATAAAATTTAGTTGATATTACCTTTCTGAACAACCTCTGACTACCTCCTCCAGCTGAAGTAGGGTAATAGATATAGATGTTGTGATCTTCAGCTGAGATGGGCTTCTCAACAAATGGCTTATTGAATACAGCTCCATCAACTTCGACATGATCTTCACCCTCAACTAACTCTGATTTAAAAATAAAAGCATTAAAAAAAAATTAAGATTTGCTTAGTACTGAACTACATGACAGATCAACTTAATTGTAAGGAGGCAATAAAGAAATAGTAAATGGATTACAAGGAAAGTTATTTTTGTATGCATCAGAAAAGATGTATTACTCAAGCCAAAAGTTTTGGAGTAAGTTATTAGAAAAGTAATAAAAACCAAAGTTCACCAAATTCTTTTTTAAACAAATTTTGAATAGAACTCATAATTAACAAACGAATTTTGTGAATTTTTTAAAAATATGTACCTTTCATGTGTTCAAAACATTACTAATTTTTAAATTGCTATATAAGAAAATTGATTGGTAATATGATTTTCATAATATAACAACAGCTTCTTTAAATGTTTCACACTGCTCCAAAACAAATAAAAAAAATTTCTTGAATGCATCCGTTTATTAATTATAACTTTTATAAGGCATTTTTATGTCTAATTTTTGACACCGGAAATAATCTGGCAATTCTTCTTTCTTGGATGACCACTACCACCTTGTACATTTAAAAAGATTTGGAAACTGAATGGTATTATTTAGGAAGTAGCAGCCGTTTATTTAGAACTTGGGCAAAGTCAGGTAATTCATTCTAGCTTTTAATATATTTGAAAATAAATATTACAATTTTCTGTAATAAAAAAATAACTTGTATTCCCTCTCTTAATTTCTTTTTAAAACTCACTACTTTATAAATTATTCCTTAAATTTTAGGAAAAGAGAAAAAATAATCTTAAAACACACACTTTATGCTGATTTTTGGTAGAAACCCAAAATTACAAATATTGAAATGCTATTCAACTGAAGTGTTCACATTGTAATTCATGTAAGAGCTTAATTTTTGATTCTATAGTTTATTTGCACTCCATCTTTTTAGTAGCCAATCTTTGTACATTGCTACCTACTTTCAACAACAATAAAAGAAGTACTATTATTTTCACTCCTACACACTATAACATCAATTGCAAATGTTATTACTCTCAAAGAGCAAGTAATTAAAAAATAATATAGGAATAATTTAATACTGAAAATATTATATTGATTTATTCTTCAAAAATTTAATTTGATTTGTAAGAATATTTCATTAGCTACTCAGTATAATTACCAAAGTGGTTAGAATAATTTAGTATACATAAAAGTTATTACACAAATGGCTACAAGTTGATGAAATTTAGTAGCCAGATTTCAAATTTATTATCCAGATGACTAGTTATTAAAATATAATTTAAGCTATAACATACACACATTAATTTAACATTCTTTATCTGTTTGATAAAGAATGAAATAAAAATCATAAACTTAACCTGTATAACCAATGTTGTCTCTCTGAACAACACCAAACTGATATTACAATTTTGAACAACCTCGGAAAAAATATAATGGGCAAAAACTTCCATTGAAAAACTTTATTAAGAAATTTATTTAAGCTTACAACTCTATATTCTACTATAATTTATTTATAAAAATAATTGTTGGTATTTGTTTTAACTTTAACAGTCGTCCAATTAAAAAACTGACTCTACACTAGCAAGCATCTGGCAGCTGAAACAGCTGCTCATGCCCTTGGGTGAGTGAAGGTTTGGGTATTCCACACGAGCAAGCAGGTGACAGCAATTTGAGCTCTATTTGATAGTGATATTCGCATAAATCTAATCATAAATTTGCAATCACACTAATCTGTAGTGTGAATACTCTAAGAAGGTTAAAGTTGGATCAAGTTCCACTGATTAATAAAACTTTTCATATCTTACGACATTTTAATTATTCCAACATATTTTCTATTTTGGTCTATGGGCAGCACTGAGAAAAATGTTTAGTACAGATATGCACAAAATACATAATTATATCATTCATAAACAAAGCCATTATACAGCAGTGAGCTGCTGAAATTTTAACAATCATATTTCTATGAAATATACTATTTGAAAGTGAATTACAATATGTACTTTTCATAGGGTATAGAAAGGCTTAACACCAAAATTCTTTAATGTAAAAGTTCCATTTAGGTAAAGAGGCTCATAATCCTTTATAGTAAATGATTTTGGGGCCTCGTCCAGTGGTTTAAGAATCTTTAGACTCTTTTAGCAGCCCTTATTATGTATTTTTTTATGGGATAAAGATTCCAAGTTCTCATTCAGTGATGAACTGAACTGTGATTGCCCTGGTGTGTGTCATAAGAAGCTGCTATGGCTCAACAAAACTTGTATTAGGAGGGCTGTTGGGCTCCATACTGGGTGGACATTGTACCCTTAGAAAGTATTTGAGTATTACGAGTGTTATTAAGGACCTAGTCTGTAGAAGAGAAGCTGTCTATATGGGGAGAAAACTGCATTACATATACTCTGTGGATGTGAGGCCTTCTCTGCTTATAGGTCTGAGCACTTGGGTCAATGCTGGATTGAGCCTTGGGTGCTGCAGAACTTTCCTTGGCTGATCTTTGTTCTAGCCACAAGTTTTTCTTCCTAGACCCTTTCTTATAGTACAACAGACTGCTGTGCACTTTTTTATAGTACAACCTTATATGTTGTTGTCGAGACCCAGACTGTCCGACCTACCAGAAAGGTGTAAGGTAACTGTTTGGACAGCCGGGAAGTGCCACCCAATTTAGACCGGAACCCAGTGGGGGAGGCATCCACAGGGACCGTACCCTCCTTCCCCTACCACCAACCTTTCGGAAGGACTTACAGACCCACATGTTTAACGTGATCGTACTCCGCATGAACACGGCGGCAGTTGTGGCAACGTGCAAATCCAGCGTGCAAACCACCGGGCTACCGCGCCCGAAAAGTGCCAACAGCATGCGGTGTTCCCAGGTAGTCACCCACCCACAACCTTATATGTGTACTTTTTTATAGTACAACCTTGCTGTGTACATTTTTATAGTACCTTTTTTATAGTACAACAGATTACTGTGTTAGGCTCTTTTTGAACTACTCGTCCTTAAATCTAAAATTCCATTCAGTGGATGGAATTTCAATGCCAGCGTGAACCTAACTTTGGAAACAGCCCCTATAGATAGGTTCTCTGAGCAGTTCAATTTTTAAGAAATTTTAAGTGACTACTTAGCCCATTTATCGGTAAATCAGTCCCTGGAACTATTTTAAAAAGGGTCATATGACTAATAAGTAAGCATATTGCATATATATTTTAGTATGTGCGTTAATTCTATTATCTTATGTGCATACTTTATAATTCATTCCAAACATTTTTCTTAATCTGAAAATCAGTTTTATATCATTAATATTTTAATGACTGGCTCTTTTTGTATACTGATAAAACCTGGCTTCTGAGATTTTGTTTGTTATTATAAAATGTGCTTTTCTGCATTCTGCAAGTTATGTTTTTTAATACTTAATTGTAGCTGAGGAACAGTCAAATAAACACACTATTAGTTATATGCTAAAGCTAAATATATTTTGGTAAATATGCTACTAGTATAATGAGAGTTTACTACTAAAAAAGGTATTTTGGCTATGTTAGTTATTATATTAAATGGCTTCTGTTATAGCTATGATAAAGAGCTACTACCCTATCATTGCCGCAAAAAATTAATAGAGGACTGTGATCATAAGATTAATATAATCAAATATAATTTTAGAATAGAGAAAATAGTCAAAATCATGCAAAAAAGAAAAAAATTCTATCAATTTGAAAAAAATGTGTCAATTTACCTGAAGGATTTTCAGATTCTCTGTCTAGAACAGCATACCTTGGTAGTTCAATGCCTTCTCTTTCTAAAATACTGTAAACTTTTCGTCTGCAATAAAATGTATGCTTGAGACAAAAAAACATTACGTTTTAACATGAAAAATTAACAGAGAAAACAACAAATTGTGCTATGGTATTTTATTTATAGCAAATATAGCTAAATTACTGAGTTAATTAATTTGATGAGAAACAGTGGTTAAATTTTAGAATATTTAAAATTCAAAATATTTCTAACAGATAAAATTTATTTTTGAAAGAAATTAAAAAATGTATTTAAATAACAAGAACAGAGTAAAATTTGACTGCAAAATTATTTAATTGATAAGAAAATAATTCAACTGGCAACACACACACAAACACACACAAAAATACCCCCTCAAATTTATGTCTACATTTAAAATACACAGTAACACAAATGAGTCTATCACTGATAAATGTGTATACAGTAGCTTTACCTGTCTTGGATGTCATATTGCATGAATAAATCATTGATGATAAATGGTTTTCTTAAATTAGAATAATCAACAGCTTTGGCCAAAGGGAAACCTTTTGAATGAAAGGATATAAGGCAATCGCATACAGGCCATTTTTCTACTGGTTCCTGAAAGATACACAAATTATTTATATGGTATATTTAAAATATATACATATAATTGAATTATGACATGAATTGCTCAGCTAACAAGAAAATATATATGCACAAAAGCAAATTTTGGTGCTCCAAATAACTTATTTTTTGAAATTTCTAAACAATTTATAATTATTTAAAAATAAATTAATAACTATTTAGAATACTTTTGTAACAAATAAAATAAATCATAAATCTATGAGAGTGTCAAAAATGACAGTTTTCACCATACACAAAAACACTGGCATCGAGATGCAAGGGAATGTACTCTGACCACAAAAACATAAAATTTTGGAATTTTTAGGTGTTTTATTTTAATATCAATCATCAGTTGTGGGGAGAAAAAAAAAAAAGCCGAATTTAAAGTAGGATATGTATTTACACAGAAGTATTATTCTTTAGTGGCAATTGGATGTACATACAAGTTCAATAGTAGTTTATAGTGTTAAAAAAAATATTCTTTTAAATGATTACATCCACAATAATTAAGTAGAATAAATCAAGGATGAATGTTAACCAATACATATTTTTAAATGTTAAAATGTAAAATTAGTCAATAAAATAAGCAATTCCAAGCTATACATATTAAAATTAGTTTTATCCTAAATGAGAAATATTTATATTAGGCCATGGGCCCATTAAGCCCACTGCAGTATTTTTTATGACCTATCAGCATGCAATATAAACAAGCCCAGTTTCCTAGTTTCATATATTTTTTAACTATATTGTCTACTGTTTCTTTTAAAATTATTTTATCAGTAATTTTACTTTTAAATGTCTCTTTAATCATATTATTAGTCAAATCTCTATGAATTAATATTCCACACTACATGAAAGCTCTTTTCTCTGGCTTTGGTGAAATGATGACTTTTGGAAATTGGCATCTTTTGAAAAATGTTGCCAAATTGATGAAAATTTAATATCTAGGAAAATTAAGTTTAACGTCTTTGATAATCTGTTGCTTTGTGGGAATTATTAATTCAATATTCTTTATTCAAATGATAAAGAGTTTCACAGTTTGTTGTATGTGTTTTGTGAGAAAGTCTAGAGAATCAAAGATTAACTTACTTTATTAGAGGATGGTATAGTAATTTAAATTATGTTTCACTAGTGTATTGTAGTATAATAATTAATAATATCGATCAGGAGAGGTGACATGGTCTGTTTGTGTCCGGAGATATTAAGAGTACAAGCACTGTAGACAGATGGATGGGAGGAAATTTTTCACATAACTTTATGCACCCTGTTATATGCTAAGTTTATTTCTCAGTAGTATAATAAATTTTTATTTTTCAAATATCTAGTTCGTGAATATTTTTTAATATCCCACTGATAGGCAATCAAAGTGTGTTACTTTACTTCTAAGATTCTATGTAATAAGAAAGTTGTCACTCAAGATTTTCAAATTTATTGTGTTAAATTACATTTGAGCTAATTACAATTGAGGCGATCATGGTGATTTTTTAAAGAATGTTGTTGGAATGAAAAACTTTAAGCAGCATTCCATCATTGTTTGCTTGCCTGGTCTGGGTGAAATAAAGGAGCGCCTAGACAGAAAAGTCTGTATCTCCAGGATGAAGTTGCGTGGATGAATTTTTACATTATTTGTGGTAAAGACAAGTGCATAGTACAGATGAGTATATGAGAACCCTCGCAGCAAGAACGGGGACCAATGAGAATTTCGAACAAACGGATCTCCAATCAGAAAAGGCTAGCAGAGCGGACAACAAGGGGGCGGAACTTACAGGAAGAAGGTTTGGATAGCGTTAAACAAGATGGAGATTTTATCCATCGGATTTGAGTTTTTTGCGAGATTGAGTTTCACGAATTTAATAAAATTGATCACGTTGCTGATATTGAGGTCATTGAAGATGCTCTTAAGTTCGTTAAAAAGGGAGAAGATTTCGTTAAGTCCCGAAGAATTACTAGTTTTAGCCTCCTCCTGCCGGGGAGGGGGGGGGGGGGGTCTGGACCGTGCGTTAGAAGCAACATTTGCATACGAAAAATGACTGTTAGTTTCTTTGGAGTGATTTTGGATTTCTTTGGTCGGTTGAGAAGTACTGCCATGAGACAGAGTGTCCGGGAAGTCAGTGAGCGTGGGGGCCGTCTGTGCGACGGGGGGGGGGGGGACTCTAGTAAGAGCTGTTTCTTGAATTCTGGCATTGTTCTGACGTCTGTTAGCAGGATTAGCAGGGCAGAGTCTGTAATTAGCAGGATGCCCGCCCCCGCAGTTGCAACACACCGCAGGGGATTCCCTTGGGTGTTTGCAATCACGGGTGTGGTGCATGCCCGCGCATTTCAGGCAACGACTGTCGAAATTACAGCCTTCCGACGAATGTCCGTGACGCTGACAATTATAGCAAAGATTAATTACACGGGAAGCAAAGGGGGAGATGAAAATCCTAAGATTGAGGAGGTGTTTGATTTCAAGAAAAGAGTTTACCGAATTCTGACTGACAAGCACGAGGAAGACAGGGATGGGAGAGCCAAGTTTGCGGTTTTTGAACTGGGTGATGCGGGTGATTTCTATACCATTGGTATTGAGCTCTTTAATGATGTCCTCGGTGTCGGTACTGATGGGAAGTCCACGAATGGTGAATTTCTTGGGGTTATCACTTTTCAGATTGATGGAGCTGAAAGAGATTATTTTTTCCCTGAGTATCTTTTGAATTTTGCGATAATCAGTCACGCTGTGCGGCGAGAGTTTTATCATCTTTCGGTTGTGGCTACCAATGATGGGGGTCTCAAGATGAGTGTTGATTTCGGCAACAATTTTTTGCCAACCAGCGCTCGTGTTTAAGAAAAACGGTTGAGGTTTAATTATGTCTTCCTCATTAAGAATGGGGGAGTCTTCAGTGGGATTAGCTTCAGTATTTAAGATTTCAAAAGAGTTATTGGTATTAACAGGTGTGGAGGCACGGGGCTGAGGGCTTCTAGTAGTGTGTTTCTTACTAGGGGATTTAAACTCGTTACAAGAGTTCGAGGCCTCCAATTGGAGGGAGGATCTGTTATGAGCAGGGTGCTCGATTTCAAAATTTGAGTCGTTTAGATTATCATGTTGGTTAATACTGTCATCAGGCTTTTTCGGGGATCCGGGTCCGCTGCAGGTTTCATTGTCCACGATGAAATTGGTATTTCTGCCATTGAAATCAACGTCAAAAGAGATTTTCTCGGATTCAGTCGTGTCTTTGGGAATCGTTTTGGCAATCCTCCTTTTTGGGGAGGAGGGGGGGGGGGGGGGTTCCTATATGTTTGAGAAATTTAGCTTTCCTAGTATTAAATTTTTTGACGGTTTCATTATCATAGATGAGAGAAAAATCAATGAATTCAGGGAAATTGCAATGCGGGTTCTCAAAATACTCAAGAGTAGAAATGCACTTACCAATGTAGTCGTTCAGCTTCTCTCGATCAGTTCTGAGGAGTTCATTCTCATCATAGCCCCAGTCGGCCAGGAAGTCAGCAATGTCCGTGAGGAAGGTAGTAATCCATTTGGGTTTGGTGTCAAAGTTGAATCCATTAATTTCGTCGTTCTTGAAATTTCGCAGTCGAGAGATAGTCATAGAACATTTCCAAGGCAGGAACACAGATTGAGAACTTGGAGCTCCTTTGTCGTCAGTGTATTGAGCAAGAAGGACCTCCGTATCGAGTGAGGAGTCAAAGCGCGAGGTGTCGTTGGAGACCGACATGCTGTCGTCTCTCTCTCCAGTCAAATCGTGTGAGTGTAATCTGTAATCATGTTTTGGCAATCCTCCTTTTTGGGGAGGGGGGGGGGGGGGGTTCCTATATGTTTGAGAAATTTAGCTTTCCTAGTATTAAATTGTTGGGACCAGGCCATCAATGTTTTGTAGAACTTTGACAAATATAAGGTATTTGAGATATTTTGTTTTTCATTTTACATTGACATTTTTACTGACCTGAGAACTTTCCAGATGGAAGTAATTGGTTTAAACTTAAATTTTAAAGTAAATTAAGACACATTCAGACCATGGCATCAAAAATAAATTTTTACACAATGCATGTGAGCCCGGCCGTCCAAATAGTTACCTTACACCTTTCTGGTAGGTCGGACGGTCTGGGTCTCAAGAACAAGTGACAAGTGTGAGTAAATCGTTGAAAAGTATTCGAAATTAAGATTTTTTTGTACAAGAAATTGTGAGCACTTTCAAATCTATGTACATGTGTGAAGCTATTCTAAAATTAAATAAAAGTCAATCCCGAGCTTTAAAAGATGATAATGAGTTATATGTGCAATTTTCAATATTGAAGCAAATTAAAAAAAAAATGGTTTCAAAAGCAAAGCAAAAATTTCATTGATGTAGGTACATAATAAAACAAATACATAATCAAATTTTTATTTTCATTAAACA
Source organism: Amaurobius ferox (assembly GCA_951213105.1). Taxonomy (NCBI): domain Eukaryota; kingdom Metazoa; phylum Arthropoda; class Arachnida; order Araneae; family Amaurobiidae; genus Amaurobius; species Amaurobius ferox. The sequence continues at coordinate 144,725,739 of OX578135.1, read as the reverse complement.
TTCAAAATCATTAATGTATTTTAAAATGATTTTATTTTATTTTATGTGTTGCTCCCCAAAAAATGTGTAGCAAAAAGCAAAGAGGCAAAGAAACACAAATATCTCACTGTTGTAGATATAGTGCAAAATGAATGAATAAATTAAATATTTATTTTTATATGTGGCTAGTGAAAAAAATTTTAGTTTATAAAAGTGGTCCACAGAAAAAGTTAGGTTGACCGGGCCTAATTTATACTAATAAAATCTGTTATTGTATGTATATATTTATTAATAGCTATATTTCATTAGAATAATGCATTTAGATTATGGTTTTGAAATAATGATAATGTCAGTCTGTGCCATTTTCACAGCACTGATTTCTGATCTAAGGTTACATTATGAATAAAATGCTCACATTCAATATAACATCTTCTGGAAATACGACAGTTTTCAAGTATTCAAATTCTTCCAAACGTGTGAGTATTTCCTTCATAGGCTTTGACTGAGACTTTTTAGACATAGCACATATGCCCACAATAACTTGTTTGCCTTCGGATAAGTCATCCTCATCAGCATATCGATCACTTTCCTAAAAAGTGTTTAAAAAGAAATAAGCACATATAGAAATAAAATCAGTTTCATTCCTACCATCAGAATTTCAAAATATGTATACATGCTCTCTTAAATATTAAAAATTTTAAAGAAAACATATTTTAATTTTTAATGAATTAATACAAAGATAAAACTGCTCATTAATTTTTTAAAAATCACGTGCAGTATGTGATTTAAAACTAGGTAAATCAAGGAAATTACGAAATGAAAAACAATTATTTTTTGATACAAGTAACTCCAGTTTCATTAATTAAAAGAGAAAGTTATATTTGAAGTGTCAACAGCCCACACTTGTTCGAAATTTTCAATTTCCATCGAAATATTTATGTAGTAGCCAAATGTATAAGTAGATCAAAGATGTTAATATAAAAAAGCACTGTGAAGAAGTTTGAACTCATTTCTCCTTGTCCCAAAACTGTACAATTGCCCCCACCCCCTCCCCACCAAAAAAAAGTTCCAAACACTACTTTTATTCTAGCTTTTTGGGTCGTACAGTCAAACTAAAAGTATCATTAGACTCAAAATAATGCCTAATATAAATAAATATGCATAAAATTTGCATAAACTTCATATTTAGTTCTTCATATTTCCAAAAACCTAAATGGCAACACCCATTTTTTATGTCAGCATAAGATTCTTTGTCAACATTATGCTACATATGTGTGATTCTGGTCATAAATGCAAGAAATACACGGAAAACACCATTCGAGGTTCATCGCCATATTTAAGGTTGAAAAATGAAGGTCATATATACTCTGCAGTTATACCTTTTCTATTTTGTTAATATGGCACATTTTTTACAAAAACATTTTAGCAAAAGACTTGTGGGGTCCAGAACATATGAATTTTAGGGGCAGCACAAATGATGTTTTAACCATCAATATGTTGATATTAAATTAGGTTTATTGAAGCCCTAAAATTTAATGCCCTTCGAGTAGCTAATTATTTTCCTCACAAAGTTGGGTGAAAATCATTGGCCTTTTATTCAAATTATTCAAAAATTTATTTTTAATTTCTTTTTAGACTGATTCAATTAGAAATTCTATACACTTTGTTGTAAAAAAATATATACACACATAAAATATTGAAATACAGCCACAAAACTCTGCATGGAAATGTTATTTTAAGAGTTATCAAACTGTCAGTGCAAGAAACTTTAAATATACAGATGTTCTAGTACTACAGGCAAATTCTGAGTAAAGATATGATCCCCCATTGGCTGAACAATTATATTAGTTCATCTTCCTTTTTGTTTGATACTTTTTTTTTTCTGACAAGGAAAGTGATAGAATGACATATTTCAAGTAATGGCTAATCTAGGTGTGGTCCGAGATTCATATCCTATCAAAATATTAATTTTTAATAACATTAAAAAATTCTTACAATTACTAATACTTTAGAAGTTCTATCTGTCTTTGTGTTATCAGTAGTGGAAAATCTAAGCTTCGGACAGCCATAAAATTTGGGACTAGGTTAGCTAAACTCCCAGTAACTATCTTGGTGAGATTTTTTTTTTAATTTGAATTAGTTTTTTAGTTATTTTATGTTGAAAAATGATTTTGACCGATATTCAGGCAAATTGGCTCCTTAGTGATCTAAAATATTATCAGTTTCCATCTTGACATCATTGAAAAGATCGAAGAAAGTTATTTCTAACGATCTTTAAACCAAATTTGTAGGATATTTTTAAATACAATGAAAAATGCAATTTGAAAAGTTATCTGATTCATATTTCATCACATTAAAAAATGGAGCAACAACCTTTGCAAAAACATGGTCGATATCTTCATATTCTAACAACAACAAAATTACTTTATTATTTGATTTCTTGTAAATTTTCAAACAAAAGCATAAAAATCCAAATTTTAGATTCTGCTAATGAAGTGCTATGTTTTCTCCCATTCCCTGTCACTATGCAATGGGCTGGTTGCTATGTTTGTGAACATGCTTGTGGGTAAATAGACGAGTTGGAATGAAACAAATGAAGAAAATGATTTTGTTTCAAAACAGGTAATGTGAAATTTAGTGGTGTCATGTGTATTTGCTTTATTAAAGTAGTGGGTGCATACTTAGAACTCGAGCAATGTCAGTTAATTCGTTCAAGTTTATAAATAATTTACATTTCCAGAATTTATATTTTTTTATTACCAATAGTTATTAAAAATTGAGTGTTAATAAAATGGCTATTTGTAAATATGATATTTTATATAAATTAGTGTATATTCCAAATTTCAACTTTAAGGTTTGGCATTTACCAATTAAATTTTGACATTTGCAACAATATTCATTACATAATTGCACTTTTATGAAGACAAACTTTTCAACTATAAAAGAAGACATTTTTAGTTATATCCAATAACAAAAATAATTCTGATTTTTTAATTACAAATATATATATATACAGGCGGCCCTCGACTTTCGCACAATTCGCTATTTCACACATTTTCAAAAATTCAATTTTTTTAAAGCTTTTTGTCGATAATGCAAAAATCGCTCGCTTCCATGCAGTTACTCCCATGGAGCGAGGTAGCTTGCGCTCACTCACACACTGCCGCCTAAAGTAGCAGACTTTTCAGAATCGTTGTGACATCACTAGGGTTTAGAGCCATGGTGGTGGGGGGCCAAATGTCTACAATGTATTAAACAGGTTTAGTCTTGCGTTAGCAAGTGATAGCTACAGTGATAGCTACTTCTAAACGATATTATATGAGGACAATAATGAAATAGGGCATCAAGGCAACTGACAGGGAAAGTGGGCCTACATTAAAAGATTTTTGGAAGAACTATAATATATGGAACTCAATAAACCATTTTGGAGACTCATGGGCTGAAATAAGAGTCAACAATGAAAGGTTCCTGGAAACAATTACGCCCACAAATGATGAGTGATTTTATAAATACTGAAAAAACTGCAGAAACTATCACAGATGAAATAGTTAGCCTAATGAATGAACTAAACTTGGACTTCAACAACAAAGATATTAATGAATTGATTAAATCTCACTCAGTACCTCTGTCAAATGAATATTTAATTGAGCAACAAGAGTTAAATGAAATACACAATGAAAGTGAGGAAGAAGAAGCTGATAAAATTGTCAAGACTTTGACAATCAAAAATATGAATGAAGCTTTCATGCATCTTGACAAATTTTGGACTATCATAGAAGAATGCGATTCCAATAGAGAACGTATATCTCAAGTACATAGGGTAATTGAGATAGACACAGCATGTTATAGAACTCTTTATCAAAAAAGAAAAAAAGGATGGTATTCAACTAACTCTTGACAAGTTTATAAAGAAAACACCTGAAAGCACTTCAACACGCTTTGTTAACTTAATTATGTATATTGATAAATAAATACTATTATCATTGATAAATAAATGTTTTAAAATACAATTTTTGATGGGTATTTTTTACATCCCTCTACTTTCGAACATTCAACATTCGCACACATTTTCAGGAACCAATTATGTGCAAAAGTCGAAGGCCACCTGTATATATATATATTCTGGTTTAAAATTGTCATTTTTGTTAACTTTAAAATTTTTCCAAACACTAGGGTTTTAAATGTCTTTATATATATATATATATATATATATATATATATATATATATATATATATGCAATGACTTTCAGAAAGTGATAGCTAGAAAATGTTTAACTTTAAATTATTCATATTCATTATACATAAAAGAATAAATATAAATTTTTCTCAAATTATACCAAAAATATGAGTATGACACATTGCTGTTTCAGTACTGTTTAAGATTTCCCATTTTTATATTTTTGTTATCCATTTGGATTTGTTAAAATGATTTCTTTTTCTCAGGAATGTTAAACCTGTTAATAAAGGAGTGAAGCTAGCAAACAAACAGGGTTTTGCATTTAAAGCTAAGCAACATACACACTAAGGTGTTAAAAATTAAAAAATCAAATTGCAACAAAAATATTAGCAAATGCAAAAACCACAGTTATTGAAAAACAAAAAGAAACTTAAAAAAAGTATAAAAAAGAGCCAAAACACACATTCATTCCACGCATAGGTACCATGGATAAGAAACAATAGCTGCAGTCTGGGGATATAGGACTTGGAATGCAACAGATACAAGGGTGACTAGGATTAATAATTCTGGAAAAGAAAAATAATTTTGAGTTTTGCAAGGGCAAGCACTTAAAAACTATACAGCATTTTCTCATTTATTCAATTTTTTAATTTATCAATGCTACTTTTATTAATGTATAATTTATAAGCAAAAATAATTTAGCAAAATAAGTACGTTATTTGTTATGATCAGCATAAAATAATTAATCTTAATTTCTAAATCATTACTCTAGTATAAGATTGAAAAAATAAGTAAATTAATTAAATATGGAAAGATATAGGTTTGAAACATTACTAAGCTAACTGCTGTAAAAAATTAATTCTTTGAAATTCAGTAGATATAATTTGATGTACACTAATAAATAGGAGTGGACTGAGATAATCAAACTAGCCCAATTATTTATATTATATAGCACCTTGATTTGGCAGATAAACACCCAACCAGGCCTTAATTAGCCCAGCATGGTGGTGGTATTATATCCTTATGACTAGTCTGTTGAATATAAGGTTCAGAGATTTGTAAGTTTTAGCATTACATACATATTTTCATATTTTAATATATACGCTCTTGGATAATTTTACTGTATATTTTTAAACATACATCTTGTTACAAACTGCACATACTTAGTAAAATGCATATGAAAATTGTATGTTTTTATTAACCCCTTCAGGACAACTTAAAAACATGATATGAATTCTCGATATTAGCCCATAATTGTGATATGTTCAAAAGTATCATTTAGTCTAACATCACACACATGTGATAGTCTAAAAAGGCATTTCACTTAAGTTTTTCTAAATGATACTAGATGATGTTACAATGAAGTTTAGAATATATAAATACTTATTAGTGAATATATTACTGATTGAAACTTTACTCTTCTGTAATTTGATTTAACTCATATTTGAAACTATATCACAAATGTTGCAAAATATTTACTTTACAGGATACAAAAAGTAAATAAATAAATAAATCCAAAATAAAAAAATTATGCAAGCATTGTGAAATATGAATATGCACTGTAAATAGCTAGGGCATTTATAAAATGCTTTTATGAATTTAAAATTATTAAATTTAAATAAAGGCAGTGAAATTATACTTTTACTGGAAATAACATTTACTTTTTTATAAAAACCATTGAAAACTTGTAAAAGGTAACATGAAGTAAAAAAAAATATATATATATATTTATATATGTAAAAACAAAGTTATTGTAAAACATATTTTTTTTGCATTTTTGACATGCAATAGACTTAACATCAAGAAATCACTGGTTCTATGTTATTGTTTACTTTTCGAAAACACAGTTCCATGTGCATGTTCCTTTCACCATGTGTTGATCCCGAAAGAATTAAGAAGTACATATCATTTTTATTCTCAGAAGCAGCCATTAACTTTATTGCGGACGCAGCTTACTAGCTTTTATAGCTCACACAGAAAATAAGCTTAATGTTTTTTATATAATGCTAAGCTTATACTTGCAAACACAGAACTAATATTTCATAATTTTCTTATTGAACTGATTACTAAAAAAATTCCTGTTTTTTTATTAATTTATTTAATTTAAATTAAAAAAAATTATTGTGGGAGTAACATCATTTCTCTTAAACAAGCAGAAAATTATTTTTATACTTAGACTGAATGCAGAATGTGAGGAATTTGCTGGATGACAGTGAGGATAGAAGAGCTGGGGATCGTGAAAAAACATTTTCTGCTAAAAAAATTAATACAGTGTTTATTTAAAATACAAGTAATTTTTTGTTAACAATGTTTTTTGCAATGATTTAGATGCTTATTAGTAAGAAGCATTTATTGGCAACAAACCACACATCTCATCAACTAGTGTATTGTCATATGGAATGCTCAGATTACATGTGGACAACATACAACACTAAGCACCTCAGATTTCATTATAAAACCCTAGATTGTTTAGTTCAATAATATATAATGTAGGAATGTTTCTTAGAAACTTTTGGTACAACAGTTAAAATTCATAATGAAAGTAACATAGTAAAATTCTTTGCTCAAAATTAAGAATACAATGTTATTAAATCTGTAGTGAAGAAACAATGAATATCTGCTCCAACACTACTAACTGTATGAGAGACAGCTTTACTAGTTTAAGTCAGCTTAATTACCAGCAACATAAATTTGTGAATGTAGTATTCAGAAGGTTGGAAGCATGAGTTGTATTTTAAAATGAACACATGGTAACTTTAGTAAAATTTCCAATTACTGATTTGTAAGACTTGTAAGACGAGATGGATGAATACAGAAAGTGACTTTGCACTGAAACAATAAATAAATAGATTACAATGCAAAATTCTGCACAAATAAAATATAAAAAGCAGATAATCATTTCAAAAATATGTTATGAGTTAGATTTTTTCAGTATGAGCAAGCTAAGAGCACACTCCAAATGAGGAATAAAACAAATGCATCATTTGATGTGTAACTTTTGGCATGCTCTTACTAAAAAAAGACAATACATTTTTAAAACAATTGTCTGCTTTTTATATTAATATGGACCAGCGTCGCAATCTATTTATGAGATAAATAATATTTAAATGAAGAGTTGAACTATAATTTAATAACTTTCGTTACCTAATTTATCTATTAGGATGAGCATGTTGTTCTTCATCTACCTCTGCTCATATGCTCATCTGCACTAAAGCACATTAAGATTATTCTAGTCTCTGATATTATTTGCCATTGAAATCAAATATTTTTCATTGCTGGATCATTTAGTTAGAAGCCTTCCTCTCTCTCTCTTTTTAACTTTTAAAAGTCAGTTTTTTACAGCAATTTGTGGCATTGGCTCTAAAAAGGTATCTCCGCCAATTTTCCATATTTTAGTTATTACTCACATTTGATTTATTTTAACATCAAGGTTGTTTATGTTTGCAATAATAGTAGATATATATATATATACTAGTTTACTCTTACCAGTATACCCATTCACATGTAAAGACATGCTTTCTTAGTATATTTCACATAATTAGTTTTGCTATCATTAATATAAAGTCTAATATTTTAGTTTCTACTTCAAGGTTTATGAAGACTTTTTCATTATTCTAGCTAATAATCTACCAAAATTGTTAAGATTATAGGCCAAAATTAAATTTAACAATATCTAATATATCAGTTTTCTTTTAAAACTAGTACTTAATTGCTTTTATGATGTTAAGGGTGAGTGTCAGTAAATCTTCTGCCCTATCCGAGCTTTGTTAACTTTCGCAGAACATGTTTTTCACCGAAATTCTGCTCAAACAGTTGCGAAACATTTTTGGAAAATAAAATAAAATGCTTAGATTATATTAAAACTAAATTTAATACTCAATAAAATATAGAATATATTTTTTATTGTAATCCAAAATATTTTTGGTTATGCCATCTGTTGTCGTAATTTAATTCATACAGACTATTTTTATTTTTTAATGAACATTTTTAAATGTCTATTCCTTCTAATACAGTATTAAATACAACAGATCATATATAATAATGCCACAATCACAAAAAAGTAATTGAACTTGGATTTGAAGACAAAGGAACTTGAAAACAAGGTTGCAGTTTTCAGTGATGTACATTCAAATCCCTTTATCAAATTGATAGAATGAGAAATTACCTTTTCGTGATTGTGGCATTATTGTATATGATCTCTTGTTGTATTTAATACTATAATAGAAGGAATAGACATTTAAAAATCTTCATTAAAAAATAAAAATACTCTGTATGAATTAAATTATGACAACAGATGGCAGCACAAAAAATATTTTGGATTAAAATAAAAAATATATTCTATATTTTATTGAATATGAAATATAGTTTCAATATAATCTAAGAATTGCATTTTATGTTTCAGAAAATATTTCACAACTGTTTGAGCAGAATTTCGGTGAAAAATGTGTTCTGCAAAAATGAACAAAGTGCGGATAGGGCAGATTTACTAACGCTCACCCTTAAACAACATGCATGCTAGATCATGATCTGAATTGCTTCTGCGAAGAGACCCAATACTTTATTTTTCAGTTTTATTCTACATTTTTCTATTTAAGGCCATTTTAAGTTGGTTAACTAATTTTATTAAAACTCCAAATTCCATCATTGCCTCAAACACTTTACCTTTTTAATGCAGTCATAAGCTGTTTAAGTCTATAAATAAGTAAAATGTACATATTATATAATCTTTAATTTTCTCCAGCATTACAATAAAATTCATGCTATATAAAATTTTTATTTTGAACCAACCAAATTTTAATAAATAAGATACTTTTGATCTTAGATTGATTTTCCTTCCATTCATAAGAAAAATTGTTCTTGCTTCGATTTTCATTTGCTTGTTTTGCGATAATTATTTAGATCAATGATAAAACACTAACATATGAGACAATGCAAATTTCATTTATAAAAGTTTGTACAAATATATGCAAAATCAATATGTATATATGCAGTTTTAAATATGCCAAAATAAGTTTAAAATATATTTCTAAGCAGTGTAAAAGTTAGAACTAATGGTTTAGCTATTAAGACTACATTTCGAAGTTGCTTACAAATTATAACATGACAGCAATGTGAAAAAAGCTATTTAAAAGGAAGCAACAAATTATGCAAGTTTGCTTATAAAAGGAAAAAATATTAATAGATGGATAACATTGAAATTAGTACATAGTAGTACAATGCAATTTAGAATTTACTGTAATAAACTACACAGGACAGAAAACTATAGATAACTTAAATTAAATCATGAAGGTAAAAGAAATTGGGGATTTTACAGATGGAAGAATAATAACTCTCAAAGAGTCCATAGTCATTCTGTGGACATGTAGATATAATTTGATCAGAAGCTATAGCAGAAGCATATGGGCCATCAATATTAGTGTAAGAAAGGAGAATGTTAACCAGTTTACAGAAAAGGGCATGAATGCTAAATAAATGCTTGCAAAAGGCTTAAAGATTATAAATATGATATTGAGTCTAAATGATAATAATGAGCTGATAAATATAATATATATAATAATTAAAGGCAAAAGAAGTAAGAGTCATATAAGACTACTTTTCTACAACTAAATTGATATTCAGTTAATTACAGTCAAACCTGCTTATGATAAAATTATAATTATATCTTGTAAAATTTAGTGAAAACAGTAAATTAGATTTTTAAAATATGAAAAACAGTTTTCATACTGAAAAAAAAAATTGTTATTTTTTACTTTTGTTATAAACAAGTTTGAATATATAAGTAATTTTAAAATCCTGCATAAAAAATTAATAGTAAAAATAAAATACCTTTATCAGTTTATGAGATAAGCACTCCTCTTCTCCTATATAGAAACATGGCCTAGCTTGTTTTAATCCTTGATAACCTTGTTCCAACTCTGTATAAGACATTGAAGATCCTTGTACACCTACAATGAATGCATAATATATTAAAATTTTGAAATGTGATTACGAAACATTTACATTGACTTTAAATTGTAATATAAACATTCAAGGGTGGAATTAACAGCAGATCAAAATTTAGCACACCAATTTTACATCTTTTCAGGGCAATTTCAGGACAATCATATGCCACATACAATAAAATATTTGAATAGTATACTAGCAAAAATATTTCATTAAGTTCAAAGAACATATATAAAACATTACTAAAACAAAATATTTGCTTAATAAATTACAGAAGTTACTGTAAAATTGTTTAATAAAAAATGTTTAAAATTCTTAAATAATGAGTTATTGCAACTGATTATTTAATAGAGAATTTTACTTTTACTTCATACATACATTTCTTGTCTTCAGGCAATGTTTCACCGGCTTATTCTATGTTTGTTACTGGTTCTGATCAACATCTGTGCACTTTTACAGAAAGTGCTAAAATTCATAATGTTATTAACAAGCCAAAAATATCCTCAAATTTTTTAGAAACTAAACATTGAGAATGTATTTAAGAGTGTTAAAATCAACTATTTTTATAAAAAAAACAATAAAGACTGCAATTTGATTTAAAAGTGCTAAAATTTTAAATTCTCTTTAAAGTATTCAAATACATGATTATATTTAAAGGCGCTAAAATTCGCAATTTTACTTATAGTCAGGCTCCCATGAGTTGGCAGATGACCTTGAATGAGTCCACTTCGCTAAAGGGAAGAAGGCTGGCAAACAGACGATTTATGCATTGCAGAGAAAAGGTTGCTGACAGCAGAAACCTGTTTGGCGATTGTGTTTGTAGCGCGTATTTCACCAATAATTTGGAATTTAGAATCCTTGAAATGCATTTAGAATCATTGGACTAACATTGCACTTGCGACTAAAAATCTGTCTACCCTCTGTTCCAACTTCTAACGTCTGTTTATTTAGTTAATCAGAATCTGATATTTGTGTACTGCGCTTTTGTCAACAAAATGTCTGTAAAAGGAAAAGTAATTCATTCCAAGAAACGAAATGTCGTCCACAAAGCCCTCAATTTTTTTTATGCCGAAGCAACTTTAGAAAAGTTATGCATCCCCATCCAATAGGCCCAGAAGAGAACAGCTAGTGCAACTTGTGTGTCAATGAGAACAACTGCATGCATCAAAAAAGAATCAAATAATTCATTGATACTAGTATCGCCACGTAAACGAAAGAGACCTGAGAAATATCGAAATGTAAAATGCAGTTTCAAGTGTGGATGATTTTGATTTATGTGTAATTCGACAAACGGTGAACAAATTTTATGCTAGCAATAAAATACCTTCTCTCACCACTTTGTTACCTGCTATAAAAGAGAAAATTAATTTTCCTTGGAAAAAAGAAACATTCTGGAGAATAATGCATAAAATCAGATTCCGGTGAAAATGCTGCTAAGACAAAAGGACAGTGGTTATGGAATGAATGAATGACATGAAGATGGGTGGCTCCAGGAGAGCCCAGCACTTCGACCAGAGGTCTATTGTACTACCTCAGCAAAGTGAAGGTCCTTAAGAAAAAGAGACCAGTAGCAGAGGTAAAAATAAGCAGGCACTTGACAGGAATGTCATACAACTCCCAGGGTTCGATCACATGTCGACCCAAGTGTTCGACCGATGGGCGGAAAACACCTCACATTTACATAGTATGTGAGCGGCAGTTTCTTCGCTATAATTGCAGCCTCTGCATAACAAATCCTTAGTGACACCCTTAATATTTAGGTGTCTTTTAAGGGTGCAGTACCCAGTAAGGAGCCCAACAGCCCTTCTGATGCCAGTTCTACTGAGCTTGAATAATTCCTTTTGACGCATGCTAGCACATTTTTTTTCAATATTTTTGGCCATAGTTGCACGTGCCTTTATTATTTGATTTATTTTATCGTAAATAAAGGTTTGAAAGAAGTAATTAATTGGTGTGTTATGAAAGAGATTTAAAGTTATAAGTATGTTTGTCCCAAGTGTGGTGATGAAATGAAGTTTTGTAAGAGAGACCGAATAACTGATGGGTTTGAATGGAGGTGTCGAAAGAGGTCTGGAGTGAATCAGCATGAAGTTTCAACATTGTTCCGACGCTGAGTCGGAAGATGAGTCCTGAGAGTTAGTGTTTTTTGTTTAATTTATCCAGTGTTTTGAAACTCGGTTTATATTTTTCTGTGTTTAGAAAATTGTTTCCTCCTTTAAAAGTTTTTAATATTTTCAGCTAGAGTACAAACTTTTTTCTAACATGGACCACTGGTTCATTCGTTCCACAGATTTCAACCTCCGGGTCGAACCCCTGCCCCTGAATAGATCCTCGGTTGCATGGAGAAAGTGATCCTGTTACATGCACAGATAAAATTGTAGCATATTCTGTGTCTGGACGCCACAGGTGACCGTTCCTAATAAACCGGAGATCACTGGGGGCCTTGTCCTGGTGAGAACGACCTTTAGGTCAAACCGCTGTCCCTACATGGACCACTGGTACATTCGTTCCACAGATTTCGACCTTTAGGTCAAACCCTTGCCCCTGTATGGATCCTCGGTTGCATGGAGAAAGTGATCTTGCTACGTGCAACATGCACAGATAAAATTGTAGCATACTTTGTGTCTTGATGACACAGGTGACCGTTCCTAATAAACCGGAGATCACTGGGCATCCCGTCCCGGTGTAGAATGACTTTTAGGTCGAATCCCTGCCCTACACGGATCCCTGGTACATTCGTTCCACAGATTTCAACCTTTAGCTCGAGTCCCTGCCCCTACATGGACCACTGGTACATTCATTCCACAGATTTTGACCATTAGGTGGAACCCCTGCCCCTGTACGGATCCTCGGTTGCATGGAGAAAGTGATTTTGCTATGTGCAACATGCACAGATAAAATTGTAGCATAAAAATTTTAAAATTCACAAAAATATTATTTTGTACTGTTTTTATGAGTACTATTCACGGTAAATCCGGAGATCAGGTCACCGCAAATTTTTTTCTAAGTACAAAATCGGGCCAAGTTGGCCTGTGGTTGGCGCTTTCTTCCGTGTTTTGAAATTGGCTCCACCCATCCTCAGTGAAATTAGAAATAGGCTCCTCCTACCAAAATGATGTTTTGGTAGAAGAACCCTATTTCTAAAGACAGACTATTGTGTTTGTTCTAAACAAGATTTTCTAATATAAATGATAATTTAATTTAACTTAAATAACAGTGAATAATACTCAAAAACACGTTACAAAATCAGATTTTTGTGTATTTTAAGAAAATTAAATAACTTTATAAAACTGCAGAATAAAAAAATTAATAATACTCATGTAAACGTTCTAAAATCAGATTTTTGTAAAATTTAATATTTTTATGCTACAATTTTATCTGTGCATATCGCACGTATCAAGATCGCTTTCTCCATCTAACTGAGGATCCATATAAAGGAAGGGGTTCGACCTACAGGTCCGTTAAGGGCAGGGATTCGATCTAAAGATCGAAAATTGTGGAACGGATATATCGGTGGTCCGTATGTACCAGTGGTCCGTACAAGGGCAGGGGTTCGACCTAAAGGTTGTTCTACGCCGGAACGGGGCCCCCAGTGATCTCCGGTTTATTAGGAACGGTCGCCTGCGGCGCCCAGACACAGAATATGCTACAATTTTATCTGTGCATATCGCACGTAGCAAAATCACTTTCTCCAAAATAAATCATATAACGAAAGAACAAGCAAAACACGCACAACAATGGCCAAAAATATTGATAGAAATGTTCTTTTACATCAAAAAACTGTAGCAAACACAAAAACGTATTCTTATTGGATGTTACACAATTTCCGCCGAAAACATCCGATACAAGAGGTTACCAGATTGCAACATAAAGCGCTCACAAAGCGCGTGGCGTCTTCTCCGATTTAACCAAGGTGACCTAATCTCCGGATTAGCCCTATTCACTATTGTTCAAATTACATTACACTATAATTTACATTAAAAACTCTTGTTTAGAACACAGTAGTAAATGTCACTTTGGTGTGAGGAGCCTATTTCTAAACACGGAAGAATATGACACTTAGGATCGGTGGGGCCAATTTCAAAACACTGGAGAATGCACAAACTTGGTGTGATTTGCACTTAGAAAAAATACATTGGGTGGGTTGGTCTCCGGATTTACCCGAACTTCACCTTCTACTACCCCTGCCTCCTAACGTTATCTGACTGGCAACTTCAGAGTTTTTAGTACTGCACTAACTTGTCCCAGTCTTCTTTTACAGCCTTGGAATGAGTCTATAATTTCGTATAAAAACTATATAACTCTCCAAGATAAATATATATAAATGCAAAATGCTACAACACGAGTTGTCTTTTCAATCATTATGAGCAATTTATTTATATTTGACTAAAGCAGTTCTTTAAAAGAACACTTATAACAACTTTAAGTTAACAACTGAATTTTCATAAATTCCTTTTTTGTATCAATGAATTTGATTTCATATAAAATATGTAAATAAAGCAAAATAGAGCTGATTACCATTGGATTTATAAAAAATAATACATAATAGAAAAACAAAAAAATTACCCATCAAACAATAGGAACAATAAAGCTAACGAAACAGTTAAAAATTCTTCAAAGCTCACAGGGTTCTGCACCGTAGCTAATATCCAAACTCATAATTCTGCAATGAAATAAATTTAAATGATACGTTTGTCAAAAATAAGATTATTTATATGCAGTAGGTGAATATTAAAAGTAGTATAATAACATTAATGCTATTCTACTTTAAAATAAAAGAAAACTTAAAAACATATCAGCATATAAAAAATAATATATTCTAATTTTTGTGAAGCAGTACTTCGCTATTACTTCTGAAAGTGTATAAAGATATGTAAACTAATTATATAATATTACTGCGTGATACAAATCCAGGAGCAGAGCAGACAAAATTTTGCTTCAGCGGTTAGAGCTAGACAGTTATCGTTTATACTAACCGATCTAGTGCTCAAATTTTCGATACCAGCGTCCTATAGCGACAAATGGGATATTTGAAGATAGCCTGAAAAATCACCTGAACATCGCCGTTGTGACATGATGTCTACTGATATATGGACATAGAGTTTCGTCCAGAACAGAGCACCAGGCGCGAAGTGTGGTTCTTATCTTCATACTGTGACATTATTTCATTGGCCCATACTTGGAGGTTCGAGGTTTTTGATTTACTGTTTTATTATTTGACCTAGCTTCTAGTGTGGCAGTTTGTTGCACATTTAGAGTTTAAGCAGTTTGGGGGGTTAATGCAGATCTGAGGGTTACCTAGCATTTTAGCAGTTTAGGATTTAAGACCTTTTGTAGAAAAGCAAAGATCGCGAGTTTTATTTAATATCAACTGATTAAGTTAGGACGTTAGTAGTATATATATGTACGTACGAGCGCACATGTACTTTATACACTAAAAACTATATTTTATAGCTTATTTTTATCTTTTTTATATAAAAAAAAAGGTATCGATCCATTTTAATATTAAAAACATGATTTTATAACTAAATAAGGCCTTTTTTACATTTAGACCAAAATTTTAGATAAATGCGTGAAAAAAGAGATCAAAGATAGTCCGCCCCATTATGGGGCTACCTTATTTTGAGGGGGCCGTTAGTCCCTCATACATAGGTAAATTACGGTGAAAGGATGAAATTAAATAAATGCGTGAAAAAAGAGGACTTCCAAATGAATGGAAGTCCTCTAAGCTTTAAAATAAATAGGGAGGCGTTAGTCCCCTAGAAGAGAACATGGTGAAAAAATTATTTTATTTTTCAAAGTTTTTTAGAAAATAAAAGGATTTATATGAAAGTCGTGAAAAAAGAGGACTTGAATCCTCTAAATAAACTTTAAAATAATCTCAAAATAGGATTACAAAGTGACTCAAAATATATCGAAACGCGTCCGTAAATTACGGACGTGTTTTTTAGAGTTCATAAAATCTTGATAGTATTCTAAATTTATTAAATATTCTATTCCTGAGTGCTTTAGAAGTCCTCTAGGCTTTAAAATAAATGGGGGGACTAACGGTCCCCCATAAAAGAACTTAGATGAAAATAAAATATATTATAAAAAATGATTTCTCTAATTCACCCGATCAACGAGGTTGAAAAAGTCTGAGGTCATTTATTATCTAAAACATTTCCTGGCTCGCGGGATTTTTTTCCAGCTCAGTCGGAAAATAATATTTTTGACCTCGCTTCATAGATTTGGCATCGCTATGTGGAACAAACACTACTATCCGGTGTCTGACTGATAAGAGCACTCCTTCAAGCAGAACGGATGATGAAAAAATAAATGCACGATTAAAATACTCATTAGCTCAAAGAGATTTAATAAATGTAAAAGATCATATGAAGAGAACGTATAAGTAATGATTTAATTTCTATATATATTATAATATATATTATAAAAATGTTTCCTCTAATTCATATTCATATTTATCATTAATCATACCTGAATACTTAAATATATATCTACCTTTATTGATTTCATTTATTGATTCATTAGAAAGTTGTCCATGCTTATTCGCTAGATAATAATCCTTTTCTACCCCTTCTATATATAACTTTGCGATTACTGTATCTCCATATTTAGTTTTAATTTTTTTCAATGATATCAGATCATATTCCCCAGGATATAAATCATTTAATTTAAACGTCTTAGGATAACCTCTCAGTCTATTGAACTCTTCCATTTATTAGTAAACATTTTTTTATAAATAATTTCTAAACATTAAATGATATAGGGGGGGGATGGTCATCCCCCCTGAATTATAGAGATATTAAGAAAATTTTAGATTTAATAAAATAGTTATTATAAACACTCTAATATATTAAAAAAATCATATATTGATTAAGCTTTCTCATACTTAAATATACCTTTATATTTTATTGATTCAACTAACTTTAAGGTATCACAACAATATTTAGTTATATCAATATATATCCTAGGATATAAATCATTTAATTCAAACATTTTAGGTCTATTTATAAGTTTTTATAAATTCATGACCAATAGAATAAATTCTTTGAAATAACATATAAAACTCCTAATCCTTTCAATTTAATATCTTCATTTTCTTCTTTTTCAATTAATTCAGTCAACCTTTGAAAACTTTCTGATAATAGTTTTTTATTATGATCATATTTTATACCATACAATTCTTTACAAAGATAAGTCATATAGTAAATTTCTTCAGAATTTGTAAAATTTAAAGCTCGAATATCACCTAAACACTCATCCATTTATATAGAATTATTTTTAGAAACATTTTTATAATGTCCTAAAGCTCTAGTATTCATACCATCTTCTAATATAAATCTTTTATCATCTTTTGCTGATAAAGCTATCTTGTTCACTTGAATTGAATACAATTCATGTTTCTTACTTCTAATTAAATTCTGTGTTCTATATTGATCTTTTTTATTTAATAAACAGTCTTTATAATCTTCAAATGATATTCTGTTTTTAACGGTACTAGTCTTAGTACCTTTAGACTTCTTAGTTTCAAATTCTTTATGGTCTTCATTATTATTATTATATTCTTCAACACTCTGCTTTTCTAATCTTATTGAATACATTTTACTTCTTAAACCTACAAATTCTTCCATAATCACACCGTTATTTTCATCTTTCATTTTACCTAATACTTTTTTATTACATCTAGACATATTATACAGATTATTTACTTGATAATCAGATGTATCAAAATAATCAATCATAGACTTCATATCTTCATAAAAGTCATCTGTTTTAATATCATATATAAAACTATCTGTATCCATATATAATAACTTAATATTATCCTTATATCTCGGTTTCATGACATTATAATGAAAATCATACATTAAATGTTTAGATAAATCTAATATACTCATTCCAACATAAATCGGTTTATTAAAATATAGTTTTGTTTTTTTCATGTGAACAGCTACCAAATTTTCATCAAAAATAGTTCTACATTTGAAATTAGGTTTAGCAATTAATTTTTTAACTTGATCATAATTACAACATAATCTTACATCGATTCGTTTTCTTATATTTCCCATAGTTTTTCCAAATACTGAATTATTCATTAATTTATAAAAATCTTTCTCAAAATCATTAGCAGCTTTCTTTCTCATTTCAGTGTTTAAATCTATATATTTTTTTAACCAATTCGATTGTTTAAATTGTAATACTCTATGTACTCTTACAGCTTTTAAACCCATTTTCAAATATTGTTTTAAACTTCTATAATGAACTACATATTTCTCTTTATCGTATAAAGTTGTTAATAACTTACCTTGTTTCGAATTTTCGGGAATTCTATTTTCAGGACATAATGGTAAATCTGAATGATAATCATGTAACTCTTTTGGATATCTTAAACTAATTTCAAATATATATATCCAATCTCTGAATCATCTTTTATTTTATTGTTATATAATTCACGTTTAACATAATTTATTTCATCACACCATTTAAATTCTCCATATGGTAAATATTGACTCATAGCCCATCCATATAAATTATTAGCATCTAAATACATTAAATAATTGGATTCTTTACTATTATCATAATTTTTCATATATTTATTATTAGCTTTTCCATATCTATTACAACATTGTGAAACACCTCCTCTTAAACCTTTTTCTATCATGAGAATCATATCATAATCATTTAATAAATCTAATTTAACATTTGTTATTTTTAACATTGCATCCCAAGATAAACCAGGAGCAGTAAAATACCAATCTGGATCTAATTTATAAGTTTTTAAACAAACATCTCTAAAATTTTCAAATACATCTGTTAAAATTAATACATCTGTTTTGACATATAAATCTGTATATTCACCTAAATTTTTTATATTAAATTCTTTCCAAACACGTTGAGCATGTTTATATTCTTCATCAGTTATATTACATTCATTCAATTTATTATAAAATTTATCTTTTGAAGGTAATTCTGTTTCTTTGTATTTATCTCTAGAATCCATATAATCATAAGGATATACACCTTTTCTTGTAATGAGATCTAATTTATCATCAGGAAAATGTAATGATGTCTCTCTAAATTTTGATTTTAAGTATTTAATATATTTCATTTTTCGTATTTTTGGAGGATATCTATTTATTTCATTCTCTGGTCTCAAGTTTTTTGATAAATTATCTAAACTGCAAGACATAAATTTAAATGAATCAATAAATCTCAATTTCATACCTCCTATTTTTTTGCTGAAAGATATATATTTTTCTTCAGTATTAGGTATAACATCTATTTTTGATTGATCAAATCCAAGTTCTTTTATAAACAAATGAGAATCATAACCTGTTAAATTATGAATTTTTACTGGAATAAATTTTGGAATTTGATAATTTAAATTACAAACATTATGAGCAGGACCCCTATATTTTCCAGTTATATGACAATGATCAATTACTTTTTCATCATTTAAGATTTGTTTTTCACATATATGACAAATATTAGTTCTTTTATAATGATTTTCATCGAACTCTATCATTGATTTGATACTTTCATATTTTTTAGTTTTGTCTTCTATCATTTTTTCAATTTTAAGAGTATCCTCTTTTAACATAGATACAAACTTTTTGATTGTATCTGGTCCTCTATAAACAACAGGAGGTTTAAAGTATTCCTTTTCATATTTGATATAATAACAAAATGCATCTGCTACATGTTTTTGATATTTCACAGTATATGATTTAGTTTGATCTTGCTCACATGTATCAATTTTAGGTAAGAGAGATTCAAAATCAGCATATATAGTATATGGTACTCTCATTTTTCTTTCATGATTTTTAAATTGAATAACTTCATCTTTTTTAGGCATATTAATTGTGACAGCATCTTTACAGTATTCCACATGTATCTTTAATCTTTCCTCAGAATAAAAATAATTTAAACATCTATCACATAAAAATATACGATGATTAGTAATTTGTGATCTAATCAAACTATTCATATTTTTAATCCAACAATAATGATCTTTCATATAAAACAAGTTTACATGTTTTTCTAATTTATTGTTAGTTATTCTAAGTGGATAAATTGAACCATCATAACTATAAACATTTACAGATATATTATTTAGTTTTTCAAATTTCTTAATATTGTCTAATGAAACAGGAAAATCAATACCTTTAAAATTTAATTCATCTTTATATTGTTCATATTTTGACACTCTTTGAGGATCTTTTTTTACAGGATGAATTGCTGATAATATAGACCACATAAAACATTTATTATCTTTATTTTTTACATTTATTATAGCTTGTTTAGATTTAATATTTTCAGGTAAATCAATATAACTTGATCCTCTCAAGGGTTGATACTTATTTATTCTCAATTCCAAAAATTTAATTTCTTCAAGACTCCAACCAGATCCTTTTGATATAAAATCATCAGATTCATTTATTAAGTTGTCAATAACATAATCATAAAAAGTATGTAAATCATTAGATTTTAATATAATTTGATTCTCAGTTTTGAATGTAAATTCTTGAATTTCTTCATTTAATTTATACAAACAAAACAATTTAAAATTTACCTTTATTCCATTAAATTCTTTCATAATTTGCTTTATTTTTTCTATTACAACCTTTCTTTTCTCTTCTAAAAATTCTAGCGGGATTTTAATATTATTACAATTATTAATTCTGTATGATCTTAATCTAGATTTATAAGCAGTTTCATATTCCTTAATTTCTACATTACCTTCATCTAATGCTTTTTTATGTTTTCGACTTGATATGTGATTTTCTAAATGTTTATAATATATACCGCAAATAATACATTTTCTTTTTTGTTTTGATCTTTTAATCATTAAGTCTTTCTTTATATGTTCTTCTTCATAATATTTACCACATATACGACATTTTCTATCTTCTGTAAATAACTTTTCAAGATTTTCTTCTACTGTAAATACATTTTCTTCAGGAAAGACAGATTTAAAATCATTTTTATCAAATCTTAAACTAAAAGAATCAAAAATCTTTTTAATTTTTTTACGTTTTTTAGGTTTATCAATAAATATTTTTTTCTTTTTTTCCAAGTATGCTGACAAATCTAAATTTAATAAATCTACTAAAACAGGTTTATATTCACCTGTTTTTCTGATATATTTAGTTAATAATTTAATTAAATCAACCTTCTTACAACCTTTAGGTTGTTTAATATTCAATAATTTTACTACTTTTCTAAGTTCATTAATAGTCTTTGACTTTAATGTAAACTCCATTTATTAGGAAACATTTTTTGTAATACTTTTTCCTGGAAGATGCTTACTATGATAATTACTTTTCAAATGTCTCTTTTTGTGTGTATATGTATATTGCTTTCCACATTCACATATATTTTTTTTATATTTAATTATGGATTCACAACATTTGCAACGACTTTGGGAATTAATTTTTCCATTTCTATGATATATGTAAAACTCATTTACTGATTTCATAGTCAAACAGTGTATACACTTTTTTGTAAGCTCCATTTATTAAGAAACATTTCTTGAAATACTTTGTAAGAAATCATTCCATATTTTTTCATATTTCTTTTTAACACTTTGAACCTTTATATTATTTTCAATATTTAAAATATCACAAATCTTTTTCATAAAATAGTAATAGTTAATTGATTTCTCATAATACATAAAATCTAAAAATTTTAAAAACATATCCTCAACTTCTTGAGATATATTATATCTCCTTCTTAATCGATTAAAATAACAAGCTCTACTATTATATCTTTGTTTTAAACTTTCGTAATCGATAACATAAAAATATTCTTCTTCTTCCGAATCATAGATTAATTTCATCTTATTATCTACATTCATTTATTATCATCTTATTAAACTAATTCAGATGTCCAACTATTAAATTCATCTGGATATCCTAGCCATTTTACAAAATACTTATTTCCTTTCTTTTTTATGATTTTTTCAATTTTATATACATCATCTTTTTTATTATATTTTACCATTTCATTTTCATAAAAAATTCCTTCAATTTCTTTACTGTTTAAATCTTTTAATCGATAAGTAATTGGATCTGTTTTCAATACTTCAGAAACTATAAAAATCTCTTCAGTGAATGTAGAATCATCTACTTTCCTGAATGTTTTCTTAATTGTAGATATTCTAGCACTATCCCCTATCTTAAATTTCGGTTTTCTAATTATTTTTTCTTTATATAAATTTTTATAAACTTGAGATTCGTTATCATCCTTACTGGCTTCAACAGGTGTCATTTTTATAGATCTATGATATGAATTGTTATAATTTTTAAGTAATTTGGGTAATACATCAATATATCTTTTAGTATTGTTAGCATTCATATATTTTATAATTTTTTCTCTTATACTTCTATTAAATCTCTCAGCTATTGCAGATTTTATTTCTTTATTTTTAGTTGTAAACCAATGTATATTATTATCTTTAAATAATTTTTGTGTCTGTTTTCCTGTAAATTCAGTACCTTCATCTGTCAAAATGAATTTTGGTATTCTTTCTTTAAAAACTTGTTTAAAACCTTGTACTACTTCTTCAGATGTTTTTCTTTTTATAGGAAAAGCCCAAGCATATTTATTAAAAGCATCTATAACCGTTAACAAATAATTAGTTCCATCATTATATTTGCTATAATTTTTTATAAATAACAAATCAGCGTCAAATTATTATTACTGTTAGGAACATAAACTCTTCTTCTTTTAAATTTACGAATGACAGGTTTATATCTAGTATATACATCTTGTTCATGTAAAAATTCTTCAACATTAGGTAACCCTGTTTTTCTTTTCAATTCTTGAATACCACAATAACCTGTTTCTGGATTATAATAGACCTCTTCTAAATTCCTAAAAAAGTATTCTTTTTACTTCCACAAATAGTACAGATACCTTTACCAACTGGTTAATTATTTTTAGAAGTAGTTTTATGATAATTTTTAGTTGGGGTTTTATCTTTACACTTGACACAATATATAGAAAGACCTAATCCAAAAGTTTTTTTAGCTTTAATAATAGGTTTAATAATTCCTCTAGCTAATCTTTCTTGAAATGTTGGATCTTGTATATCATTTAAATCATCTATTAATTTTTGATCAGCAACATGTCTCAGTTTTGTATCTTTTGTTTTATTGTAATCAATATCATGTTCTTTACATAACTTATCAACTCTATTTATTCCAGGATCACCTCTTTTTAATCTTTTTTCTAATTTTGTAAATGGACCACAATATTGATATCCTGGTAAATGTAATTCTGGAGGATTTATTTTATCTTGTAACCATCCTATAATATCACCACCTCTAATTAAACCTACATAACCTCCACCTTTTATTTCTTTAAAAATATGAATATTTTTTTTACACACCATTTATTTATTTAGAAATTTATATCCATTCAATTGCATTTGTTTTACGTATTTTTCAACTGGATTAAATTTTAAACTTTTTATGAAATCCTTTTCACAGATATAAATTTCTTCTTCTGTCATATCCTTAGCTTTAAACGAATTAATGAGTTCTTTATAAAAATTATAACAATGCCTATATTCTTCCTTTCTTTCTGCAATTTTTAATGTAAGATCTATAGCTTCTACTATACCAACTGATAAACTTAAAAAAGCAAGTGGTAGAAAGGCAATAGCTGATAAACCTGTTCCACTTAGAATAACCTTACTTACTGATAATGAAATACTTTTCTTTTGATACAAATTTCTACTCTTTCTGTAAACATACAATCTTTTTTCTAAATATACATCCATTTATATAGGATTAAATTTTTTCCTGTATCTCATTTCGGGATTCACTAAATCTAACATAAAAAAATCGTATTTTTCTTGAACACTTTTATTATATATTTGTTTGAATTCTTCAGTACTTAATTTACCATCTATCTCTCTTATAATCTGTTGAATTTCTTTTGGTTGTAGATTGTAAAATATAAAGTAATTACAGTTCTTTCTTATATTGATAGGTGCTAAAAAATATGACTGAGTTAAATAAATAAAGGATGCGTTTTTCTTTCTACCTCTGATAAATAATTCTTCGATGTTTTTTTGATCTTTCTCAATCACACAATCATCGAAAATAACTAAATTCTTTAATGTAGGATTTAAATCATCTACAGTAATAAAATCATCTGAAGAAAATAATACTTTTTTTTTGAATTTATCATATAATTTTAATAATCTTTTCTTATTCTTTATATTCTTACATTTCAAAATATCTTCTCTTTCTATATCTTCAAACATTGTATATTTTTCTTGTAATTTAGAATATTTAGGTTCGTATAAATCTTTTGCACATATATATAATGTATCAAAAAATAATAAATCATAAATCAAATTTAACAGTAAATTTGTTTTACCTGAACCTGAAGGTCCTGTTATAAGCAATCTAAATGGATGTTTAGGTAACAAAGGATGTTGTTTAGGATCAGGTAATTCTTCTGGTTCTGTGTAATCTTTAATTTTTATCATAATTTACTAACTGTAAAAATAAAATTTGCTGCAGTAAAAAAATAATATTATATAAATGGGTAAAAAAGGACGAAAGCTTATAAAACAAATAAGACAAGAAGTCATCTGTGTAATCTTTATCATAACAGTAAAAAAATTAATATTATATAAATGAACTTAGAAAAAGAACGGAAACACAAGTTTTTAAAACAAATAAAAGATTCAATTAAAATAGTAAAAATAGAAAAAGAAATAAGAAAGAATAATGAAGATCAACTAAAAGAAAAAATAGGTATTCAAAAAACCTTAGAGGAATTTCATAAACCAGTCACTCAAGAAATTGAAAAATATGAAAAATCAAATAAAGAAGTTGTGAAAAGTATTCAAAATGTTGTAGAAAATATTTCACTTCCATCTATAGAAGAGCCTATTGAAGCTGTGAAAGAATTAGTATCTTATACTTATGATATTGATCAAAATTTAAATTTAAAATATTTAAAAGAGGAAAAATTATACAAACCGTCAGTATTTTTAAACGATCAAGAAAAATTAGAGGAGATGTATGGAAGAGCTAAACAGTTAAAAGAAGGATTATCTAAGAAAAGAGGCAACTTAAAAAGTACAATTTCTAGAGCTAAAAATTTTTCAGAGGAGGAATTAAACCAGAAAAAGAATGATATAAAAGAAATTAAAAATAAAGAAAATATGTTGCAAAATTATATGCATAGATTAAATATGATTCGAATTAGTAAAGAAATGAAGGTGGGTAAAGGATTGAATGTATTATCAAATTTAACAGAAAAAATATGTAACGGAAGAAAATCAAAGAAATTGTATAATCAAGTAACTTTATTGTTAGATATGTTATTAAAAAATAAAGAAATGACTTATAATGATGTACAACGATATCATAAACAATTTCTCTGTTAATAAATGATAAAATATAAAGTTTATTTGAGTGAAGGTCAGAAAAATAAACTTAAATCAGCTTTTAAAAATAAAGTAGAAGTAACATTACAAATAGATAAATCTAAAACTCCTAATCATGAGATGTATTTAACTAAAACTCAAATTAATCATATTAATGATAAAAAAAGAATTACAATCAGTAAAACTCAATTAGATAAAAATGGAGGATTTTTACCATTTCTAGCGGCACTTATACCCTCATTAATAACTGCTGCTAAATTAGCAGTTCCGGCATTAGCAACAGGTGCTTTATCAGGATTAGCTAGTTCAGCTATGCAAAAAAAGGGATCTGGGAAAAAAAAAACTTGGAAAGGGAATATATCAACAGTGGGAATTAGCGACAAAATGATTAAAGAAAATATGAAAAATGAAAAAGGATTTAGAGGTGTGTTTACCTCTGATTTATTACCTAAAACAATAGGAAAATTTGAAAATGGAATCATTAATTTAGATGTATCAACAGGCCCCGGAACTCATTGGGTTTGTTATTATAATGATCCTAAATATAAATATGTGGAATATTTTGATCCGTTTGGTGAATATGACAATATGAAGAAGGACTATATTCCTAAAAATATTAAATCATTTCTTGTTACATCCAATAAAAAAATAGGTTATAATGATAGTTTTTTACAGAAACCTTCATCTGTGAAATGTGGTATATTTTGTATGAAATATATAAGAGAAAGGAATAAAGGTATATCACCTAAAAATGTTCTCAAATCATTTCCTACACAAAAACCTAGTGACTATAATGAAAATTTTGTTATGTATAAATGATAATATTAAAATCAGAAGGTCATGAGAGATCAGAGGAATTTACTGTAAATTTTATTACACCTCTTAAAATAAAAAAATTAGCTTTACACTCATTCTCTATGGAAGTTTCCTGGTTTAATATAAGTAAGAATTATGGAAATAACATATTTAGATTGTATACATTAGGCACAGATATAACAATTACTATCTCAAATGGTAATTATACTATAAGAGGATTAAATGAGTATATGATGAAAATATTCGGTGAGGATCCACCTGTCAAATTTGGTATTATTGAAGCAAGACAAAGAATATCTATTAAACTGAAAAATGGTTGGGTAATTGATTTTACAAAAAGTAACTTTCATAAAATTATAGGCTTTTTAAATCCTACATATGGAAGTTATGATGAAGAAACAGAGGTTGAAGGTGAACATATTGCTGATATATCTAATGGAAATGATAATATTTATATTCACTGTGATGTTGTAAAAGGATCTTTAATAAATCAATATAATTCAGAAGTCATATATTCTTTCACTAATAAAAACCCTCCAGGTAGTATAATTTCAAAAGAATTTAATAATTGGATATATTTTCCTGTTAAAGTAGATCCTGTTGAAAGAATAAAAATGAGGATTACTAATCAAAAAGGTGAATTAATAGATTTAAATAAAGGAGCTGTAGAATTTAATTTTATTTCTTCTTAAATAAATGAATAGATTATATAGAAAAAGTAAAAAAATACAAGGATTTTTAAAGGTTTTATTGAAACCTAAGAATATATTAAATGAAATATTTTCTATGAAAAAGAAAGGAGGTGGTTTAAAAATTCTTCCTAAATAAATGATTTATGATTTAAGTGATACTCGTTATTATTATAATGATCACATTTAAAGTTATGAATTAAGAGAAATTCATCCAAAAGAACATAGTTCAGATGAGAATGCTACCTATGTTTTTCATATTAATGATACTAAAGCAAAAATTTTATATTCTAGAGGATATCTTGAACAAAAATTAAAAATTACAAAAAATGATAAATCATCCATTGGAAACGAAAATGTGAGTCTGGTAAATGGTGGAGGTTTTATCAAAACTTTAAAAGTACATATAGGAGATACCGAAATTGAATCAAATACACAGTCAAATTTTTCAATCATGAATCATGTTTTAAGATTAATTCATTATACTCCTGATTATGTAACATCACAAGCTCAAAATGAATTTTTTTATCTAGATACATCTGATTCAGCTGACCGTAATGAGTTCAAATATGATGGTACTTTAGAAGATACTACTAAAATAACTGAATTTTTTAATAATTTGAAAATGAATAAAGATTATAACGAAGGATTCGTAAAGAGATGGGAACTAACGAAAGATAGCAATGTCATTAAAATATGGACACCTTTAAAAGATATAATCGATTTCTTTAGAGAATATGAAAATATAATTTCAGGTTTTGAAGTGAAAATAGAAATTCAAAGAAATGAAAATAAAAATATGATATATACTAATATAAGAAACGAAAATTATAAGGTAGTAGTTGAAGGTTTAACCTTGCATTTACCTTATATAGAATTAAAAAATTCTGCAGAAAGCTTGTTTCTGGAATCATATCTATATGATAAAGATATAGAGGTAAATTGGGATCGATATAGATTTAAGATGGTAGGCCCCTATAGAAGCAACAGTGGATCTGTGACAGCAACTACAGCGTCAGATGAAGTTTTAAGTGTCTATGCTATTCCTCAATATATTGAAAGAGATAGTAATTATGAAAAAAATAATATGATATTTGATAATATAGATATGGCAGAATGCTGGTTGATGATTAATAATAAACAAGTTCCTCTTATGCGTTATAAAACAAATTTTGCCAATAAAGATTATAGTAGAGTGTATGAAGCTCTTTTACATGAAGGATTTTACGATAATAATACAGAAACAGGACCTTTGATAAATAAGGAGAATTTTGGTAAACTGTATCCTATTTTTCCTTTTGACTCATCAAATCATGAAAACTATACCGATTTAAATAATTTAGATATTGAATTTAATTAGATAACGAATAGTCAAAAGGAATATAAGTTTTATTTTATTTTTAAAGAAAGAAAGAGATGTTTTATAAATTCAAAAAATAAAACTATAACAATGGTTAAGAGTTTAAAATCTTAAAATTAAATAAATGAGTGCTTATTATCCACCTTATGATGATCAAATGAAAGAAGGACCTATTGGACCTCCAGGTATAGGTTTTAAATTAATGAATGATGGAAATTATGATATGGAAAATAGAATTTTAAAAAATTGTGAAAATCCTATAGATGATTTAGATTTAACCACTAAAAGTTTTGTTTTGAATAAAATAGAGAATAATCATCATGAATTGAGAGATCTTATAAAAACTAAATATGATGAGGATTTTTTAACCTTTACTGAAGAAACAGGTAAGAGAATAAAAGAATTAAATGATACAACTTTACATTCTTTAGAAGGAAAAGCTTTTGATGCAAAAGGAAAAAGAATAGGAAATGTTGCAGATCCTAAAGATGAAAAAAATGTTGTGAATAAAAGATATTTTGAAAAAAATTCGTTAATATTACAGAATGATAAATTTGATGTAAAAAATAAAATAATTACGAATGTTTCTGAACCTGAAAATGATAACGATGCTGTCAATAAAATATATTTAGATAATAGAGATATCTGGATTACCGTAGATGATCTTATTTTTATAGATGAAAAATTTACAAAAGTAAATTTCAATATGATGAGTTCTAAATTACTGAATCCAGAGATGCGATTAACTACAGATATGTATATGAAAATATCTATCTATATAGCTATATATGTAGAAAATATATATATATATGATAAAAGTCCACTGATATCTCTAGAAATCAATGGTAAGGAAATTTTAAATGCTAATACAAATACAGTAACATGTTTTGCTTACGGTAAACGTGATGATATCATCACATTATGGATAAAATCTGATGGTAACACTTTAAAACCTTATATGCATATTGAAAAAATTTCTTTCTAATAAATGGATATTGATTGGAATGAATTTTCTAGAAATAATTTATCTGAAGATGTAATTAGAAATCTTAAAGATCATGTAAATTGGGATTTAGTTTTACAATATTCAACACTGTCTGAATCTTTTATTGAAGAATTTGCTCAACCTGATGATTGGTGTAAAATTTCTAGATATCAAAAATTATCAGAAGATTTTATAGAAAAATGTAAAGATAAAGTAGATTGGGTAAACATATCTCAATATCAAACTTTAAGTAACGAATTTATCGTAAAATTTTCTGATAATTTAGATTTATATAAAGTATCAATATTTCAAAATCTTACAGAAGATACCATGAGAGAATTAAAAGATGATTTAAATTGGCTGTATATAACTAGATATCAAACATTTAGTGAAAATTTTATAGAAGAATTTATGTATAAATTTGATTTTTGTTATTTGATTAAATATAAATTTGAGCTATTACCTGATCACTTTTTTAATGTTCATTGGAAAAAAATACAAGCAATACAGATGAGTGAATTAAATAAAAAGTTTGGTCATCACGATATAGAACCTTACAAAGAGAAAATTATTGAAGAGATATATGAAGTTAAATCAGTCTTGAGAGAATGTGTTTATATTTTGAGACAATTAACTAATGATAAATAAATATTTAATAAAAATGTTTCTATATAAATGGATGTTACATATAATAATGGTATGGAAAAAAAAACTATGTCTTTCTTAAATATAGAGAATCCTACTGAAGTGAAATCTATTTCTTTATTTAATTGTATAGGATCTCTTGAAAGTATAGAAAAATTTAACTAATTTAAAAGAATTATATTGTGTAGGATATAAATTAACATCTCTTGATGAAATAAAAAAATTAATAAATTTAGAAACATTAGATTGTAAAGATAATAGATTAAAATCTCTTGATGGAATAGAAAATTTAACGAATTTAAAAGTATTAAAATGTAGAGGAAATAAATTAACATCTCTTGAAGGAATAGAAAATTTAACGAATTTAGAAACATTAAATTGTAATGAAAATAAATTAACATCTCTTGAAGGTATAGAAAATTTAACGAATTTAAAAGTATTAGATTGTGAGGGAAATAAATTAAAATCTCTTGAAGGAATAGAAAATTTAACTAATTTAAAAGAATTAAGTTGTAATGATAATAGATTAACTTCACTTGAAGGAATAGAAAATTTAACTAATTTAGAAATACTATCTTGTAGTGAAAACGATATTACATCTCTTGAAGGAATAAAAAATTTAACTAATTTAATAGAATTATATTGTGCAGATAATAGATTAAATTCACTTGAAGGAATAAAAAATTTAATAAATTTAGAAATACTATCTTGTAGTGAAAACGATATTACATCTCTTGAAGGAATAAAAAATTTAACTAATTTAAAAAAATTATATTGTAGAGAAAACGATATTACATCTCTAACTGAATTAATATTTTTGCCTAGAATAAATGAAATACGGTATGATGAAGATAAAATAAATTTACCCCTGATGTTAAGAAGATTTAGAAATAATGTAGGAAATCTACATCGCAAGATAGGACAACATTTTTAAGTCTTAAAAAAACTCAGTAACTGTCCATAAATAACTCTATAAAACACGTCCGTAATTTACGTTTCGATATATTTTGAGTCACTTTGTAATCCTATTTTGAGATTATTTTAAAGTTTATTTAGAGGATTCAAGTCCTCTTTTTTCACGACTTTCATATAAATCCTTTTATTTTCTAAAAAACTTTGAAAAATAAAATAATTTTTTCACCATGTTCTCTTCTAGGGGACTAACGCCTCCCTATTTATTTTAAAGCTTAGAGGACTTCCATTCATTTGGAAGTCCTCTTTTTTCACGCATTTATTTAATTTCATCCTTTCACCGTAATTTACCTATGTATGAGGGACTAACGGCCCCCTCAAAATAAGGTAGCCCCATAATGGGGCGGACTATCTTTGATCTCTTTTTTCACGCATTTATCTAAAATTTTGGTCTAAATGTAAAAAAGGCCTTATTTAGTTATAAAATCATGTTTTTAATATTAAAATGGATCGATACCTTTTTTTTTTTATAAAAAAGATAAAAATAAGCTATAAAATATAGTTTTTAGTGTATAAAGTACATGTGCGCTCGTACGTACATATATATACTACTGACGTTCCTAGTACCGAATATCAAAGTTAAGTACTGAGCGGGGTCTCTTGCGAGATTTAGCCTTGCGATGATCATAGTCATGCAGATTAAATAATAGTTCATTTGGGACAGATGGCAGATTTTTGTAGAATTTAAGCGCTAGCTTTTTAATTTGGGCTCTAACAGTTTTTATTCTGAAGTCTTTCCTAATTACCGAGTTTCTTAAGTATCTAGGGGCTTTTCTTATAATCCTTAGGGTTTTGTTTTGTCTTGTCTCTAATAAGTCTATGGTAGTTTTTCAGGCATATCCCCATACGGGTACTGCATACAGCATCCCCGGGCGGATGACCGATTTATAAATTAGGAGTTTATTTTGACGCTTTTTTGATTATGTTCGTTACGTGCAGTTTCCAAGTTAGGTGGGAGTCTATCGTTACACCTAGGTATTTAGTAGGTTTTTCCGCTTTTAGGGCATGATTGTTTATGTACAAAGGAGGCGGAGGTTTACGTTTTCAAGAGAAATAAATCCAATGACTATTATTGGGGTTTAATTTTAATCGCCATTTTTCCAGCCATGTTTGGAGTATGTCTAAGTGTTGTTGTAGCTGTCTGTGCATTACTGAGACGTAAGGGTGTTTTGCAAATATCGCGCTGTCGTCTGCATAGAGTGATCTCTGTGTCTGGGGTCCTGGGAATGCCATTTAAATATATGTTAACGAGTGTCGGCAGGCCCAGGATGGATCCTTGCGGTACACTACTTTCAATGAGCTTGGGTGTAGATAAGTTATTTTTTACTCTGACTTGAAAGTGTCTGTTATTTGGTATGAAATTAAAAGTTTGACAAGTGCGTCAGGGACTTTTAGAGTGATCAATTTGTAAGCTAATCTACAGTGCCACACTTTATCAAAGGCTTTTTGGATGTCAAGAAAATCGCAGCTGTGGGTGTCTTATTATTAAAACCAGAAGAAATGTACTCTACCACTCTCAGCAATTGATGAGTGGTGGAGTGTTTTGGCCGAAATCCAAACTGCTCCGGAATGATAATGTCATTCTCACTAAGGTGCGTGTTCAGTCACTTAAGAATTATTTTCTCAGTAATTTTACTAAGTGTCGGTAGCAAACTGATTGGTCTGTAGTTGGCTGGAATTGAGGCATCCTCACCAGCTTTATGGATCGCTATAATTATCGCTTCCTTCCATTCTTTGGGGAAATAATTTAGTTCTAGTATTTTATTTATTAAGATGGTCAAGTAAAGTAGTATATTTAAGGGTAGGTTTTTTACCGCGATATTCCTGATTTTGTCGTGCCCTGGGCTTTTACGGTTTTTGATAATCTCTACTATCTCTTGCGGGGTGGCTGGGTTAATCTCAGCCGTGATCCGGGAGTTCCTGAAATTGTTTGGAGTTCGCCTAACCATTCTTAGGGTGTCCTGACACATTAGATCGTGGTTTGGTTCAAATTGCTTTTCGTAATGCCTAGCAAGCGCCTCTGCCTTTTCTTCGTCTGAGTATACGATATTAGCGCCATCTATTAGTGGCGGGAGTTTAATTTGAGGTTTTCTGAGTCTTTTAGCAAATTGCCAGAGCGATACGTCTTCCTGTCTAAGGGATTCGATTCATTCTTTATACTGTTGCTGCTTTTCTGCGACAATTTTTTCACTGACTTTACACGTGAGTCTATTAAGCTCCCTTTTAAGGGTAGGGTCTCTGTTAGCCTGCCATGTCTTACGTATTCTATTTCTCTGTTTAACTAACTGTTTGACATGGTGGGAAAGTGTTGGCATTTTTGGTGACTCACGATGTGTTGTGGCAGAGGCAATAGCTCTCCTGATTTCTGTTGTGAGTGTGTGCGTGGCAGAGTCAATATCCGCCGTGCTCATAATGTTGGGTACTGCTAAGTGCGGCTCGAAAAGTGCTCTTTTGATTACGTTCCAGTTCACCCTATCTTGTCCCAGAGAGGCTGGAAGGGGAGTGTTCAAATCGAATGTCATCAATACCGGTAGATGATCCGAGTCGAATTCATCCAGGGTGTCAATTGTGTGAGCGTATTCTATGTTTCTCGTTAGGGCAAAGTCTATGAATGAGCCATTGGCACCTGAGAAGCAGGTTGGTCTCGACGGTGCAATGATGTCAGTGTTTGTTGTGTTCAGCAATCTATGTATCTGTGTACCGCGTATGTTGGCTCTCCTGCTGCCCCACGCTTGGTGGTGTGCATTGTAGTCGCCCGCGAGTATTGTGTTTGGATATCGCGAGAAAAGCAGTTCCAGCTGTGCAGCTACATTTATGCCACTCATGTTTTTGACATATATTGAAGTTAGGATAAATGGGTTTACATTATTTATTTTAATTTTTATACTAGTATTTTCCATACCTTGAAGATTTATGTTGTTTATTTCCTCGTGGAGAATATTACTTTTAATATATATTGCTGTTCTTCCATGGGGATTTCTTGCAGTTATATTTGAGATAAGGGTATGATAGCTAATATAGTTTGCTATATTTAGTTTTCTGTTTTGTCTAACTTTAGTTTCCTGGATTAGCAGGACATCTACATCATTTTCATTTACGTAGCTCCTAAGTTCATTTATTCTTGGAGATATGCCGTTCGCATTCCAAAATATTATTTTAAAACTTTCTTTTTGGGACCTATTCATGACGGGTTTGTTTCTCACTATTTTTATTAAATTCTGCGATTATTTTAAAAGCCTCAAAGACCATTTGCATTGGATCGCTCTTTTTAGTGATATATGGAGTCCTTGATGATTCAAAACATCCTTTACGAGCTCGTTCTCCGTCCTTAGAGTAGAGCACATAGAAAACTGAGACACACGTTTTACTTCATTACGCTCTGTGTTACGCCTTTTATGTACGTCATCGTTTACGAGCTCCTCGTTCTCGGCTCTCAGACAACGTAAAGAGCTCAAGCTTGGTACGAAACACTTTCATCTATCAAATTTTCATGTCATTGCGTTACGCTGTTACGTAATTTACGTACATCATGGCTATGGTTTTGCCCTTTTTTTCTGGTTCTAAATCTAATGCATCGATCCATATATAATATTACATAGCAGAGTCTCTATAGGTAAATATACAGGGACTTTCCATAGGTTTGAATGTAAATTACGTAAGGAAACTAATAAATAAATTGAAAGAAAAAACAAGTTTTTTCTACACAACAGTGGCACACGGAAAAGTAGAAAATAAATAAAACTTTGGCATTTGAAAATTGGGTGATTACAATTGTTTCCAGGGCATTTTATAAATCTTTTCGTCAGGCCAAAAAACGAAGAACTACAAAATATTGAAAGTTTTATTCACTCAAGCAGCAGTTTTATTTATTGTGATAGAAAATAAATTTTAATCACGCTCCACATTTTCCTTCAACAATTTTGGATAATGATAAGATTTATATAATGTTATATTGAATTGAATCTGCCTATACCATCAATTTGGTTCAATTTTGTTTCTGTGCTCCACTATTGTGTTGGAAGGGGAGCATTAATTTTTTTTTCATTTATTTATCTGTAGTTATAAAAGATGCCTTTTGTCTATCAGCGTCGTCTGTAGCGGAAAACGGTATTGCCAAAAATGAAGAAGGGACGGGGAGGGGGTAACAAAGTATCTTGATTCTCATTTCTCCAAATATCATTTCTACGACCTTCAATGGGTTCTAATGGAATCCTGAGGGGAGTTGACCCTCAAATCCTCCCTTGGCGACGTCATTGGAGAACAATCTAAGTATTGTACAGCTATGAAATTTGATACAGAGTACTTTGGTCTTAAAAATGTGCCTTGTCGAGATTTTTTTTAAGTTCAAATTAATTTTTTAATTATTTAATGTTAAAGTGCTATTTTGAGCGATTTTCGCGCAAATCGGTTCCTTAGCTATTGATATTTTATTGCAGAAATTCGAAGAACTCTCTGAAGCACGCATTTTCGTGAATTTAAAAATTATATATGTAAGAGGCATTTTGTGGTTTCCCAAAAGGTCAGTAGATGGCAGCACTCAACCAGACTTAAGAACATTTGTTTTGTTTACAATTTAGTCGAGTTTGAAATGGCGTTCAAAGCACGTAGCCAACGTGTTGTAAGAGATGGCTAAAATATATGTAAAATATATATAAAAAATATTGTAAAATATATGTAATTTTTATGTATTAAATGTTGTGATGTTTTGTGAAATCTTAAATGATGAGTAAGTGTTTTCCTAACCTATACACCAGAAAAAGTCTTATAAATAGTGGCGACCAACGATCAGCCTCCAAATCCTCGGTAAAGTTTGGAACGTTCTGTTTTCAACTCGAGTCAATGAAAGTTAGTTAGATACCTTTTTAATTAGCATAACTATGCTTTTGAGAATTAAAATTAAGAGCCATGTTGTCAATCCTGACGTATAAGAATTTTGAAATCGTTCTTACTTTCGTTTTAATGTTATTTTGAATGTACTGTTGTGTTGAAGACCCAGACCGTCCGACTCGTCACCAAGGACTTGAGCATCTAATTGGACGGCCGGGAATGTACTGTTGTGTGTAAGTCGTAATAATAGAATAAGTTGAAGTTTTGAAACCTTGATAAAATTGATATAGTAATTGATTTTAAGTAAATTAAAGTGGTATGAGATATTTGAAATAAATATAAATTTGATAATAATGTTGTTCTTGAGCCACTCAAAGACGAAAATTCTATTTCTTTGTATTATTGAAGTGAAAGTGATTTCTGCCTCTTCATTTAGAACTTTTAGAACAATCTAATTTTAAATCATTTGAAACAATTTTCAAATTTAATAGAATTGAACATTCATATTTGTAAAAGAATAGCCAAAATAACGATGGCATTCTTAGGGGGGAAAAAGGAAAAAAAATGATCTGAAACAACTAGCGACTGAATTAGGAGAAAACGGGAATGGTGATCTGAAAGTCATTGAACTTAGGGATATTATTCTAAAGAGCAAGGCGTACAAGGAGGATGAAAAATTTGTAAGAAATCTTTTTGAGGGTATTATTTCGGAAAGATGAACAGAGGGTAAGAGAGAACGAACAAAGAGAAGGTGAACAACTAGAAAAAGAAAGAGTGGAAAAGCAAAATAGAGAATTTAAGATAGAAAAGTTAAGGCTACAGTTGGCCAGTCAGAAAGAAACTGTATCCATGGTTATTCAACAGGAAAATTCTTATATGAAAATGGACCTAAAAAATTTTTGTCAAGTTTCAACCCTGAAATAGATGATATGAGCTTGTTTTTAGTCTTATTTGAAAGACAAATGAAGATCCTAAAAATTCCGGAAGACCTGCGGGTGACTCATCTCATAAGAGCACTGCCCAACAATGTTTCAAAATTCATTGCTAGAGACATTAATGATCCGATGTAATTTTTTGTGGGGGTGTACGTCTGAATATTGCCGATTGCAAATTGAAATTTTCCGATTCATTTCGCTAATAATAATAAACTAATTATAATAAACTAATACATAAAAAATAGGAAAAATTCATTATATCCTCAAATTCGTTATAAGAAAGGACACGAACGGATAGGCACGGTGCTTGTCCCCCTCCCAAAATTTGGCTCATTCGTTTCTGGCAGTGGCTGCCGACAGATTTTTTAAAAGGAGGACCCCAACATTCAACTTTGTTCCCCCATAGAGCTAATGTTACTTTTCAATACAAAAGGAAGGCACCATGGGCCACCATCCAAAATCCCCGCCTGATTTCTGATTACAATTTTATGCTGAACAGAGAAAAAATTACCTCTAAAATAGAAGTACAGTTTCGCCACTATAATTCGTCAAAATGCCAAATTTCAAATGCATTTTTCTCGAAAACGACAAGAAATGAGGATCAATTGATATTGTTAATGAGAAGATTTGACCTCGTGTATGAAACGCCATACCAAATGCCCCACAAGACTCCAAAAGGGAGGAGGGTGTCAAATCCTTGGGATGGGTTGATGGATTCTACATGATCGGAGAATCGGGGGTTCTAAATGAGTTAATGTTGCAGCCATATCATAACCCTTAATAAGCTTTATTATCATACCAAGTGTGTACCAAGTTTGGAGAAAATCGATTGGCCTCAAGTAGAGAAATCAGCATTTGTATATCTTGCATTATTATATAGTACTAGCTACTAGTTTAACATTTGGAAGGCTTCCTCTAAAAGGTTACAAATGCTAAATGTTCTACATTTACTTTATTTCACGTAAATTCTCCGACGTTTCAGTGTTGCCCACCTCATTACAACAGAATTGAGTTCAATGCTGTCAACAAAATCTTTTTCACTTTTCAGTAACAGCATAGCGTGTAATCTGCCATCAGACATTTTGGAACGCAAATACTGATTGCAGCGTTTCATCCGGATTGCAGCGTTTCGTCGTTATTAGTTTTAGTTTACTGATTGCAGCGTTTCGTCTGGAAACTGGTCACGACTGTTTAGCTAAATATCTTCATAGATTCATAAATATCTTCATGATCTAATATCAAGCCCAAACTGTGTAGTGTGTGGTGCTAACGCAGCTATGGACGCTGATCATCTAATGAACTGTCCAGGACTCTGGCGACATGTACAAAAGGTATTGGAGTGCAAGGGAGAGGATGCAGACCCTTCAAGCTGTCTGACTGTTTTGAATTTGTGTTTTTGGCTACCGTCCATGTATTTCCTATATGTGTTTTATTGTTGTTATTGTTGTTTGTTCATGTTTCTTGTTTCTTGTAATAGTTTTTCTCCTGTATTTTTGGTGTTGTGTATTAGTACACTAGTGAATGATTTGTATCAAGTGCTGATGCTAGAAATAAAAAAAAGTTTACTGAAAAGTGTTTCCTTTGAGGCCACCGTTACTAGAACCGTAAGTGAAAATCTGCAAAAATATTTGCTAAAGGAAGTATGTGTTTGAATCCTTCGGCCTTATCCATTATTGAAGTTAAGGAATCTATATCTTTACAATGATCCGCAAGAATTTCCAACTCAGCTTGTAGGGCTTATAAATCTGTGTTGCGGTTTCTGCAACCTGGAGGAAATATCTGAGATGCCTCTTCAACGTATGCAATGCTGCATGTTTCTCTTGACATTGTTGGACCAAATAAATTATATAATGGGCTTATTTCATCGAAACATTTCTTTAAATTTTCCTTTGATAATGCTGTTAATGTTTCTAAAATAGCTGAAATTTCTCGCCGATAAAAGGAATGCAACGTAAGTTCTGTCTCTATGTCTCTATTAGTATCTATCTTTTTAGACTTGATTCTTTTATGATGATGTTTGCTAAAGAACTGCTCTGCATTGACATTTAACTTTTTGCAAATGAAACTGAATAGTCAATCATGTCAGTCATTGCATTTTTATCCCTATTTATATCTTCCATATATGTAATGAAGCATTCGATTAAAATTCTAGCATCAATTAAGTTTAAATTTTCTGCTTCTAAACTTTCGGTTAAATTCTTTTGCTTGTACATGATATTTTTCATAAATTGAATACATACAATGAAATCAAATCCCAACATTTTTTTCTGCAGCCCTAAACCACCAGCCTTTGTTTTCGAGTCAAAAACTGTGGAACTGGTCATTTCCGTCTAAACTAGAATGCATGCATTCCGATGCATGCGTTTCATTCTGGTGAGTTTTCGTACTATTTTGTCTTCAAATCTCGTCTAATAAATACGAATTTTAGGATAAACTCTTTATGTCCGATTTTACCTGGGTCCAAAGTTTTCACACAGCGACCATTTATCACATTGTAATTCCTAATTACAAAAGTTGGATAGAATAGTTTTCGCACGTTCCCGAAGTACTGTCCTTGTTTCAATCTGCCATGATAGTAGTTTGATATTTGCATAGTTTTAGAATAATTGTCGGCTTTCTTTTTCTTTACTAAGTGAATTGAAAGGAAGAAAAACATTGCATTTTTTTCGTACATAAAATCGTTTAGCCGATCAAACAAATTGCCGACTCAGAAATTAGTGTGTGTGTGTGTGCGGGAGGGGTGACGCACCCTCCTACACCCCCATAGGATCGTTCCTGGCTAGAGAGCCCGAAGAAAAATTTAAGGATTATTCTCACATCCTTGGCATCCTTCTACAACGATTTAAATTGACGGCAGAAAGGTTTCGAAAGTTATTTTCTCAACATAGAAAAAGCACTGATTGCACGTGGAAAGATTTTTATTTCGAAATCAGAAGTTTTTTTAAAGGATGGATATCAGAATTGAATATTTCCACTTTTGGGAAGTTGCAGAATTTGATAATCTCCGATCAAATGAAAAAACGCTGCACTCCGGAATACAAAGAACATTACTTGGATGAGTGGGAACAGATAATTTCTCCCCCAGATTTAACTGATAAACTGGACGCGTACGAAAACTTGAGAAATTCCTTGCCTAATGGACAGAAAAAGATAGCCAAATCAAAAGAAATGACACAACCGAAAATTTTGATCCCGTTAAGAAAACTGTACCTTTTAACAGAGGAGAAAAATTCAAGTATATTCGAGGAGAAAGACCTTCGTTAAGATGTTATGGATGCGGAAGGCCTGGATTCATTAAAGCTAAATGTCCTGATTGTTCCCGAATCAAAAAGGAAGTTTCCTAAAATAGCATCGAAGCATTTTAAGCATTCACTAAGGGTCCTCAAGTTATCCTGGTAGACATAACATTTTGTGGAAGAAGGGGTAGAGTGTGCGCTGATAGAGGATCTTCACATTCCATTGCGGAAGAAAAGATGTTTAAAGTATTCAAAGAGCATGGACTATCATTTCAAAAGACGAAGTTGACAATAAGTCTGTCAGATGGTCAGCAGTCTCTTGTTGATTGCTACACCACCCAAATGATAACAGAAATTGAAGGGAAAAGTGTTGATCGATTTTCGTCGTCCTTCCAAACACTACTGGAAATCGAACTCTTCTTGGAACAGATTTTCTGAAATCTGCGAGTATTGTTCTTGACATAAAGGACAAATGCTGGTATTTTGTGATAACCCAAATCACAAATATCCATTTGAAGAAGAATTGGGCATCCAACCCAATGTAGAATCCCATAAGGATAGACAAGTTTTGATTAACGTTTGTCAATTGCGGGAAAGTGAAGGAGACAATCTGACAGCTACTCAAAGAAGTCAGTTTAACAGTCCACTAGATTAATATGATAGTATTTTCAAACCAGGGAGAGAAGCTACCTCGATCATTAAGCATCATATTATTACAAGTTATCACGCTCCCATTTTTGTACCTCCTTACAGAATGTCACCAGCTCGGAAGGAGCTGCTCAAAAAATAACTTTATGATCTTCTCGAAAAGAACATTATTGAAGAATGTGAATCGCCGTATGGAGTACCTGTGGATTTGATCCCAAAACCAGATGGTAAAGTTCGACTGTGCGTAGACTACCGAAAACTTAATGGAGTGACTGTTCTTGACACTTACCCACTTCCAAGGATGAACGATTTAATGCAAGATGCTAAACATACCTCTTTTATGTCAACCATTGATCTGAAATCTGGTTTCCACCAAGTAAATGTCAATTCAGCTGATCGAGATAAAACTGCATTCGTTTGCTCTTGTGGGACCTATAGATTCTTAAGAATGCCTTTTGGTCGTCGAAATGTCCCGGCTACGTTTCAGAGACTAATGAACATGTTTCGTGGAAGTTTGTCAGCTCTTGCTTATCTGGATGACCTCAAAGTCACACCATCTTTTGAACAACATCTTAAAGATCTTGAAATGGTTTTCGACAAACTAATCAAATACAAACTTCGTGCAAACCGAGAGAA
The DNA here is from genome assembly GCA_951213105.1 of Amaurobius ferox. Taxonomy (NCBI): domain Eukaryota; kingdom Metazoa; phylum Arthropoda; class Arachnida; order Araneae; family Amaurobiidae; genus Amaurobius; species Amaurobius ferox. Next base: position 144,684,475 of record OX578135.1, on the reverse strand, counting down.
ATGCAACTTTTCTTGTTCTCGAATAAAATATCTTGGACTCTGGATTACATCTCGTGGAATAGAGGTGGATCCTAAAAAAGTATCTTCCATCTCAGAAATTCCTTCCCCTAGAAATGGGAAGCACCTGCTATCCTTCTTGCAGACATGTTCCTGGTATAGAAAGTTTATACAGAACTTTTCTGAGATTTCTCGACCTCTGAGCAATCTAACAAAAAAGAAAACTCCCTGGAGTTGGCCTAAAAGTGAACAGAGAGCTTTCGACTCTCTAAAGCAATGCTTGTGTTCTCACCTATTCTGAAGCAAGCTGATTTCACCAAACCTTTTGTGATTAGAACAGATGCAAGTAGATATGCTTTGGGAGCTGTCCTTCTTCAAGGCCAGGGATAGGATGAACATCAAATTGAATATGCAAGTGTTGGGTTACTTTTGGCTATTTAATAATTTTAGGAAGTTTGTTTTTAATTTAAACGTGTTCAGGGGTCTTATTTACATAGTCATTCTCTTTTAGTTATCCATTTTCCAATTCTATAGGTTTTTGATATTCTTCTGTTCCAAATAGGTTCTATTCTATAGTTATTGTGTTCAAAATGACGAAAGTTGTTTCTTTTTAGGTTTTAGCAATTTAAATTTATTTAAATTGGCTAATTTGTGATTCCATTAATTGCTCTTTTTATTCCCTTTAATTTGATTCCAAATTTGTTGTTCTCAGTTAAAAATTCGTTAATTTATTGCGATTTTTCAGTTTGATTCTATTTTCAGTGTTTTAAATATTTCAGAATCGTTCCTATTTAAATTATTGCCGAATTCGTATACTCCAAATCGATTCACTTCATTTCTTTTTAATTATTGTCTGTTTTAAAATTCCTGTTCTCTTTAAAATTTCGAGTTTTTAACTGGTTGACAGTAATATTAAAATCGTTTGTCATTAATTATTTTATCGTTCATCGATAATTTTGTTTACAATCTGTGACAGCAATTTTTCGCAGTATACAAATACATTCGCGCTCTACTTCTATTCTCATTTTATTGATTGGAACTAAGAGATGTAAGCTATTAAGCTGTCCTGTGCCGTTTGGCGTGCGTTCTTTGGAATGTTTTTATTTCGCGGCCTGTTCACTTTATTTTATTCGGTTTAATTTACGATGTTTTACGAACGACCTGCTATGACCTAAGTGCGTACTTTTAACGCTGCATAAAAAGATAAAATATTTATTCCGGCTAATTAAACGTCTGATCCGTTATAAAGTTGTAGCGTCGTCAATCTGTATTTTCTGCCGTGGAGGCAAATGTTGATTCAAGAGATGTTCCGCTATTTATGTGACAACTGCCGAGAGGGTTTTGCCGGCAAGCTAAGTGTTTGCTTCTCTCTGGTTGTGTTGCTCTTACTATGATGAGCTGGATCGTCATTTTTGGTAAAAAGCACCCGACATATGCTATGCATTCAGTTCTGATGTCAAAGGTCCGGTGCAGCTGTGTTGAAGACCCAGACCGTCCAACTCATCCTGAGGACTTGAGCAACTATTTGGACGGCCGGGAAGCTGTGCCGTCTTGTTTGAAATATCCCTTTGGAATTCGGATCCGGCCGGAGACTTTCCTCACTTCTGATGGACATAATACTCCCTTGCCGGGTTTTACCTTTCAAGCGGTGTTCTTCAAGAACTTTTGTTTCCCTGTGACGTCCTCTCCTGCAGATCTTTGCTGTTTACCCTTGGAGCATTTGGTGAAACCTTTTCTAATTATATTTCTCAATAGTTAAAATATGTTTCTATTCTAATTGTTTTCAGTTTTAATGAATAAGACCCCTTATATATTTTAGGTCACCAGAACCTGAGGTTTTCTTTAACTTTTAGTTGAAATTTTTATTATGTTCTAAATTTCCCTTTTGGCTAACTGATGTTCCTTTTATTCTAAATTCTAGTTTGGCAAATAATTGCATAATTTTAACATTGTTAACTTTAAATTTAATATTCTAACGTTCTTACTACCACTTTACGACCGGCCATTCAATTTATTTATTTAAGATGTTTAATTTGATTTGCTTGTTAATGAGATGTAAATTTAATGGTTCTTATTAAATGTAAATTTTAATAAACGTTGGATTTTTGAAAACTATAAATCTGTGTTCTCTTTTTTTTATTTTAAAGTGTTCTTATTTTATGTAGTTACATATCTGTACATTTAGGGAGAAACTGGTCTCATGGCATATTTTCAGTAGTTTTTAGGTTTTCAGATGATTTTTAGATTTCAGGAACCTTTTTAGGATTTCAGAATGCTTTGAAATATTAAATATATTTTTAGAATATCATGCAGCTCTGCTCTTTTTCTACCTGACACAAGTAGGCTACTTAGTTCTGCTGAGAGAAATTATTCCACCACGGAATTTAAATTACTGGCTGTTATATGGGCATTAAACAAGTTCCAAGGATTCATAGAGGGATTTAGTGTTACAGTGGCATCCAACCACCAACCTCTTAACTGGGTCACGAAGCTTAAGTCACCATTCAGAAGATTTGCCCGGTGGGTATTGCAATTACAGTTTTTCAATTTGAACATGGAATACATTCCTGGAAAGTGCAACGTTATTGCTGATATGTTGTCAAGACCTGTTTATGAACATGATGTCCCTTCATGCGAAGTCTGTACTGTATCGTTCGATGTTCCCTCCTGAACACCTAACGAGATACGTGAAGAGCAATTGAAAGATGAGGAAGTAGGAAAGATCATTTGCTGTTTTGAAAGCATTGACAAAGACGGTAACTATGCAAACTGGACTGAACGAGGCTACCTCATGAATCAGGGTGTCCTTTATCGTTATGCTCTATATTCCGAAAGTGAAGAAGCTTAATTAGTAGTTCCAGCTCATGAAAGAAACTTGATTCTGAAAGAACATCATGATGCTCTTACTGCTGGACACTATGGAGCTGAAGGAACTTTTAGCCGTATAGCGAAACGCTATTATTGGACAGGGATGAGAAAATTCATCTGCGACTATGTGAAGAACTGCATAGATTGCAAAAGATATAAACCTTCTAATCAGAAACCGGCAGGATTGTTACAGACTCCAGTTCCTTTTCAACGTTTTGAGACCCTCTCATTAGACCTTTTTGGACCCTTACCAGAGAGTAAAGATAAAAAAGTGGATTTTGATAATAGAATATGTAGCTACTAATTGGAATTGTTCCCATTCCCTAATGCCACTGCGAAAGAATGTGCAATAACGCTGCTAGAAGAAGTTTTGATAAGGTATGGCAATCCTCGTTGGATTATCAGTGACAATAGAACTCAGTTCGTTTCAACTGTGATGCAACAACTTTGTTGCCTGTTGAACATTAAACAGTCATTAATTCCTGTTTATCACCCACAAGCAAACCCAGTAGAGAAAAATAAGAGTGATCTAAAGCCACGACTTGCAACTTTTGTTCAAGATAAACATGATTCTTGGTCTGAGAAGCTACCAACAATCCGCTTTGCTTTAAATACCACTAGTGTCAGACCACTGGATAAACAGCAGCTTTCTTAAATTTTGGTAGAGAGCCTGGCACTACAGATGATGTGTGTAATTTTTATGTATTATTAAATGTTGTGATATTTTGTGAAGTCTTAATTGGTGAGTAAGTGTTTTCCTAACCTCTACACCAAAAAAAGCCTTATATATATATATATATATATATATATATATATATTAATATATGTAAAATTTTTATTTTTAATGCAACAAGTTCATTAAAAGAACCGCATATCTGTATCTTTAAAATGAACTGAATTATGATAAAAGAAAAAATCTGTCTTATGCCACTTTTCCGTACCATGTGCGAAAGGCTGTTTTATCAGTGAAAATAGGGATAATAAACAAATTGACGATGAAAATTATTTAGATCAAAAATACGTTAATATGTGTCAAATTTTTTTGTCACAAATGCATCTAAATAAAGCATTACACAGACAGAAATCATATAAAGCAGTGATACTCACTAAGCGGAATTCGCAAAAATGTCTCCTATGTATTATCTTCCAGTTTTATATTTTTTGTGATATGTCACAAATTTACATTTCTAATTTGATATAGGGTCCCCATACACAATGTTCAATTTTCAATTAAATATAACTCGCTCAATTTGAAAGATACCGATATGCGGTTTTTTAATGATCTTGTTGCATTAAAAATAAAAAATATCTGATTAACCAAATTTGTCTAAGGGTGTCGTATAAAAATTTAAAAAGTGCAACTTTTTGAAAATGAATGGGAGGACTATTTCATTAACGTAGTCTTATTTCCTACCTTACTTTCAACACTTTTGCAATTTACATTGCTCACTTATCTCCAACAGGTAAAGAATTAAAGCGCGTTTCAATCATTTTGGAACACCTTGTGTATATATATATATATATATAGATATATATATATATATATATATATAAGTAAAAATAAAAATAAAAAAGTAATAATAAAAATAAACAAGAAAGATCAATCATGCTTAAAGCATTGATTATGAAACACTTTCCAACTTCAATGCAATTTTATTTAAACATGTCTAAAATGCAATACATTCCTCGGTAATATTTTAAAACTTATCACAATGCTACATTAATTTATTATATTTGAAACCTTAAACCTTCATCGAAAAAAATTAACTTCATTCAAACGACGGCATTAAAGTATAAATTGCCTGGTTTAAACATCTCTAAAATGTGATACATTCCTCGGTAATAATTTTAGAATTATCATAACACTACGATAATTTATTATATTTGAAAACTTCATCGAAAACAACTGAAATCCATTCAAATGACGTCATAAAAAAATAACACGCCTGGCTCTCTCTATAAAAGCAACATTTCATTCATAAATAATTCCCCCATTCATGTCATTCATCACAATACTATAACAATTTATTTTATTTAAAAATTAAGACCATTGAGCTGCAAGTAAGTAAACTCTAAGCGTAAAACTTCATCGAAAAATATCGTCCTTCTCTTTCTAAAATCAATGAATATTTCATTCATATCAGCTAAGCAGACTCCATGGACTAAATGATTTTGTGTTAAAGAATTACAGCGATTCTAATACAACTGATTCTACATATTTTGCTGTTTACATTTTACATAGGTGAAAAATAGGCTTAATAGTAAAAATAATCAAATTTGGAAGAGCATTTAAACTGAAATATATTGTCATTGCGTTGTTTCAGTATGTAGATGCACAGAATTTAGGCAAAAATAAAGTAGTTTTAGGACGGATACAACACTCAATATGAATTAAAAAGAACTTTAAAAATCACGATTTTGACACAAGATGGATGCCATATATCATTTTGAAGTGGGTCATGTGATCGTTTCATATCATGGACACGAGATCGCTTCATATAAGAGGTGTTATTATTATTTTAATTTTTATTTAAGAAACAACTGAATATATTTCGCTGAATTTTTTTTTATATATTTTATGGAACAATTTGAATATTGCCTAAAATTTTCGAAGCAATTTGTGAATTTTAAACCCGCTTAAAAAATGCTTGAAAAATTAGGTCCCATAGGGCTCAGTGTATTCCATTTTTTCAACCCGGGTTCAATCCAAAACTAATTGGGTGATATTATTCATTTATATTCCCATAGGTCCTTTAGACCGTCTGAACAACATACTAAAATTTCATTTTGATTAAGTCATTTTTACAGCAGTTATCGTGCTAACGGACAGACAGACAGACAGACAGACAGAATGAATGAAAGAACAAAGTCATAAACACTTTTCAACTTTGTTGTAAAGTGTTAATAAAAAATAAAAATAATTAATTCAAGTAATCGTGAAATATTAACATTACCATAGAAGCAAAACCACGGCAGTAATGCCGATAATAGGAAAGATCAGCACCGGCCCAAATTCGAAGATTAAAAAGAATTAAATTCATCTTCAGGTCTGAATATTTAATTCTAATTAACCCAAACAAATGCCTGTTTCAGTATGGACAATAGTACATTACTATAAATGTCCAAACTCAGACTACAGGCACCAAAAGATGAAAAAATGAAGTTAAGAAATATTAGGAAAATTTGTATTACCATGTGGCAGGAACCCTTCTTCTTTCACTATATGTATGCGATGAACCTCAGCAGAATAAAAAAATTCTAGGAGCACCGGAATGAACATGACGAAATACTACCTAGGAGGCAGTAAGAACATTCACAGCGACACTCCCAGAGCCGTCCAGTGAGCCAGAGCAGGAGACAGGACAACCACCTGTATAAGCGAAACAGAATATGAACATGAAGCAAAGATGAAAATTCTCACTAAACAAGTGATTTATAGAAGAAATGGATAAACGAGAATGCCACTATACACCATTATAAGAGTGCTCAGATTGTAGTTTCAAACTGGCCGAAGTTACAATTTTTTAGAGAAAATAAATTTGAAACTTTAATATTAATGTATTAATGTATCTTAATTTCCGATTTCTTTTATTTTTCTAATTGTTTTAGCTTATTTTATTATTTTTCATTTTTATTTATTTATTTATATAATTAATAAATAATTATAATTTTTTTTGTTAGCCACTATATATATATATATATATATTTGCCTTCATATATATATATTCATATATAAACAAGCATTTTTGTGTTCATTTCGAAAGGATATATGGACCCGATGAGAATTTTTTCGAAATGAACTTTTCGTAAGCCTAATCTCGTAAGCCTAAATCTCCTCCATATATATATATTTGCCTTCATATATATATATATATATATATATTTGCCTTCATATATATATATATACATATGAAGGCAAATTACAAAAATGTTACCCATACCGTATTTAGTCTAAGTGAAACATTTTTGACTGTAATACGATCCAATTTGACATAATTATCATCAATTAAAATTTTTATTGCAAAATAAAGGGGCATCCGCAAATCAACTTCGGTTGGAAATATTTACTAAAACTTTTACCACTGCTTCAAATTTATTTTATGCATATATTTCAGTAAACCTATTATGTCATTTTTACGTCGATTCACAATTTGTATTTAAGCATTCAAGTAACTCTGCTACATTACTAGAGTTTGAATGATGGCGCTTGTTCAGTAATGCCGAATTCTGTGAGTTGATATTGAGTTACGGCTAATGCAAACGATCTCCTAGTAATACAGTGAGAGAATACCATCGTTTTTACTTTCCTTATATACAAAATGTAAAGTATTGTGACGGGGTCGGAATTCGAATTCGAGTCTTCGACGGGAGAGCACGTTTCAAGCATCCCTGATCCCAAATCGGACATTTTTGAGGTGATGTGTGTGTGTGTGTGTGTGTGTGCGTGTGTGAAAGTATGTGTGTGTGTGTCAGTGAGTCTGTGCAGACGATATCTCACGAACGAATGGAGCGATTCGAACGAAATTTGGTACAAAAATCACAATCCGTGAATACTGGAAGCCTATCGTTTTTAAACACAATCGAATGTTCAGAACTCCCCTAAATTTTCGAGTGAAATTTTGAAAAAATCATCAAAAAATCAAAACCTTTAATGAAGTTACACAAATAGACATTTCTTATGTAATTTTTTCTTAGAAAACGATTGGCATAAACTGTAGGACGCTAGCATTAATCGTTCTCGAGATATTGCATATTTTTCAAATAAATTTATCAAAAAATCAAGTAAAATAAAAAAAATTCAAACTCTTAAGAAACATGTTCACTTTTCATATATAATATCATGCGATAAATTTGGTGATATCATTCTCGTGGATCTAACTCGTTCCATTCACGAGAAAAGATACTTTGAGTAATACTTTTGTATTTGAATGCCAATTGTCATCTGCCGTAAGAATAACTTATTTCTCCGTCCATAACGCATAACATTTATTTCTCCGTCCATAACATTTTGGCGACGAATTTGGCGGAATGTCGCCAACGTGGCGACTTTTTTAAATGTTGCCAAATTAACGAAAATCTCGCCAAATGAATAGAAATGACGATACATCAATGAAAATAACGACTAATTGAAAAAAATGCAATATCTTGGAAAGAATATAAGTATCTACTATAAGAAAAACATTTTTTTAACTGTAAAAGTAGTAATTTCATTGCATTATATAAGGAAAGTCATGTGCTGTCTGTCCACAGCAGATTTTTTACGTTAAGCCGTCATCCTTCCAGAATTTTATTCTGCGGCTGGTATGTGGATTGCAATAAACAGGCTCGTTTCATCATCGATATGGCTCAGGACGACAACGAGTACTAACGGAAAGTAATAAAATATATATTCTAGCATACTTCTCGTTCTATTCATATACGAGGGTCCAGGCCGTAAGTACTGAACATCTTCCTCGGCCTACTCGAACTCGTCACCTGCTGTATAGGTTCTTATCGATTCGTCTATAAGGGCTCCATACTGGTGGAAAAAGTGCAGTGACAAAAATACCTTAGAAACTTATTGAGTATACTGAAAACAGTGGTTTCAAATGATCTTGTTGATTTCAAAAATTGAAAGTGTTGCTTTATTTTATTGATTTTGTAAGAAAAATATCAGACAGACATATATATATATATATATATATATATATATATATATATATATATATAAATATAAATTATTAAATCCAAAGTTAGAATGTATGTAGTAACTCATAATACACTATCCCAAAATTTTCTACAAAATACAAAGAAATAAAAGAAATTAAGACAAAAAGAGGAAATAATAAAGCATAATGCAAGTCATAAAGACAAAGACAATCAACAAATTTCAAAAATGAGGAATGCAAATAAGAAAACAAAAAAATCAAGCAAAAAAGCTTGCACATGGAGGAGATTTAGGCTTACGATAAGTTCATTTCAAAAAAATTCTCTCCGGGTCCATATATCCCTTCGAAATGAACACAAAAATGCTTGTTTCTGAAACACAAGATAGATTTTATCTATAAACTTGTGTTATATGGACGACAAGCATATAGATTGGAACAATAAAGGAAACATAAATACCTCAAAACACACCTCTTCAGCGCAACCATGACGAGCAAAATATGACTGGACCAATGTTGCCATATGCCAAAATGAAAAGATGTGATTTGCTGTTGCCAAAGAGAGTAATAAAAACTGTACTGCGCAAAAGCAATAAAATGAAATAAAATGAGTTATTCAACAGTTAAAGCTTCAAGATAAAAAGATGAAAATATAATTTCAAGAGAATGAAGAAGTACGGCTAAAATAAGATAATAAGGGGAGAATATGAGAATTTTAGGCTAATCGAAACTTATTAACTATACTATTTACTAAATATGCAGGATATTGATACATTTTACTGGTAATTTTGAGGTTATTAATGTGCAAAGCATGAAATTTTTTATCTGATAATCTATAAATTCTAAAAAGTTGATTAAGAATAATATTTCTAAACAATTGAATCGAGTTGCAGGAATTAAAAGGTAATAATTTATTAATATTAAATTTAAAAAAAATCTTTTTTATCATATAATTTAGTAACTATCCCATGAGCAGGTTCTATAATTAGATTTAAATCCAAATAATAAATATTATTACTAATAGAAGTTTCATTAGGTATTAATTCCAAATTATCCGGATAGAAATCTATATCTATGACATAGTTATCAGTAAATACAAGACAAATCAGATCATCTACATATCTATAAATTTTATAATCAGTTGAAGTAAAGAATTTTTCATATTGATATAGGTATAAATTAGCTAGCATACTGCTACTACAGCCACCTTGTGGAACACCGGAGAATTGTAAGTATAATTTATTACCTTGAAAGATATAATTATTGAAAAGAACAAAATGGAGAAGCTTAGGAAAATTAGTAAATTTAGTAAGATTAGAATGATTAGTAATATAAGCATTATATAAAGCTAAAATGACATCATATAGATCAGTGATCTTAATATTATTAAATAGATCTTTAAAATCAAAAGTTTGAAATCCTATTATTTTACCAAGCGTTTTTAATTTATTTTTTAATTCCTTACTGTTATTTAGAATAATGTAGCTATCACCAGAATCTCGTAAATTGCTATTTAGTACATTTAAATAATTTAGTAATAATTTACTAGCAGTAGTAGAGTATGAATTATGACCACTAGTAACAGTTCTAAATTTAATAGGATTTTTATGAAATTTAGGTATAAGCACAATATATGGAAATGTCAAAAATTTATTATTAATATCTAAATCACTATACATATTAATAATTTTCAATTTGATACTATTAAGAGAGTGTGAATCAATTTTAAATAGACTATTATTTTTTAAATAATCTAGCAGATATTGAATATAGAATTTTTTACAAATAATAGCATAATTATTAGAGGCTTTATCTACATAAGTAATAACAAAAGATCTATGTAAATCATTAACAGAGTGCTTTATATTATCCATATTATATATAGATCTAGATAAATTAATACTACAAATGGTATTTTTAATAGATCTTAAAATAGTAAATTTCCACATATTAAATGCCTCTAAAGGCTGAGCATATTTAGAAGCTAATCCATAAATAAATTTATCAAGGTCCAGATTGATTGACTTTAACACTTGTTTAGAATTATTACATGAAGGTAACCTGAATTTAGTGCCAAATGACATTATAGTTCTTAAAGATTTATCTTTTACAATGGCTAAGTCTCCAGTAACTATATGACCCAAGTGTGGATTTATAAATTCAGCATAATTATCAACACTACAAATACATTCACCATCTAAATTTGTAGAGGAATCTATGTCGACTGAGAGAGATTTTGAAATTGCATTGTAATTAAAAATGGTTCTTCCAATAGGCTTGTTATATTTAAAAGTTTTAGTAACATTCAAATCCTTTACAGGCAATAAATGATGAAATTGATTAAATAAATTCTTAAAGTTTATGGAATTATAAATAGGATGCTTAAATGATATTACACAATAAGAATTAGAACAGTTATTATTATGAAATTGATTAAGTTTTATTTTTAAATATTTTGATCTAGTAATGAGCAAATCATAGAAAATATGATTAAAATGTTCATTAGTAAGATTTAACTTTAAGAAAATAGCATAAACTGTGTTTAATTGTTTTTTCTTAACTGCAAATACCCATGATTTAATAAATTTCCATTGATATGTGTTATTGAATTGTTGATGCATACTTTTAATCTCCGCTTTAAAATCATATTGGGAGGAGCTTCCTTTACCGCGTTTAAATCTTTTGAGTTTAGCCAATTTACTATTATGTAAAAGAGGTTTAAAAAAAAGGTGATTAAAAATAGAATATTTATTATCTACAAAATTATTCTTAACAATATTGCCATTGAGATATAATTGATTTAATCCATATGGAAACAGAGTACATTGTGATTTAATATAGAAGTTTTCAAAGAATAATCTATCAGCAGTATTTGTTTTAATGTCCAAAATATGTATAGTTATATTTTCAAAACCATGATGAGCAAAGTGTTTGTATTCGATTTTATTAGAAGTAGGAAGAAAATTATTATTGTGGATATATTTTTTAACATGATCTCTATGTACATTCATACGTAGTTGAATAGGATTACTGGTCTGTCCTATATAGGATATATTACATATATTACAAGATAATTTGTAGATGCAATTAAAAATTTTACAGAAAGTCTTATGACTATGTAGATTAGTAATTTGTGAGTTAGAAGCAAATGGGCAGGTTTTATAATTTTTATTCTTACATTTATTGAAGTTATAATTTTTAGCTGGGCAATTATTTTATTATATCCAAAACAATCCATGGCACACTGTTGGTAAAATGATAACGGTCTAAACAATTCCCAACAAAATTGAAAATACCGGGCAATATTTATCAAATTATATAATAACAAGAATAAATATATTTGCCAGTCACTAAATCAAATAAGATGTATAATTCATAATAGTTAAAGTAATATAAAGAGTATGGCATTAACACATATAAATAATATAAATAAAAATAAAATAATTTCTTATATATAAATATATACAACTAAGTCCATGTAAAACTTAATAAAATGTAATAAGTAGGATATTACAAGATAAAAAGAAATGATTAACAATATAAATATAATCAATTCTAAACTAGATTAATTAAAACACAAGGTATAATAAAATATACACTGTGTAAATCTTGAATTCACATAGAATCCTGTCCAAAAAAGTAATAAAAAGATTGTACTAAAAAGTACAGTTTATAAAAGGTATCTATAACACCAATACAAAAATCCCAAAGGCAGTTACCCAGTCATAAAATCACAAAACCAATAAATTAGTAAGAAATAATAACGATAGAAGGCAGCACTAGAATGAGATACTTCTAATATGTAATTACTAATAGCTAAGAAAATTTGCAGTAAGATTTAAAAACGATAGATGGCAGCACTAGATTAAGAAAATTCTAATATTAAATTACTAATAGCTAAAGAATAATTGCAATACAAATATTTACCAAATAATAAAACAGAAAGGAAGACAATAATTAATAATACTTTAAGCAAAAATATAATAAGTAACCTATGCAAATAAAAGAAAAGAATAAAATAGGAGAATGAGCCACAATAAACTACAATTAACATTGGAAGAAAGTAGAGATAGTAATACATAATAAAAAATTAAAATAAATTCTATTACTAAATTTACCGCAAATGCAGCATAAATTTGAATAGACAGCAAATAGAATGTTTCTTTAATACGAAGCATATAAAAGGAATTAGGAATAAGGATAGTTCATAAATGAAAAGTTAGATAAACTAAACAGCGTAGTATAAGAATGTGAATGACAATGCAATATACATTTAATTTATTGCGCAAATGCAGCTAGTAAATAAAATGTTTTCAATATAAATATAAATTATTAAATCCAAAGTTAGAATGTATGTAGTAACTCATAATACACTATTCCAAAATTTTCTACAAAATACAAAGAAATAAAAGAAATTAAGACAAAAAGAGGAAATAATAAAGCATAATGCAAGTCATAAAGACAAAGACAATCAACAAATTTCAAAAATGAGGAATGCAAATAAGAAAACAAAAAAATCAAGCAAAAAAGCTTGCACATGGAGGAGATTTAGGCTTACGATAAGTTCATTTCGAAAAAATTCTCTTCGGGTCCATATATCCATATATATATATATATATATATATATATATTACAATAAAGTGAAACAAAAATAGGATATATTATGTTGGTGCCGTGAGCGTTACCCGGGTTGTAATAGCTGCTTTAAGCGGGAAAGCGGTGTCGCAATCCACCCCTGCCATTTTTGTGTAATTCATATGGTCACTCCCGTCTTTATCTGCTTACATTCTTATATATATATATATATATATATATATATATATATATATATATATATATATATATATATATATAATACCTAATGAAACTTCTATTAGTAATAATGTTTATTATTTGGATTTAAATCTAATTATAGAACCTGCTCATGGGATAGTTACTAAATTATATGATAAAAAAGATTTTTTTAAATTTAATATTAATAAATTATTACCTTTTAATTCCTGCAACTCGATTCAATTGTTTAGAAATATTATACTTAATCAACTTTTTAGAATTTATAGATTATCAGATAAAAAATTTCATGCTTTGCACATTAATAACCTCAAAATTACCAGTAAAATGTATCAATATCCTGCATATTTAGTCAATAGTATAGTTAATAAGTTTCGATTAGCCTAAAATTCTCATATTCTCCCCTTATTATCTTATTTTAGCCGTACTTCTTCATTCTCCTGCAATTATATTTTCATCTTTTTATCTCGAAGCTTTAACAGTTGAATAACCCATTTTATTGCTTTTGCGCAGTACTGTTTTTATTACTCTCTTTGGCAACAGCAAATCACATCTTTTCATTTTGGCATATGGCAACGATGATCCAGTCATATTTTGCTCGTCATGGTTGCGCTGAAGAGGTGCGTTTTCAGGTATTTATGTTTCCTTTATTGTTCCAATCTTTATGCTTGTCGTCCATATAACACAAGTTTATAGATAAAATCTATCTTGTGTTTCAGAAACAAGCATTTTTGTGTTCATTTCGAAAAGATATATGGACCCGATGAGAATTTTTTCGAAATGAACTTTTCGTAAGCCTAATCTCGTAAGCCTAAATCTCCTCCATGTGCAAGCTTTTTTGCTTGATTTTTTTGTTTTCTTATTTGCATTCCTCATTTTTGAAATTTGTTGATTGTCTTTGTCCTTATGACTTGCATTATGCTTTATTATTTCCTCTTTTTGTCTTAATTTCTTTGTATTTGTAGAAAATTTTGGAATAGTGTATTATGAGTTACTACATACAATCTAACTTTGGATTTAATAATTTATTTTTATATATATATATATATATATATACATTATATATACATTATATATATATATATATACATATATACATATATATATATACACATATATATATATATATGTATGTATATATATAATAATAATAATAATAATAATAATAATAATAGTTTGAAAATCCCATGAAAGAATAGACAGAAGTTGTAACTCCAAATGCCTAACTAATAAAAAGAAGTATTAAATACAGAATTATCAATCAAGTGTAAAATAAAATGCAAATTTCTAGTCATCAAGCTGAAGATAATCAATAAATATCAATAGAATGGAATCGATAATAGAAAATCAAATAAAATCCAAGCATTAAAGCTATACACGTGGATAAGCAGTAAGCCTAAATAAATGAATTGTTCATTTCGATAAAACTCTTTTTCAAGTCCAAGTATTTTATCAAAATGAACACAAAATGCATGTTTCTGATATCAGTGATAGTTTATATCTATAAACACTGATAACTTGGACTACATGCATAAAGATTGAAAAATTATAGGAAACAAGAATACCTGAAAAAAACATTGCATATGTCTAATCCATTGGAGCCTTGAATGAAGAGACCAATGTTGACAATCGCAAAAAATAAAAGTGAGAACTGCTGTTGCCAATCGTGAGAAATAAATAGTAATGCGAAAATGCTATAAAAGGTGATATTCTACAGTAAGAACTACAAAATAATGGGGCAAATGATAATAGAAAACATAGAGGCTAAATTATAAGGAGATGTAAATACATGGTAATGCTTATTCAAGAGAAAGTGGATGTCTGGATAATATAAGATACTAAGGAGAGAATTTAAGTATATGCAGCCATTCCAAACTTTTTAACTATACCATTTACTAAATATGCTGGATATTTGTATAATTTGCTGGTAATTTTTAGATAATTAATATGCATAGCATGGAATTTTTTATCTGATAATCTATAAATTCTAAAAAGTTGATTAAGTATAACATTTCAAAGCAATTGAATCTAGTTACAGGAATTAAATGGTAAAATTTCATTAATGTTAAAGTTAAAATAGTCTTTTTTATCATATGAATTAGTAACTATCCTATTAGTAGGTTCAATAATTAAATTTAAATGCAAAAAAATAATGTTATTACTAATAGTGGCTTCAGTAGGAATTAGTTCCAAATTATCCGGATAGAAATCTATATCTATGACACAGTTGTATGTAAAGGCCAACGACCGTACCGTGCTGAAAACACCGGTTCTCGTTAGATCACCGAAGTCACGCAGCATCGGAAGCGGTTAGTACTTGGGTGGGTGACCACCTGGGAACACCGCGTGTTGTTGGCTCTTTTCGGGCGCGGCAGCCCAGTGGTTAGCGCGCGATTCTCGCCGCTGCCAGAACTGCCGCCGTGTTCATGCGGAGTACGATCACGTTAAACATGTGGGTCCGTAAGTCCTTCCGAGAGGTTGGTGGTAGGGGAAGGAGGGTACGGTCCCTGTGGATGCCTCCCCCACTGGGTTCCGGTCTAAATTGGGTGGCACTTCCCGGCCGTCCAAACAGTTACCTTACACCTTTCTGGTAGGTCGGACGGTCTGGGTCTCAACAACAACAACAACAGTTGTATGTAAAGACCAAACAAATCAGATCATCAACATATCTGTAAATTTTATAATCTGTGGAAGTAAAAGATTTTTCATAATATTAAAGGTATATATTAGCTAATATACTGCTACTACAACCACCTTGAGGAACCCATGAGACTTGTAAGTATAATTTATTACCTTGAAATATATAATTATTGAAAAGAACAAAGTGAAGAAGTTTAGGAAAATTGGTAAATATAGTATGAGTAGATGGATTAGTAATATAAGCATTATATAAAGCTAAAATTACTACATAAAGATCAGAGATCTTAATATTATTAAAAAGATATTTAAAATCAAAAGGTTGAAATCCAATTAGTTTACCTAGTGGTGTTTATTTATTCTTTAATTCTTTACTATTATTTAGAATAAAGCAGTTATTGCTAGAAAAACGTAAACTATCACTTATTACATTTAAATAATTTAGTAGTAATTTACTCGCAGTAGTAGAGTAAGTATTATGACCACTAGTTACTGTTCTAAATTAAAAATGATTTTTACGAAATTTAGGAATAAGCATTATATATGGAAATTTAAGAAATTTATAATTAATATTTAAATCACTATACATATTGAAAATTTTCAGTTTGATACTATTAATGCAGTGTGAATCTACTAGTTTAAATAGACTATTGTTCTTTAAATAATCTAACAGAAATTGTATATAGAATTTTTTACAGATAATAGTGTAATTATTAGAGACTTTATCAACATAAGTAATAACAAAAGATCTTTGTAAATCATTAATGGAATGTTTTAAATCATCAATATTATATATAGAACCAGACAATTAAATACTACGAAAAGTATTTTTAATAAAGTAAATTTCCACATATTAAATGCCTCTAAAGCCAGAGCATATTTAGAAGCTACTTTATAAATATATTTATCAAGGTCAAGATTTATTGACTTTAAAACTTTAAAAGAGTTATTAAAAGATGGCAACCTAAATTTTATATCAAATGACATAATGGTTCTTAACATTTATATATAGTATATATATATATATATATATATATATATATATATATATATATATATATTAATAGTTTGAAAATCCAATGTTAGAATAGAAAGAAGTTGCAACTCAAAAATCCCAATATTAAAAAATGCCTAACAAATAAAAAAGTATCAAACAGAGAATCATAAATCGACTGGAAAATAAAATGCAGACCTCTGGTCATCAAGCTGAAGACGAACAACAAACATCAATGGAAAGGAATCGATAATAGGAAATCAAATAAAATCGAAGTATTAAAGCTTTATACGCGAACAAGCCCTAGGCCTAAACAAATGAATTGTTCATTTCGATAAAACTCTTCGTCAAGTGCAAGTACTTTATCAAAATAAATACAAAATAATGCATGTTTCTGATATCCGTGATAGATTATATCTATAAACATTGTTAACTTGGAATACATGCATAAAGATTGGAAAATTATAGGAAACAAAAATACCTGACAAAATACTGCATATGTCTGATTCATTGGAGCCTTGACTAAACAGACCAATGTTGCCAAATCACAAAAAATAAAAAGTTGAGATCTAATGTTGCCAATCGTGAGAAATAAATAACCGTAATGCGAAAAGGCGATAAAAGGTGATATTCAACAATAAGAGCTACAAAATAATGGGGCAGATGATAATAGAAAGCATAGAGGCTAAATTATATATATATATATATATATATATATATATATATATATATATATATATATATATATATATATATATATATATATATATGTCCACGTGTATAATATTAATGGTTGGATTTCATTTGTTTTCCTTTTATCGATTCAATACCATTGATTTTTGATGATTTTCATTAACTTGATGTTTCGAAATTTGTATTTTTTTTTCCATTTGATTGAAGATTTGCAGATTTATACTTTTATTTTGTAGGCTTGTTAGAAAGGGTTTTGTTTTTCGAGTTACAGTTTCTCACTATTCTTTCATTGGACTTTCAAACTATTATTTTATATATATATATATTGCAACTTGGACTACATACAGTCACAAAGTCTCATGAAAATGATTAGTCGCGAAATAAAAATGATCCAAATGCTGTCACATAAATGAAAACTGGGTTAAAATATAAAGTTTAACATACAAATTTTCTATAACAATTACTTTGTAGCAAAAATTAAGCACACATCCACAACAGAAGGTCTTTGTTTTACTTCCTATAAGCCGCACAAAATTTTTTTTAAAAAGGGTCAGAGCGCTTTCGAGCATAAGTACGCTCTTCATCAGTGGCTATCTTCATCGGTAGCCACTGATGAAGAGCGTTCTTATGCTCGAAAGCGCTCTGGCCCTTTATTAAAAAGTAGCCACTGATGAAGAGCGTACTTATGCTCGAAAGCGCTCTGGCCCTTTTTCAAAAATTTTTTGTACGTCTTATAGGAAGTAAAATAAAGACCTTCTGTTGTAGATGTGTGCTTAATTTTTGCTATTATAACATCAGACGTGATGCCAAATTATTTATTTATAATTACTTTGTGTTCATCAACAGAACTTTCACAACAGAGTTGAACTGTAAAATTTTGATTTTCAATTTGACTCTTCTGACGATGAGCCTCTTTGGAATTTCAAAACCCCATTCGCACGCTGATAGCAGATTCGTTTGTTCAAATTGCATTTGAACAAACGAAATCCAAATCTGTAGCATCAAAGGAAGCAAAACATTTTTTTTTTCACTATAGCCTGAATTTAATAGCTGGGTAACATGAAATGTCTTCGGGGGGTTTCTGGTTGTGTATCTGAAAGAAACACTGCGCATAATAGGAGCAAGAAGGGTTAGGGTCATAGCGTCCACTCCGTAGGTAAAAATGAGTTAGAACTTCATATTAAGATAACGATAATATCGTTTGAAAGAATAATTCAGCTGGCGCTGGGATAAGATAAGTAGTCCTGCATTGTATGTATTTTTATGGCGAAAGGCTTAAAACATTTATTTAAAACGTCCATTTTGTAAAAATAAATTATTAGCGGAATGCAATGTAGAAGAATATTCCTGTATTCAAAATTATTTTACTTTTCAATTTATTTTTATCTCTATATATTTTGTATTCTATCCTACAACTATGAAAAAATGCTGGTTAGTTATACTCATAATTAGGGAACCCTTAATTTAAACATAATCAAAAATACATATACTAAATACTACGACTTTCTGTTTTGTCAACTACCTATAGCGGCTTCTTTACTAACACTAGCGATACCTATATATAATTTTCAGAGCAATATGGCATTTTCAAGCATATCATCCATAGGAATTTTATCTTCTTTCTAACTCCATGGTCCATCCATGGTGTATCCAATAATCTTTTCCAAGAGTCCATTTAATTGAAACATTTGAAGCAGTAGCATGGAATGGCAATAGCGCTGCTTTCAAAGCCCAAAATCGTCTGCACCATGAATAATTGTATATTTTTTAATTCCAGAAAAAGCTTCTTAATTGTGGCCATGTTTATGTATGAGTAAAATAATACAATGCCAACTTCCCTAAAATCTTTGCTTTGTCGAAAGTTCATATGTACTATCAAATTAAAATATATTAGTGTCTATTTTTGGTGGAAGATAAAGCTCAAAAGTTAGTTTCAGTAAGTAAAAAATTCACTTCCTTTTACATTCTTATTAAAAAAAAATATTTCTATGATTTAAGAAATTTCAAAACAATTTAATGATCCCAGATCAAATTCTTATTTGCTCATTTAGGCTTTCTAGAGTCCCTCTTATCATAAATTTTATTTAAAGACCACTATTACTGTTTTGTAAATGAATTCGCGCAAAACCCATTTGACAATTAGAAAATTGTTATCGTGCATTAAACAAAATAGACCATTTAATTATCCTATGTAAAGCGTCTAATGTGCGTATGAATAAATAAAGCCATATCACAATGTAGTTATCATTGAATCAGCATCACGCAAATTTGGCAATTTTGGTGACATTTCAGTCCAAATAGAATGATTTATTTGTACTGACGTGCAAAATCCGCATCAATACGGTACGGCAATTTAACTCATATCTTGCGAAATAAATTAATTTAAGCGAATTCTTTGGCGCCAAAATATAAAACTATTACTAAAAATTTTCTCTTGTGAATGGAACGAACTAGATCGACGAGAATGATGTTAAGAGATTTGTCGCATAATATTGAAAGTGAAGCTATTTGACAATATATACTACTTTTTTTATTTTATGTAAGCTTTTGATATTTGGAAAACATGCAATATCTCAAGGATAGTTCTTGCTAACGTTCTAAAGTTGGTGCCATTCGTTTCTTAATAAAAAATTACTCATAAAATGACTATTTATTTAAATGTCTCCTAAAATGTTGTCCTGATTTTTTAACGATTGTTTTGACATTTTTTTTTCAAAAATTGGCAAGTGTGCGGAACACTCGATCAAACAGAGGCTCATTTTTCGTATCATAAAAAGAATTAAAACGGGACATGAGCCTTTGTTTAAATCGGGCCGACTATCTTATATTATAAATATGTATAAATCTAGATTACAGCGTAAAATGCCGCGCAAATAAAATGCCTCAAGGCGTACTGAAGAAGGAGTTTTAAGCCATTTGGAAACGATCATCTGCTTTCGAAAGTTCATTTTTGCTGCATTTTACAGTGTGATTCAGTTATTTACTATTTGTATATAAAGTATCGTCTCGTATTTATTCTTTTTATGATGGATTATTTTTGACTCAACTTTACAGTCAGAAGCTAAAAATAAAGAAAGAATGCCATTTTTGCTTGATGTTATTCTGCTTTTTACCCTTTCTTATACCTTGCAGAATCCAATTCAACAATAAGAGCTTGCAATTTCGTCCCAGTAGCTCGACGGCAGAGCGTCGCCTGATCAGTTCGGAGATCCAGGGTTCGATTCCCGGTTGGGGCAGCAAGGTTCTTTACAATGGCGCCCGAACAAATCAACTCTGTAGGTTAGTGTAAAGATGTCGGAGGTCTGATAGTGACCTGTCACGGATTAAGTGGGCTCTGGAAGTTTGAGCGCCGATTTCAAATTGAGTGGATAACGATCACTCAAAATACTAACCTGAGTAAACATAGTAGTGGCAGGAGGCTAACCTGGGGTAAAAATAGCAGGGGGTGGTCAGTCAGATTGCCAATTGTCCGCCAATCTGACATTAGAGGGTGGAGAATGTAGAGCCCACTTCGACAATAACAGCTTGCAATTTCGACTCAATCGTAGAGCAACGGTAGAGCGTCGGCTGGCCAGTTCGGAGATCCAGAGTTCGATTCCCGGTTGGGGCAACAAGGTTCTTTACAACTTTCACCATGCGTGTCAATACATGGAACAAGGGGTTTAGTACCTGTATTACATATAACAGGATTTTTCGTGACATTTTGAAATAACTTTATTTGGGTACTGTTACAAGCTTTACTACTGTCGTGGATTTTTCTGCTTGATGTATTATAAATATATAATTACTCTTAACCATCTACCTTATATGTAGAACAGGGAACAAGAGGTTCACCTGATTTATGTATAACCGGCTTTTTCTCATGCACATGCACAACATTGAGTAACTCTATTTTTCATCTGCCCTTCATACACAATCATTTATTAGGGGATGAATCACCAGTATTTGATTATATTACAAGCAATTAAAATTCTTATAATATATATATAATAATAGAAGTTTGAAAATCCAATGAACGAAAAGTAAGAAGATGTAACACGATAAACCTCTATATATATATATATATATATATATATATATATATATATATATATATATATATATATATATATATATATATATATATATATATATATATATATATATATATATATATATATATATATATATATATATATAATAGTTTGAAAATCCATCGAAAGGATAGAGAGAAGTTGTAACTCAAAAAACCCTAACATTAAAAAATGCTTAACTAATAAAAAGAAGTATTAAATACAGAATCATCAATCAAGTGGAAAATAAAATACAAATTTCTAGTCATCAAGCTGAAGATAATCAATAAATATCAATGGAATGGAATCAGGGCCGGTTCAAGGATATTTTCGTGTGTGGGCAAGACAGTTTGGGGCCGCCCTTCATATATATAAATATAAAATACAAATATATAATAAAAATTTTCTTAATGTTTCCTTAATAATTCCTTCCTTCTTAATGTGACGGAACAAGCCCATTTTCCATTGGTTAATCTTTATCCAATGGCATGATTCACTTCCTCGTAAGGGTCCACACGCCCCCCCCCCCCCCGTTGTCTTGGCGCCCCTAAATTTATGATTTTGTGACCTTTTGGGTTCCCGTGTTGTAAAACTCGACGCCATCCAGACTGACAGTATTGTTTGCCGTTTTGTGCACAATAAATTACACATATATAAGCTTGTCTCATCAAAGTGTGAGATCTATTTCTGATCTCACACTATCAAATTTTATTCTCATCTAAATTTAGAGTTTTAATTAGCGGTTTAGAAAATGCAATGCCTTACATTTCTTTCTACATGCATACATGCATGCATAATGCAGCAGTAATTTATAATACATAACTGAATTTTGGACTTTATTTGTAATTTCCCTGCACACAAATGATGTATTGGAAAATAATGATGGGGTCGAAAACTCGAATTTTCGACGGATTAATATACGTTTTGGACATCCTTTAACCCATATCAATTATTTTTAAATGGATGTCTGTGCGTGAGTGTAATGTATATATGAGTGTGTATAGGAGTCTAGAGAGACAAAATTTCTAGAACGAATGGAGTGAAGTGAACAAAATTTATGATTTTAAAGGGAAATGAACACTCGGAAGGTCGCAAATTTTCAAACTTCTTTTAAATCATAAGAAGAAACGGCATTCAAAAATATTAAATAAACAATCATATTATATGTAAGTTTACGGGAATAACATCTATGTTTGGGGTTTCTGTGTAGGGAAAACGAAGTGTTATGAAAAATGTAAACCTTTTGGACACTTATAATAATAATATCAATATTCTAATATTCAAAATTTTTTTCTAGAAAACGCTGTCCCAGCGAGTGTTTTTATTATTCTTGTTTTCATTTTAAACTATAAAATAAAGATATAAATAGTAAACGACAAAAATACGTACTAGGAAATTTAGTATCAAAATCTATATTTATTATTAAGAAAAGCTTTTATAGTTCTCGAGTAATCGTCTTGTCAAATTGAAGAAGATTGAAATTTTTTCATTTTTCAAGTTAGTAACATCTCAAAAACTAAAAGAACTAGCTTTGAACAATAAGCATAAATTTGTAGCTCTGTAAAAGCCCTACAAGTGTATATAATTGGATTTTGGATCGAACTCTATTTTTTGGGGGAGGGGTGGCTTAAACTTTGAAACATAAAAATGAGTTTTTTTCCATGTTTCATACTTTCACTCGAAATATCTTCGAAATTATAAAAGATCGATAGAATTATATTAAGTGATAAAAAAATATGTATGAAGAAATTTAGTTTCTAAATTTATATGTATATTTAAAAAAGCTTTTATAGTTTTCGAGTAATCATCTTGTCAAGTGGAAGAAGTTTGAAAATTTGAAGTATTTCAAGTTTGTAATGCTTATACCTTAAAAACTAAAAGTGATAACTATAAACAATTAGTATGAATTTATTGCTCTTTAAAAATCCTACAAGTGTATATAATTTTAGGTCACTTTCTTGGTTTTTGAAGTATATCGAAATTATAACCACTATACTTTAAAAACCAAGTTTTCAAATGGGTGGGAAAGCTGTAATATTTGAAATGCCACGATTGTTGCAGATCAGTCTGGTTACTTACTCTTTTGTGAAATATTGGTGCACAAGCACGAGATATTTTGCTTTGTTAAAAAAAAATTAGGAAGTCAAATGAATATGGGGATTCTAAAGATGTTTAATGATTGGTGAGGTTTGAACAGAATAGGTGGAAATATACATACGGAAATATACATAATAATGGAATACTATCCAAATTACAACAAAATTTTACACTTTGACTAATTTAACATTTGCTTTATTGCATCACTGGAACGAATTACCCGGTATTGACTGGGATGCAAATAAACCCCCGTTACTACACTTACAAATAACACTACTCAATTTTCTTCAAATCCTAAACCGACGTCAAATTACCAGTACGCTATCCGCAAAGCGAAAAAAAACATAAACGCTCTCCGTGATGCAAAATATAAATGAATGAAAGATAAATAACCTCTAGGAGATGAACGTGGCATTAGATCGTTACGGTAGCTGTTAAATCGTATGATTAGCTGTTAGATCATATCGATGGCTGGAGATTCTGTAACTGTTAAATTGAGAATAAAGCTGCTAGGTCATATCAGTAGCTGGAGATTATCTGATTTTGGAATTTTAAAATTCGTTAAATTTCGAATGTAAATTTTGGTAAAATGCCTTCGAGATGCATTAGTTCAGGTATAGATGAGACTGTGTCGAAAGCCCAGGCCAACCGACTCGTCCGAAGACATGGAGTAACAAAATGGATGGCCGGAGATGAGACTGTGTGAAAAAATTCAATGAGATAGATATCGGTCGGCATTGTGGACAAACACACAGATAGATTCTTCTTTTCATTATTATAGATTCACTGGGGAGTGAAGACGATTGAAATGTAATGTTTAAAATGCCCCTGAGTTTGTGACAAGTGAATGAAAAAATATAAAAAAATGTTCGAAGATACAAAACCTAATTCAAAAGCAGGAAAAATATATAGAATAGAAAAGGGGACAACAATTAGGAAAAAAGGTGGAGGGGGTAAAAATTAAAAATATTCTAATTTTCTGCCGAAAGATAAAGTGCATAACAAAACTAAGAGAGAGGGGAAAATCATATTTGCAATCATTAGAGAACAAGGCGGTAAAACACGTAATATTTATTTTCGTAATTTTGAAAAAAATAATAAAAGAAAACATCTGAAAAGAATTTGGAGATACATGGGTCCAACAGAAACACAGGAAAATATTCAAATGCTTCCAAATTCATTTTAAAAAGGACGGGGGGGGGGGGGGGTTAGAAATTAAAAAATATGAACTTTCGAGTGGGGTAATAAAAATAGGGTGTATTAAGAATAAAAAATAAATTCCATTCGTTGGAAAAGAGGAACGTCAATGTTTCATTTTTTCTTGGTTTTGAAATAAAAAATGGACAAAAAAATACTACATATCATACAATACAACTTTATATAAGAATAATAATAAATCGAATGTTGACTAGAACATGGGGATATTAAATGAATTGTTTGAGTAGAAATAAAAAAAATCACAATATCAAAATGTATATTATAAATTTTAAGGTTGTTTAATTAACATTTTACTTAAAAGTGTATTAAATTATAACTAAAAGTGTAATTATGAAAAAATAAAATAGTATTTACGGATTATTGAACGTATATCTAGACAGAAATTTGTATGCATGAGCAAAAGAATATATATAATTCCTAGATTGAGTCTATAGAATAAATTTATTAATTTATGAAACAGCTCTAACAATTTATAAACAACTTTTGCACTTTCATACAGATATTCAAAAAGGAATATTTTACTTCGCAAAAATATTTTGTACCCCTTTTTTTTTTTTCATTTTGCAATGAAACTGGAAAAAATACAAAATTAAGATCATTTTACACCATTGCTTAGTTATTTGCCTCTGAAATTCCTCATAGAACAGCCACGGGGCATATTATTTTGGATAAAAACATGAAAAATTATTCTTTTATCAATATTATTCTGGGGCTAATACCAAAGACTAAATTCAGTACCAAATTAATTTTATTGGTTGAAACACATTAAAAATCAACAAAAAATGTAGTCAATTAAGAAATTTTGCAAAAATATTTTAAATAATTGAAAGAAAAAGTTACCCGAATAGTTAGAACTTAAAAGACAGCCATATTTGTCGATGGATTTGTGAATCTTGCACGGCAGCATAACACAACACTTTGAACAATAAGAAGTAGCTTTTTACTTGCAGTCATTGTGTTTGTTATCTACATGGTCTTCAGCTAGGCTCAATGCCTAAATCAGCTAAAACGGTTGACGACCAAAAGAATGACCATCTGGACTAATCTCCTCCCTCCCGTCCTTTTAGAAGTGCGATCATAGAGGCCGCATCCATGTGTTTGCAATTTGAATTTGAAACCAGGAAAAAATTCTGAGAATCGGCCCTTGGGTTTTTCCCAGTATTTGGGGCAAACAAAGTCCCCTAAGGGATTGCAGGCTGCACCCAGCTGCAAGTTGTTTAAAATCTGGTAATCTCCCAAGTGTTAGAGCGTACGTACTTTCAAGCAGAACTGTACATTGCTTCGAAAAAGATATAATTATGGGAGAAAAACGATTTTATCCTTTTTATATTTTAATACTATCTAAAAAAGTAAATTCATTTATATTAAAGTGGCACAAAATTGGTTCATTTTCAAAATATTTTTTTTAATACGACCATAAAAGTCATTCTTACTACACCTAATTTCACTTCCAAATGGCCGCCCCTAATTCGTCCGCTGTGGGCAATTGCCCACGCCGCCCACGCCTTAAACCGGGCCTGAATGGAATCGATAATAGAAAATCAAATAAAATCTAAGCATTAATGTTATACACGTGGACAAGCAGTAGGCCTAAATAAATTAATTGTTCATTTCGATAAAACTCTTCTTCAAGTTTAAGTATTTTATCAAAATGAACACAAAATGCATGTTTCTGATATCAGTGATAGATTATATCTATAAACATTGATAACTTGGACTACATGCATAAAGATTAAATTACAGGAAACAAGAATTCCTGAAAAAACACTGCATATGTCTGATAGTAGTTAAGCTAATATATATATATATATATGCATTATATATATATATATATATATATATATACATATATACATATTATGAATAAGTATATCACAAAAGGAACTCCCAAATAAGTAAAGGAGAACATAGAAGCTCTACTGAGGATGTGGCGCTTGGCAGCTCTGCATCCAGAGTATATATTATATAATTGAAGATTTTTATTTTAACTTGTAATATATATATATATATATATATATATATATATATATATATATATATATATATATATATATATATATATATATATATATATATACTCGAGATCAGGGGCGGCATTTCAGCATTTCATTTGGGGGTGCGAGATTTGTATGTATGAAAATCCACAATATGGAATAAATAAAATGTTTGTTAACAGGGGGGGAGGAGGGATCACAAAATTGAATTGATGTTGAGAAAAATAATTGTTAACATAATTTTTGTACATAATTGTGTTAACATAATTGTTGTTAACATAATTGTTGTTAACATAATTTTTCTAAATACAAATATCTATATTTATTTACCTTTTATTGAAGTTTTAAACGCCGTTCTTACAGTTTGGAAGACGAGAGCATTTTGTTACAATATCATCATAATCTAGTGGTGTATCTTGTTCGATAGCTAAAACAGTTAAAGATGAAGGTCTTTCTTGTCCCATTGTACTGCGAAAATAATTTTTCAGCCTCCTGAGATACGAAAAAGACCTTTCACAACTGAGTTGATCGACACTGTCAAAAACAATTTAACTAATAATTTTATGACAGTAAACACATTTTTTAAATTCCGTTCTTTTAAATAATCCAGGCGACTTTTAAAATTGGGATGGTCTATGTTTTTAATTTTCACCTATAAATAAAACAGTCGCAATTTGCATAACAATTCTCTTTCTGGAAGTTATATACTTTGCATGTGGTTGAAACATTTTCTTTTTCGACATCTGATCCTGATAATACTGAACTAAGGGCAAATAAAAAAAGATATATTGTTCTTATTAAATTTTGTCTCAATTTCATTAGAGACTGAATCAATAATTTCATATTGAATATTGATTTTGTGATATGATTTAACATTATCATTGGAAAAATTTTTTAACCGCCACCGAATTCGCTTGGAATTTTCTTACGCCTTTTCAGTTTTGGTCCAGAATAAGAATTTTTTTCGCAAAGTCCTGTCACAAAACTCCACACTTGATTGAAAAATGCATCAGTGCGAAAAGAACTAACAGTTTCAATAGTAGTTTTAGTCAAAGCTTGCACAGTCTGAAATTTAAGATCAGATGACTGAAGATGCTTTGAGAGAGTATTTCAAAAACACTGGGCAATACAAACAAAGTGAACAAAAATTCGAACGATGTCATTCATGTCAAAAATCTTCGGCTGGAACCATTGAGAGAATCGTTTTCAGATAATTCTTCCAATGTTAAAATCACCACTTCAAAATTATCAAGTAGTGCTTTTATGGCTTTAAATCTGGAAGACCACTTCGTATCACTTAGGGATTGTAGTGTTGAAGAGTCTCCAGAAAAAGTAATTGTTGATGAGCGAATCTTTTCGAAAATAGCATATCTTTTACAGAATGTTTCTATGAAGGAATATAATGCATTGAGCTGCTGAAATGCATTTCTAGCAGAAGGAATGGATGAACATGCACTAACTACACATAAATTTAATCGGACACTTGAAATTTTCAAGTGAAAAGAATAACATCACCCCAGTCTTTTCAAATTGAAAAGTATTCATTTCAGCCGGAAGAGAGAAGCTTCACTGTGAAGGTCGGCTCTTTTGAAGCTCCATAGCGTTCGAAAACTGACCAGTGGACAGTCGATAAAAAAGGGAGAAGCCGATAGACGACGAGGAAAAATTTGGGGGCGCGACCGCGCCCCCTCGCGCCCCCTATTTGCCGCCCCTGCTCAAGATATACCATTAATAGAAAAATGCTGTATATAAAAGAGAAATGAGAATGGAGTGATGTGGTAACTAAAAGACTATACAACAAGCTGTTGTATCTGAAAAACAATAAAAGTAATTATGATAATATCATATATTATAAAATTTAAAAATACTTCTGTTATGATGTGCCATAAATCGTGAAGGTAAGGAGATAGACTGTAAAGAAGGGTGAATTAAAATTTGTATATGAGAGCAAGTAAGAAAGTAATTTAACTCATATCTAAAGCAGTTACCTGAGGTACTAATTGCCTGGATAACGCCTGGACATAAGCAAAGTGTAGATACTAATGTAATATATATATATATATATATATATATATATATATATATGACAAAAAAGATTCTTACAACTTCACTATCATAAAGCTGCTATCATATCAATCTTCTAATTCTATTCAATTGTTTAGAAACATCATTTTAAACCAGCTATTTCGAATACATCGACTTTCTGATCCTCGGTTTCACTTTCTCCACATCAATAATCTTAAACGCATTTGTCAAAATTACCAATATCCGGAAGTATTTGTAAATAATATTATTAATAATTTCAAATATACCACGTAATCATTTTACACATGCATTATTTATCTTTGATTGGATAACTCAATTTTGAGAATTCACCCATTTTTATCACCTAACTTACCACTTGGCCTGAGTCTAATACTGTTTACTATTTTCGAATGCCTATTTTCCACTTTTCCTGAGTCCTATACTGATTACTATTTTTGAAAGTCTCCATACATATTATGTATCGTTCAAATGTATTCATTCCGGTGCCCACTCGCATTGACGAAGTGAGGTGAAATGCTCAGTCGCTTGTTCAACTTACACGCGGTGGCAATGCTTGTGAGTTCATATTTCTGTTCGAGGAAGTATTATTTTTTTGATTTGTAATTCAATTGATTTATTTTTCTCCTTCCACTAGCCAGTAGACAGTTCCAGTGGTGTCTATAGTTAAATACTATCGCCATTGTCAGAAACTGGCTATTCTATCGGTTTTAATTCGAATTGTATGGCTGTCCTGATGAGAATGCAATTTCGAACTAACCGCCACTTTTGTGTAGTTTCAATTGATTGTTCTCTATGTCTTAATCTTTTATCTTGAGCTAATTATTATTGCCTTTTCTCATTTTTGCCGTGTTTTATTTTTATTTTTATTTATATTTATATACTTTTACTTGTGAATTTTGTATCCTAATATTCTTCTCATCCCCCTTTACCATTGTAGTGATATGTTACTTTCTATCTTTATCCTTAGTCTTGGTCTATAGTTACTCATTTGTAACAGATATGCTAGTGATGGTTTTTTTTGTACATACAGTAGTCTATGTCTTAATCTTTTATCTTGAGCTAATTATTATTGCCTTTTCTCATTTTTGCCGTGTTTTAATTTTATTTTTATTTATATTTATATACTTTTACTTGTGAATTTTGTATCCTAAAATTCTTCTCATCCCCCTTTACCATTGTAGTGATATGTTACCTTCTATCTTTATCCTTAGTCTTGGTCTATAGTTACTCATTTGTAACAGATATGCTAGTGATGGGTTTTTTTGTACATACAGTAGTTTATGCGTAATTTTCGATTAAAATCTTTGAATTTTTATTTATATATATATATATATATATATATATATATATATATATATATAACGTGAATTTCGTTGAGTTCAATTTCATTTTGTAGTTTACCCCTTATGAGACTTCGTTCATCCGTCACCCACGCAAGTAACCACGCCTCTGGGAGGCTCTCTGAGACTGGAAGGCACCCCCTTCTCAGCCTACTAGGTTGATCTCTACTCTAGACATAATAATCCGGGGGTGAACGGGTCATACCGCTCTTTTTCCCAATTCGGTCTCGACAAGTGACTAATGCTAATTGCTGCTATTCGGCTGATTCACGTGCGGTTTATTTTGTTTTCATTCATTCCCTTTTTACGCACGGTAATTTCAATCCTTGAATGAAGAAAAGTAATTTGAATCCATTCATGGATGCTTCATCCCTGATATAGCAATGAAATATGCGACTCTCATACTAACCTTTTACTTGCTGCATATCCCGTTGTCTCATTGAAATCTGTGTTTTATGCAGATGACCTCTCAAAAATAAATTAGCAATAAATTAGTTTCTTACTCACGCGTATTTAAAACGCAGAAAGCACCTTTACTTTGGTTCGGTTATTCACAGTTCATAGGCGTAGCCAGGAAGCCATTAGGCGTATCCAAGTTTTGAAACCTTGAAATGTGCAGACTGTAAGAATCCAATTGAATTTCTCCCACATTTCAATTTCGTTGTTTGCATGATTATAATCTATATTAGAATGAAGAAAATTTAAATTTTTTTTATGAGATTTTGTTCAAAAGTTTTTCTTTTAAAAAATTCTTTAAAATTTCCTTTCTTTGAGACAGTTACAGATCCATGACACTAATGGGTGCTTTTGACTGATTTGTGTCAATGTATACTGTTTTAATACAATGTGCCTTCATTGTGTAGTTTAAATTATCATTTTCCAATAAGGACATATAGATTACACTACCGTTATTGACGGATATTACGTTTCTTCATAGGGATCTTAAATTTCAAATCTTCAAAGAAATCTTCAGTTTCAAATAATTCGAGTATAATTATGGAAATTACGCAAAAAAAAAGCTCACTAGCTTATTTTTATTTTATTTTTTACATAATGTATCTACCTAAAGAGAGAGAGAGAGATTGAAAGGAAAGCGACATCCTTTGGAGTTGCAGTGAAGCGACCGCTACCTTTTAAAAGAGTGTTGAATATAGGCTCATCTGCTGCCCATTAGAAATAAGAAGTCTAGTGATTTTCGGTGTCATCAAATAATAAATATAGTTTTAAATTAACGTAAATTAAATCTCATATTAAGCTACATTAAATTAGATTTTCAAAAAATTTCAATTTAGGTAGTGTTTAATTTTAGAGATTAAAATTATTGTTTTTTCTGTATCTATAGAGAACCATATTTTTGAGAATAACTAAAGGCATATCAGATGTGACCAACATAAAGGATGTTATAAGAAGCCAATGGATTTTCGATGAGATCGAATTGCAAGAAAATTTTCTATATTTTTTATTGCTTGCCTCCAAATCAAAATTTGTTAGTGTGTAAACATATGTTGGACATATCTGATATACTTTTAGTTATTCTCGAACATATGGTTCGTAAGCTTTAGAAGAAGCAATAATTTTAATCTTTAAGATTAAACACTATCAAAATCGATTTTTTAAGAATCTAATTTAATGGAGATTAATTTGGATAACAGCAAAGTCACGTAACTACTAAACTTTAATAAATTTCATTAAATAGTTTTAACTACAGTGAAACACGACTTCAGTTTCTCAAAATAAAAAAAAACTTCAATATCTCGAGAACGGCCCATCTTAGAGCAATGGGGTAGCATTCTTTCCGTCGTCAGAAATGACGTATAAAACAAGCATTTAATTGATACATTTGTAATCTTTTATTTTAGATCTTGACGAATTTTGCGGATTATTTTGGAAATTAAAGCAGGTTATTCTTCTCTAAATCGTACCAAAATCTAACCATAACTACGGAAACCCAGAAGCAGTCTACCAAATTTCGAGAAATTCGGTCAAATAGTTTCTCAGCTAGACTGGTTACATACGATTTTTACTGCTCATTTCGGAAAGAAAGGTTTTTTTTTTTTTTCAAATCATACCAAAATCTAATGAACACAAGGGACCACAATTGACCATCAATCAAATTTTATAAAATTTGGTCAATTATGTCGCGAACGTTTTGGTATACTCGACAGAGAAGACAAAGTTTTGAAATCAAACACATTTATTAAACATGAAATAACAAGGCAGTTGATCGAAAACAGTGGAGTACAAGCATTTCTCGCAATAACTCAGAGTTACACTCGGTAGGGTGACCATTAAGAACACCCCTGGAGGAAGAGGAACCAAGAGAATACACATATTTTCTGATACATAAAATAAACACGATATTCCTCATATTATACTTGACATTTATATATCACATTTGTATACTTTGAACATATACGACATTTTCATATAACATCATCAATGATTCGATGCTCACGAGGATTTGACAATTAACACTCTATTCGTTAGGTGGAAGACTAAATATATATAAAACTTTACCTCGTCTCTTTTAAATATAACATTTACAATTCTGTACCATGGGAAAGGATATCAGGATGGACTCTCGGCATAAACTCATCGAGATTCTTGCGCAGAACAAAATCCATAATGGTCGGGAAACTTGACTACACAACATCATGCTGGCGGAATTCGACATCTTGGTTGGTTACGGAGATTGGTTGATTCGTACCTTAGGACACAAGGAGGAGTCAGGCAAATACAAATCGCTGTAAAATGAGCTTTCCCTCTAGCCCTATTAGCGATTCAAGCCGACCAGTGAAAGAACCATTTTCTCTTTTCACAAGACTCATTATTCCATTACTACCAGGCTGATTCATTTAAAACACGAGTGACTCATCTCTGAACCGAGCCAAACGACTCTACGCACAACTTGTCGAACTATGTTACATATTTTAATCACATCCTTCCACTTTCAAAATTAATCCACCTTTTCTTAAAATTCGCGATCATACGCGAATCAAACACACACGTCTACATTTTTCCACGACTCCTTCCACACTGCTTCCAAAATCTTTTTTCAAACGCGCGCGTGCGCAAAACCTGCAAGTTCCCAACTAGCGACTGAGAAGCGAAAATACAAAACTATTACTATTTTTCTGGAACATAAACACTTTTGCGATTTTAGAGTTCACTTCCCTTAAAAGTCAATGTAATTGAAAACATGTAGAAAAGACATTTACATTTCGAAATTGACACTTTCAATCACACAGAAATAAAACAATACTTTAATATACAATTTTAACACAGAGGTGTGAAAGCCTTATCACACTCCTTCGGGGCCCGGGAGAAAAATTTCCTGCAAAGCGGGGAATTTTTCCACACAATACTAGGAAAATACCTGCATTAAGTTCCCAATGACATATGTTCCATTGAGAGGAATTTAGTGTAAATTTTGAGCGATGTACATGTACATCAAAGAAAAAAACAAAAACAAACAAGATCATGACCAGCATAATAACCAAAATCCAAGAGTGGCCTAAAGTTTGACTCGTGAGTCAAAAAAAAAATATAAGTCTCAATACAAGCATAGACCTTTACAAGACAACACCAAATTAACAAGACACAAATGATGAAATTGCCCCTTTTAAAATTTAAACACTAATACATTTTCTGGTGAGTACCACAGAGACATGAAAATTTAATTTACTCAACTCACAAAAAGTTTAACTAAACAAAAAGTTTTCTTTCTTCAAAAATTTTACAATTAAAATTCTATAAATTTACTTTTCACAGAAATCAATTTATTAACTATTATCCAACCTTGCCAACAAATTACTTTAAAAGACATTTAAAAAAATTACTAATTTAGAAAATGAGACAAATTTTCAAACCAAGAATGTTGATCAGGCACCCAGGCAAGAAACAAGTCCATTAGAAAGTTGCAAACCTAGAGGTGGCGGTACCCCCAACCAATAAGTCAACAAACACCAAATGACAAAAAAAATTTCTAAAATTTACTAGACTTTTAAATTAAAAAAAAATCATTCACACATTCATAAAATAAAACAGAGATAAAAATTATCAGTTATCCTTAAAAATCCTTACCAAAACTCTAATCCATCAAGTACTTAATTATCTTAAAATTACTTTAAAACATTACTGCTTATCATTAAAGCAAAGCAAAAAAAAATTATTATTTAAGTATTTAGAATTTTAAAACACTACTTCAACCTGATTAACATGGCACTCACATTCAGAAAGCTGCACTGGCACAGAACTTGCAGTACAGAACATTCAGCTGACTGACACATAAAGCAAATTACACAGAAGTTCAGAAATATTGGATCCATTTTAACATAGCATACAGTTTTGCAAAACATTTTGTGAAACAATTGAAAATATAATATTATGAAACATAATTGTCCATCTCACAACAATATCAGTCTTTTTTTTTTTTTTTTTTTTTTTTGAAAATGTGAGAATTTCATAGTCTAAACATTTTACTTTACTTTTGAGCCAATTGCTCTCTTGACATATTGCCTTAATTGACAAGTAACTTTAATGAATAAATTGGCCTCTTGGGCGCAAGTCATACTTGTGTGAATTAGGAACATTTTGAGTTTTAACCCTATTTTGATGGTTTAGAAAATATCTACTTTTAAATTGTCTTGTTTCTTGAGTTGAAGAATTATCAATGTTATCATTATATGTGCTAGAAATCAATTCACTACGTCTAGGAGGTAAAGGAGTTAATCTATTAACGTGGACCAATTGCTGATTACATGGATTGTTTTTGTGTTGAATGACAAAGTTAACTTCAGTACCACCTCTAACATGATTTTGCTTTTCCCCCATATGCAAAGTAACATTCTGTGCATTTACTACCAAATCTCTAAAAGATTTGCTTCCATTTTCCAAATCGTTAATATGTACCTCTTCACTACCCAAATGTGGCACTACATTATTTTCCGAAAAATTTCTGCTCACATACTCTTCCCGAATGACCTGAGACTCATTCACTACCGGTGCCAGATCTGCTTTGCATTTGGCACATGCATTCGTATGGAACTCTTTCGGTTTACAGTCCTCTACCACACGAACATTTTTTCCACTACTCATCTGCGAGTCAGGCACAGCAATACGCTTTGCGACACTACTTAGGTTTGAGTCTGCACTTTCCGACTCATTTGCCGGTTCATGATTTGAAATCGAAAGTAAATTATTCGTACATTGATAACCAACAAAAGGAATGGAAGAGTTTGAAAACTTAAAACAGAAGTGATTATAATCTATAATAGCATTATGTTTATGTAAAAACTTGTTATCAAGGATTACATTATATGAAATAGGAGCTGGTGATTTTAACACAAAAAATTCGGTAGGGAATCTTTCTTTTCCCAAATTTAGTGAAATAGTGGCTAAACATTCAACTTTAGTATCTTGTGAACTAAAGCTACGCAAAATTGTTGGTTTGTATGTTAGCAACATATGTGCAATGGGTACAGTATTTAAAGCTTCCTCATACACTAAATTAATTGAACTACCCGTATCAATCAATATTGACACTTCACTGCTCACTAATTTTCCTTTTATAATAGAAGAAGATGACAAAGAATTTGTA
The DNA here is from genome assembly GCA_951213105.1 of Amaurobius ferox. Classification (NCBI taxonomy): domain Eukaryota; kingdom Metazoa; phylum Arthropoda; class Arachnida; order Araneae; family Amaurobiidae; genus Amaurobius; species Amaurobius ferox. The sequence continues at coordinate 144,648,504 of OX578135.1, read as the reverse complement.
ATATTATGACAAATATTATTTTCCTCAAAATGTGATGTTTGCCTATCAAAAGTTTTTCTATTATTATAATTGTGCATGGGATATCTACTCTGATTCCCAGAAGAATGATTTTTGGAATTTTGCAAAGATTTATATGACTCCTTATTTTTATAATTTTGCGTTCCTTGCTTTCTATACTTCCACTCATTTGCAGACATTTGCCCTCTGTGTCTTTCACCCTGGTGATACCTAGTTCCAGGACTGGTATAAATTTTCCTACATTTTATACCGTACGCATCTCTTTTTTGAAAAACCTTTTTCCAACACTGTTCTTGAACGTGACCTAATTTACCACATTTGTCACACTTTGGACGCGGTGAACGCTTTTCGTTAACTTTATCTGAATTAAACTTAAATTTTTCTATTTTACCCCTAAGAAATTCAATGTCCCTTTCCTGTTCTAACACTTTTCTTTTTAAATCTGACATACTTTCACTTTGATCTGGTGTGAGAACATATTTTTCTGGTGTGAGAACACCTTTTTTTGTAAGTACCGGATTAGTCAAGTACATAGCATTATTTTCATTTAAAATAGATTCCTCAAGAATTGCAAGTTTTCTAGCCGAATAAAAATCTCTAGGGTTTTGTGACAACACCAATCTTTTTAGTTCCGGATATAAACCATTAATAAATGAAGTTTTTAAAAGTGTTTGCCTGATTTTATTCTCACTTTCGGAATCTACATCTTCCGGAACAACCTTAAATGAAGCAGCTTCGATTCTCATCGAAAACTGTTTAACCGACTCATTTGGTCTCTGTGTAAAGTTCACGAGTGAAATTATGTTTTTAGTAACATTTTCGGTCACTTCAAAATGATCTTTCAAAATGTGAATAATTTCCTGCAAATTTTTACAATTTCTGTGCTTTGGATTCTCTTCAATCAATCTATTTGCTTCCCCCTCTAAATTCAATCTCAAACAAACTAATTTGTCACACTCACTCCAGTTTGCATGAGTGGCTACTAAATTTAACTTTTCCAAAAACTGTGACAACGAAAGCTCTGAATTTCCCGAGAATTTTGGAATATGATGTGCGAACTTAGGTGTGAAAATATGGAATGATTTTAACATGTTATCATTTACCGATGAAGCACTGTTTTGATTTGGCAAAGTGCCAGAAGAAGAATTCAGACATACCGGCGATTTATCTGATATATTTTCCTCATTAGATTTAGCTTTGTGGCTAACATTTTTAACTTTACTTTTAGAATTAACAGTATCCGACTCAGTAGCAATATCAAGCGACAAATTCAAGGAGGAATTTAATTTTTTACTTGAATTTTTACTCATCTTACCGACATTTACTTTTTTGTTTCTAGTAATTGGAGCCATTTTGCATAACAATCAAATATACTCGTATAGTTTAACACAATATGCAATTGCAATGTTCTTAAACAGTATTTACAATAAAACCAGTTTTTATCAAATCAAATGACATAAATATGCAAACAAATCAATTTTTTTTATCAAATGGCACATATCAAATTCCAAGAACACTCGTTTTTGAGAACACCGAAAACAGAACATGGAACTCTGTTTACTTAAGAAAACACTCATTTTAGCACAACGGTAATTTTTAACCTTCAAAATTTCAATTCTTAAGAAAATTTTTAAAAATTTTAATTCTCTCAGCTCTTCCCCACTCACCGAGAAAAGTAACGGCACCAATTCTGTCGCGAACGTTTTGGTATACTCGACAGAGAAGACAAAGTTTTGAAATCAAACACATTTATTAAACATGAAATAACAAGGCAGTTGATCGAAAACAGTGGAGTACAAGCATTTCTCGCAATAACTCAGAGTTACACTCGGTAGGGTGACCATTAAGAACACCCCTGGAGGAAGAGGAACCAAGAGAATACACATATTTTCTGATACATAAAATAAACACGATATTCCTCATATTATACTTGACATTTATATATCACATTTGTATACTTTGAACATATACGACATTTTCATATAACATCATCAATGATTCGATGCTCACGAGGATTTGACAATTAACACTCTATTCGTTAGGTGGAAGACTAAATATATATAAAACTTTACCTCGTCTCTTTTAAATATAACATTTACAATTCTGTACCATGGGAAAGGATATCAGGATGGACTCTCGGCATAAACTCATCGAGATTCTTGCGCAGAACAAAATCCATAATGGTCGGGAAACTTGACTACACAACATCATGCTGGCGGAATTCGACATCTTGGTTGGTTACGGAGATTGGTTGATTCGTACCTTAGGACACAAGGAGGAGTCAGGCAAATACAAATCGCTGTAAAATGAGCTTTCCCTCTAGCCCTATTAGCGATTCAAGCCGACCAGTGAAAGAACCATTTTCTCTTTTCACAAGACTCATTATTCCATTACTACCAGGCTGATTCATTTAAAACACGAGTGACTCATCTCTGAACCGAGCCAAACGACTCTACGCACAACTTGTCGAACTATGTTACATATTTTAATCACATCCTTCCACTTTCAAAATTAATCCACCTTTTCTTAAAATTCGCGATCATACGCGAATCAAACACACACGTCTACATTTTTCCACGACTCCTTCCACACTGCTTCCAAAATCTTTTTTCAAACGCGCGCGTGCGCAAAACCTGCAAGTTCCCAACTAGCGACTGAGAAGCGAAAATACAAAACTATTACTATTTTTCTGGAACATAAACACTTTTGCGATTTTAGAGTTCACTTCCCTTAAAAGTCAATGTAATTGAAAACATGTAGAAAAGACATTTACATTTCGAAATTGACACTTTCAATCACACAGAAATAAAACAATACTTTAATATACAATTTTAACACAGAGGTGTGAAAGCCTTATCACAATTAGAGTGGATACATATACGCAGCTAGAGTGGATACATATACGCAGCTAGAGTGGATACATATGATTTTTGCAGGCCATTTTGGAAAAAAAAAAATGCAGGTTCCTTTTTATCAAATCGTATCAAAATTTAATCAGTACTAAGATAACCCACAAGTGACTTACTTACCAAATTTTATGAAATTTAGTTATTGGTTGAAATTAGATTTTGAGTTAGAGTGTATACATACACTGCACAGATCAACACACACACAGGTATACACTAGAGCTCCTCTACTACAGGCTGACTTATCAAGCATATTGAAGCCCATAGGGTTCCATACTACAGTTACAGAAATTATAAAACAAGTGTTTTAAATAAATACTTTATATAAAAAAAGAAGTTTCAATTAGAATATTGTACAACTTAGCTCGCACAAGTGTGTTCCATTACCGGGTATCCAATTATTTATTAGCCATTGCTTTCTTCTTTCTTCGTTTCTAGGAAAGCGAAATAGCCTAAAACCCTTTCTAGAATGATTAAATCAGTTCAGTGCAGAACAACCACCTATAATTATTTCAATTATACTTCATAAAGTGAAAATACGAATAGAGCTAATGCTAATGGACTGCGCTTCCAGCTACGGTGGGCTTCAATATGCTTGATGAGTCAGCTCGTATATAGAGGAGCCTTAGTATACACAGTGACGTCACGCTAAAAATAGTTTTTCTCGTGTTCTAAAGTTATTCGAAACTTGTAGATGAAAACTTAAGTTGCGATTTTTGACATGATTCTAATACTTTCCCTTTCCCTATACATTACCATGTAATGCAAAGTAAAAATCTTATGTGGGCAATATATGACTTTCCCTACAGACTCATTCATTTTCTCTTTATTTCTATCATAATTCATTAAATAGAGTTTGCACAAGATAACACATGCAATTATTTGAAATGACACTGAATTTGCAGTTCTAATTCAATCTTCGTTTTCAATTGGTAACTGGAATTATTTCCAAAAACGGCGTAGTAAAAATTCAGAAAAGAACTAAAATATCTCAAGAATGGCTAGTCCTAGAGTGATGGGGTTGACCTTAATATTTTCATCGTTAAAAGTTACGTATAAAACAAGCATTTAATTCATACATTTGAGGATACATGGCCTTTTTTAAGATTTTGACGATTTTTGATTGACCCTTTGGCAAAATAAGGCAGGTTCTTTCTTCCCGAATTGTACCAAAACCCAATCAGCACCAGGCTAATTCACAAGTGACTTGTCTACCAATTTTTTTAAATATGGTCAATTAGTTGTTTAGCTAGATTGGATGCATACAACTTTTGCAAGACATTTCGCAAAAAGACAGATTTTGTTCTTATCACGAATCATACCAAAATCTAATTAGCATCAAGGTAACCCACAACTGACTTACTTACCAAATTTTATGAAATTTGGTCAATTAGTTTGTGTGTTAGAGTGGATACATACATTGCACACACACACACACATACACACGCACGCACGCACACGCACACACACACACACACTCATACGCACACACACACGTCACGCCAAAAATGTTTTTTTCGCGCATTCTAGAGGGGTCCTAAAAAGTGTATATCCGTCAAAAACTCGAATTGTGATTTTCGACACGATTCCAATACTTCCCCTATATATTACCATGTATTGTAGGGAAAGTAAAAAAAAATGTCAAATATTTGGAGTTAGAGATTTTACCGAACCTTCTTAAGCATTTGTATTCCACAGTGCTTGGTTACACATATGCGAAAGATTCAAATAATACTTCATAAAAGCATACTCCACCATCTTCTTGTTTCAAACGTATTGTGTAGGAATTTGTGTAACTCATTTTAACAAATTTGATTTAGCATGCTCTATTAACCCTTATTTCTGTTAAATGGAATTTAGTACTATTTTCCCAAAAAATATTTCAGCATCAGAATAGTAAATATTTTACATTTATATACGATTTCTTTTGAAAGTTCTAAATTTCAAAAAGTAGATTAAATATTCAATACGAAACGTATGACTTTACACACTAATAATAAATAAAGCAACTAACGTAAATTGCTCTGCGAATAAAATGATAAAAGCAGACAACTGATTCGGAAACTCTTGGTTTTCCTTCTTCAGTGTGAACAAATCAAGACCTGGACACTAATAAAGGAAACCATCGTCTATTTTCATCATTTGATTTACGCAATAATTTACGTTAGTTGCTTTATTTGAACAATTTGGTGAAGAAAGAATAACATTAGTTAAGAAACTAGATGTACTGTTATCCCTTTTCCCCGTAATAACACTCATCATTTATCATAAAAAAATTCTTTTCAAAACTGGCGACGGCCAGCAAAGACCATGAATTATAAATATTTAAGAATATGTGCGTTATTTCATATTAGTTTTAACATAGAATATTATCACATAATTAATGCATATTAACACTAAGCTAATTTGTGATGTACATTTTAATACCATTATGCAACAAAGTCTCAATTAACATATTTCTTTTTTGTAAAAATGTTATGAAAATTTTATATTTTAAATAACGTCTGTTCTAATCATGTAAATTGTAAAATAATTTTATTTAGTTCTATATTTTTACACAATCTTTCTGAATATGGAATTTCATGATGATACGAGCACTCATTCTTAAGAATGAATGCCCGTATCACTCAATTGAGTGATAGTATGTCTACGCTTTACAGACAAGAATACCAAACCGCAAGCAGACAAACCACATTGACATTTCAAAATATTCGAAACGTTTTCAGGAGCTCTTAAAAAGCGCATTTCCGTCAAAATTTCGAATCAAAAAATTTTCAGAGAAAACCATATTTTCTCTACATACCCGGTATCTTTCTAGAAAAATTAGTTCAGATATTCTAATTATTGTTATTAGGTATTTTTCTTTCGATTACAAGGGACCAGAAACAATTAAATTGTTCAACATCAAATGGTAGCGAATTTCAATGGGTGGATTTCCTGTTTGAAATAGATTTGTAGATGTACCCTACCCCCATATTTACTTTCAGAGGAAGTTAAATATTCTTACTTGCAATTTAGATAAAATAGAATAAGTTAAAAATTTAAATTATCGATATATCAGCGCATTTTTCATTAAAAGGTACCGGAAATATTTCTTTAGCTCTAATTAAGCAATGTTCAAATTTTACTAATTAATATTTTATTATTGGAGGGGTTGTATAAAAAATAAAATTTCGCATTTTTTTAATGAAATTATCAGTTTTGTGAGTGCAACTATTATAGTTTAATTTTCCGCTGTTTGCTGATTATATTTTTATATTTCACTTTACTTCTGCGACCAACCGTTGATTTTCCTTTCGGCCCCTCATCGTGAAACACATAGAATGGCAAGCGCAGTTGAGTAAAACTGAACTCACGTTTCTCTTTATTTAACTAATCACAACCCCTACAGTAAGTCGAAAAAGTTATTTCCTTAATTTAATGAAATTTGTTAATGAATGCCATGGTGCACATGAAGTCGTGACAATTTCTAGACTCTGCAGGTGTTGATTGCTCATTAAGTCGTGAACTGCGTTGTGGAAAACATTGTATTTCACTATAGCATAGAAACTTGTAGGGACTCTCTCCATGTAAGGTCGAAGTTCTAATACCCGTAGACACGCAAAACAATTGTCCCGGGTAATAACTGAGGCTGATGACGAAATATTCCTTTCTACGGTAACATGTAAACGAACAAGTGTCACAGTTGAAAGTATCGCGCGAAAATGGACAGGAATTCGTATCATTTTTAGAACAATATGGTGTTTAATATGTTGTTCTCGAGGTCGTCATATCCTTAGATTTGAACAACTAAAATCCACGATTCATTAAGATAATGAGGGAAATGTGCAAATGTATTTTGATGTACGATATAAAACTCCATAATAAAACGAGCTTTGTTGATTTGTGTTCTTTGTGTTTTTCATGATCTGCGTTGCAACTTTAGATGAAATAGTTTGATTTATTGATTTATCTAATCTTTATAAAAAGAATTTCAATGCAAAATAGTGTTTTTAGTGTATTGGAATAAAAGTTGATTTTAAATATCTAAAAATTACGATATGGCGAAGACATGAATGTTCCTATAGACTCAAAATAGATTTCATCAATTATGTACATGTTTCTTGTGTTATAATATATATTTCAGGAATTATATACGTATTTTACACAATTCTGATTTAAAATTACACTAAATCCGAAGCTTATATGTGATTTCACATTTTAGTTTGCGAATTGACATATTATTTAATGATCCTCCCCCCCCCCCAAAAAAAATAATGTTTTGCGAATGATCTTAATATAGTGGACGTGGTTGTGATTTTTCGACTTTCCCTGCAATACATGGTAATGTATAGGGAAAGTATTGGAATCATGCTGAAAATCGCAACTCGAGATTTCGACTGATCTACACGTTTTGGGACCTCTGAAATACGAGAAAACAATTTTTAGCTTGACGTCTGTGTGTGTGTGTGTGTGTGTCTGTCTGTGTGTCTATCTGTGCAATGTATGTATCCATTCTAACTCAAAAACTAATGCACCAAATTTCATAAAATTTGGTAGGTAAGTTACTTGTGTGTGACCCTGGTGCTAATTAGTTTTTGGTACGATTCAAGATAAAAGAACCCGCTTTTATTTTGCGAAATGGCCGCAAAAATTACCTGTATGTAGCTGCAAAACTAATAGATCAAATTTTATAAAATTTGGTATAAGACACTTGGTAGTTTCCCTGGTGCTGACTAGATTTTGGTACGATTCGGAAAAAATATCCTGCCTTTTTTTGCGAAATGGCCCTCGAAAATCGTCAAATTATAAGATAAAAAACTACGTATACTCAAATAAATCAATTAAATGCTTGTTTTATACGTAATTTTTAACGATGAAAAGAAGAAGACCAGCCCCATTACACTAGGACTAGCCGTTCTCGAGATATTTTAGTTTTTTCGCATTTTCGCTACTCCCCCGTTAAAAAAAAGTCCAGTTACCAACTGAGAACGAAAATTGAATTAAAAGTACAAATTCAGTGTAATTTTAAATAATTATGGGTGTTATTTTGTGAAATTAAACTCAATATAATGAATTATTGAAGAAATAAAGAGAACGTGAACATGAGTCTGCAGCGAAAGTCATGTGCGGCCCACATCAGATGTTTACTTTCCTGCAATACATGGTAATGTATAGAGAGAGTATTGGAATCGTCGCGAAAATTGCAATTCGAGTTTTTGACAGATCTATACGTTTTGAGACCTCTAGAAAATGAACAAACTATTTTTAGCGTGACGTCTATACGTGTGTGTGTGTGTCTGTCTGTGTGTGCAATGTATGTATCCACTCTAACTGAAAAACTAATTGACTGAATTTCACAAAATTTGGTAGATAAGTCACTTATGGGTGACCCTGGTGCTGATTAGATTTCGAATCGATTCGGATTTTTTTTTTTTTTTTTTTTTTTTGCGAAATGGCCCGCAAAAACCGTCAATAGCTGAAATAAAATACTACGCATGCTAAAATGCATCGATTAAATGCTTGTTTTATATGTAATTTTTGACAATGAAAAGAATAGGGTCAACCCCATTACTCTAAGACTAGCCGTTCTCGAGATATTTCAATTTTTTCACATTTTTGCTACGTCGGTTTGGAGAATAACTCCAGTTACTGAACGAAAACGAAAGCTGAATTAAAAGCGTAAATTGAGTGCAATTTCAATTAATTATGCATGTTATTTAGTGCACTGAAACTTAATTTAAAGAATTACTAATGAAATAAAGAGAACATTTTTCTAAAAACAGTTAAGTATGTTTGTTTCTTCATTTGATTTTCTCGATTTTCGATGCTAATTTTCTTTTTTTTTGAGTCGGGGGGAGGGGGAGGGGGCTTTTTAGTTCCTATCTACACTTAAATCTAATCAGTACCAGGGCCTCGTACCCAATTTTCGATGAAGTAAAATTTCTAAAGTAAAATTTCTAATTCCTTTTTTTGGTAAAATTTGCATTCAAGAAGAAAAAGCCTGATGTTTGGCAAACAATGCCAAAAACACACTATGGGGATACAAATTCTGGTATCAATAATATGCAGTTTACAAAGTAATCGTTTATACATGCAACTGTAAGAGAGGAAAATAAAAAAGATTCTCATAATTAAATTCAGTATGAACCTACACTGCCTAGAAAATAAATTTCCGTAATGCATAATATGCCATTATTCATTATATGCAGAATGCTTCTTAATCAAAAGTAAAGCTCTTGGACGTCGCCCAAAATTTAAAGCATTATTTAGTTGTTCGAGCATTAAAAGAAATTGCATTATGCAAATGCAGGACGACGCTTTAAATTTGTTATCTATGAGCAAAGATGCTCAAAATGTTCAATTTAGTTCACAGAACGCATCAGATAGAGGTTCTAAATTGTATGATCTTATAATATATGAGTTGAAGAGAATTTTAAAATTCAAATAAAGCTGTGGGTTTGTGAGTGGATAACTAAAACGTGAGAGATATGTTAGGTTTTGCTTTTTTTTTATAACTGTATATATACTTTGTAACAAAAAATCTCGTCTTCCAGACAGGTTTCGAACGACGGATCTCCGCCTGATCAGTTGATACTCAATCCATTGAGTTACTAGGGCTTTTCTTTCATAGTGGAAGCAAATCCTAAAATTTTGGAATGACGTAATATTTAATATTCAAGGGTAAGATATGGCTATTTTGTCAAACGTATGCCTCTCATGGGAGTCTTTTTAAGTATATGAAATGAGGGAAATATGTAAAAGGAAATATTTCAATACAGGCTTCTAACTGAAATATTTCTTATGAACTATGCGATGGATTTTGATGAATATTTTTTCAGGCAATGAAATTGAGTGCAAAAATGATTCTGATGTAAATTTTTTCACCTCACAGTGCAGAATAACGGCAATAATAAATCTGTTTCTGCTTATTTGTCATGACCGCCCATAACTCAAAAACGGCTCAACGGATTTACACAATTATTCTACTGGTTAAGCTTAATAAGGAGCAGGTTTAGGGCTGAAATATTTCAAAATTTGTACTGTGCTAACATATAGTAAAAATGAAAATTCGAAAATATTCTTCCAAATTAGGTATCACACGTGATCAATTTCGATGAAACTTTTTTTAATAAATGAAACTCAGTCGAAGAAATGCTTTTTGATTTAAATTTTATCCTCCTACACCTGCTCGGGGAACAAATATAATACATGCAGAATAACACATAATTTCTGTTTGACCTTCACTTTTAAATAACTTTCTGTTTGACTATAATGAGCTTTTATAACTGAAAAGCTGCTAAATGGATTTACATATTTTTACTTTCTTATATTATTTAATACAGTATAGAAAAAGTATTATTTTCACGAAAATTTTCGAATTCGAGATTTTTATGTCAAAATATGTTTTAGGTCCTCCTGAATACATTTTGACTACTTTGGGAGTGATGCCTGTCTGTCTGTCTGTCTGTATATTTGTGGTCGATATATTGTGTATACGTTTTGCCATAAATATTGATGGATTTCCATGAAACTTTATATCCGGCTTTGCTATCATAAAATCTGAAACTAGATAGACTTTTTCGAAAACTTTTAAATTTATTCGAATTTTTATATTTTTTTAATATGGCAGCATAAGACAAATTTTGACATAATCATGCGTAAAAGAGGTTATTTATGGCACAATGATCACGACGGGGACGGGGGGAGGAAAGGAGGTAACTCTGCCCCCCCCCCCGAGATATAATTACGATTATACTAAGATATGATTACGATTACCCCGGAATATGACTACAGTTATATTTGAAAAATCGTAATCATTTGGACCAATGATACCGAAGTTAATAACACAAATGAACAGCTATGCACCCTGAACTGCCTTTATGATTTAGGACCTCCATTTGGTGTCAACATTATCCCTTCTAATATAAACATACAATAGACTCTCTCTTATCCGGCCCATTCGAGAGCGAACTCCTTGTCGTATAAACGAATGACCGCTTTAAAAAAATATAATAAACTTAACACGTTTTTAATATGCCAGTCAAATGCTGTATATATGATATTCACAATGTCAAAGGTAGTACCCACTTTAAATATTATATTAAGGAAATACTTTAAATATATTATATTATTATATTAAAGAAGCTTGTTTGTCTCAGTGATTCAATGAATAGATTATCTCCATGCCAGCCGGAGATCTGTGGTTCGTTTACTCTCAAAGACATAATTTCCTTACAAGACACTTAAAATCACTTGAAAATCCTTCTTATTATTATTTTTCTAGTTTACACATTTAAATATAAATATCATGATGTTTGGTTCACCTAAGCAACTCGTTAAATCGAGTGCGATAATAACCGATTTGTAAGTACTGAAATTTTTCTAAAATTTTATAGTTTAAATCTCAAAGAAAACATTAGATACCTATCTAGGTACCTCACATTTTTGTTGACATACGATTCGAATATGAGATGCGAATGGAATAAAATTAACTAACAAGTGATATTGATTATTTTCACTGTTTTGAATTTTTGCTTAAGTAACTTAAAATAAAATTTTAATATTTAAGAATCCATTTCAGAAAACGCATCATAAAGACATTTTTATATCATCTGGAAATATAATTTTCCAGCAATATTAATAATTTAGAAATGACTTTCAAATATTTATTGTAAAATATCTATACCAACCGTAGTAATATTTTTGACCCATTCATCATTACTACTACTAAAATGTATCTTAGATACTCTTGGATTATGTTTAATTAAGGGATGAAACGTCCAATAATTTATCGAGAGTAGATTTCTAGTCCTGATATCAATACTGAATAAATATTTACCCGACCCCCGTTCATTAAGTCTATCCCAAACCTTTTCCCCCGTTACTGCGTCTGCATCCACAACACTCTCCACAGCAGCGCCGCACCGGATTACTACAAATCAGCTGCAGTGAATGTCAAAACATTCTTCCCGGTTTCTAAAACACTTGCTAGTTAACATTAGGTCTTGGGTTTCTCGTTTTTCTCTCCGATGCCATTCCTTCGTATTAATATCCAATATAAAATATATTCTTGTCCGTGCTCCGTCTCCGCTTTTATGGCCATCATGGAACTTTTATCGATCGGTGAGTCAGTTTGGAAGATGGCTGTTCTCCCATAGGCGGCATTATTTTTTTCAGCTTGGTTTCCTCTGTTATTAGAGTTTGGATGTGAACAAAAAAAATCTGAAGTTCTAAAATGGTCATTGAGGAATTGATCAAGATTTGATTGCAGTCATCCCTCTCTCTGTCTAGGATCAAACATCCTGCGTAGATGTTCTACGGTGCCACTGCAGTACGATTGACCAGGATTGATTATCAAATTGGATTGGACGTGAAAATTAGAGGTATGTGCCAGAACGAGTCTATTTAGTTATTTACGTATTCTAATGAAGAAATTTCCGAATTCTCTTATGCTATAATTATTTATTTATTTAATTTCTTACATTCTTTTCCCCCACATCATTCATTTTATACAACTCAGATAATTTTCTATTTTATTTTAGATTTGTACAGTCTCAAATAGCAATTTCTTGAATGGCTTTAAGATTACTTAAATTAATATTTATATACCTCTAATTATAATTCATATTTTTAGAGGTATAAAATGTACCCACCCGAAATTTTACCCAAGTCTGCCCACAACATGAGAATGCGGAATAGTAAATGTATCAAAACACACACAATTATTTGCTTACAAATTATTTTATAAATGACGTACTGTTTAATATATAATGAACCGTGTTCGATTTTTTGCCAGTAAGGATGGTTGATCGTAATCCAGGCAGTTCGAATTTTTTTTTTTTCTGTAAACCTAATCTTGAAAAGTCAATTTAAGTCAATTTATCTAAAACGAATAAAGACACTTATTTGAAATATCTATTGTGTGAGGTTCCACTATATTTTCTCATATGTTCATATTTCATATTGTGTAGAATACCTGTATAGTATTACTGTGGAAAACTGTATCTCTTAATGTGATTTCGCACGTAAAGTATACTTTTAAGTTATTTTTTTAAAAATCTTAATTTTCTTTTCATGTTGGCAACAGGTCAGTCATACTGATATATTAGATGCATTACATTGATTTGTGTTAATTATGTGCTAATTTATTTCCATTTTCATGCATCGAGTAGCTCAAAAAAAAATCTTTTATAGGAAATAATACTGTGGATATCTTAAATGTCAAATGATTCCTGTTGCAAGCGCGCAAATTACAAAAAGTTTTACCAAGTTTTTGTTTTTAATATTATGTATCTACATATAACATCTCATGACGATACGTGCTCTTAAGTAATCGTGTACTCACATACACACAATCACCGAATATGTTCTGAAAAGTGATGGAAACGTATTCTTGGGGGTCATCAAACGTGTTCTTTCATTCAAATCTGAAATTCAGAAAATTTTAAGGAAACGATATTTTATTTATACAGTATTACTGGAAAACTAAAAATATTTTTATTAACGAAGTTCTCAAACATATCAGTGCATTATAAAATATTTAGAAGCTGGGATGAGAGAAATGCAGCCATATTCGGTCCGATGGTAACCTCTTCTCTTAGCTTTAAAAACATCCATTCTTTAGATTGCGTCTGATATCAAGACTAGATGCGATTACGTTACCTGCAATTTAGTGTAATAAAAATTATCTTTTTTATATCTTTTGTAAGAAATTTGATTTGTGGCAATTCTACAAGATTTTGATTCCCACATAAGATTTTTATTGCGGTAGGTCATCTTAGAAATGAGTTTTATAGTGTAAATTATTTAGTCCATCCAATGAAATATTTAATGATTAGGCTTTTTGGATTCAATTAAAATTAACTGTCGACTTCGTCATATCAGAATTCATTTTTAAGTAGCCTGTGGTTTTTCCCAAATTTTACAAGAAATTGTTTTTGAAAAATCTGTTCCGTTGGTCCAAATGATTACAATTATAGCGTTTTACCCTTCACTTTGAAAGGCTTGAAAAACATCTTTCATTTGATAACATACATGACAATGTACCCCCCCCCCCCCGTGAGGGGGTAACTTGCCCTCCAAGGGGGGCTAATAGCGTCACGCACACAACAATCGTATCGCGACTATTTTTGTGCAACAGTGATTGCGATTATTATGTTTCGTGATCACTGAGCCATAAATAATCTCTTTTATGCATGATTATATCAAATTTTGTCCTATGTTGCCATGTTAAAAAAACATAAAATTGCGAATAAATTTCGAAGTTTTCACTTGAAATAAAAAAAAATTCTACCTATTTCTAGACTTTTTGATAACAAAGCCGGATAAAAAATTTCGTGAAAATCCATTAATATTTATGGCCGCTATCGTGTACATAAGAAATCGACCACAGACAAACAGACGGACATCACGCCAAAAATAGCCAAAAAGTGTTCAGGAGGTTCTAAAACATATGTTGGCATCAAAATCTGGAATTCGAAAATTTTCGTGAAAACAATACTTTCTCCATGGTATATTACATAGAATGGGAAAGTAAACATATGTATATAAACACTATCAATGGATGGCATGCGATAAAGATTTATTAATGTTTTGATTGATTGTTTTGGTTGCATATTTTGTTCGTGAACACTTGCTCCTTTTCTGAACAAGAAATTTTGGCATCTAGAGCGAAATTTAAAAAAGGCGCCATTGAATACATTAAATTTGCGCCCCCTAAATGCAACCTGTACTTAACGAAAAATGGCCTTTTTTTATTTGGCTCTTTATGTAGTCGTCCCAGTTGTCCATTCTGTCCTTGATGCGATCTTAAATCAATGGTTTCAGAGCCGGATCTATCAATCGGATGAATGCTTCAGGACACGCTCTTCAAAAGGACTTATTTTTCAGCTAACCTCCCTTTTTAACGAATTTGATAATTTTCGTAATTATTTATATAAGTAACCAAATAAATATAAGCTGTTTGTCAATAGATTTATTTATTTATTTATTTTTTCAATTACAGTTATTTTCAAGCAATTTTCTCTACCTCTTCATTTTGACTTTTTAGATGCTGTTATTTAACCTCGCCATGACTGATGTGTAGATATTTATTTCAATTTTCTTTGATGGCATTTTAGCATACTTTTCTAGTGTCCTAGAGAGCTGAAAATTGGAAGCAAATTATATATATATATATATATATAATTTGCTTCCAATTATATTAATCATATATCAATTAATCATAATATCAATTATATATATATATGTGTGTGTGTGTGTGTGTGTGTGTGTGTGTGTGTCCAAAATCCGAATACGTTAGGTTCTATCCAATGGTCGATACTATAAATGTGCAAAGATTCATCCTTTTAGGTTACCAGGCGGCTTCTGAAAGGTTTGCAAAAGATTTTTCGAAAAAAAACCCTAAAATCCGGTTACTTTAAGTTCTGTCCGGTAGTCGATACGCATGTAAGCATTCTACCTTCTAGGTCATCCGGGGCGCTTCTGGAGGGTCTGGAAAGACTTTTCGGTTTCTTTTTTTTTAATCCCTCGTTTCTCCACACCCAGGGAGGACTTTTCCCGGTAGCCCAAATAGTTGCTCAAGTCTTCGGACGTGTCGGACAGCCAGGGTCTTCAACACCCAGGGAAGGCTAACCACTTAACCAGCTGCTCATACCCTAGGGTGAGTCGGTAGGCCTGGGTCTTTCACACCCAGGGAGGAACGGTTACCTTACACCTTTCTGGTAGGTCGGACGGTCTGGGTCTCAACAACAACAACACCCAGAGAGGAAGGGGGGGGGGGATGTTAAACCGAAAATTCATCTATGTTAGGTTCTGACCCGTTAGGTAATCGATACTACAAGTGAGAAAGCCTCAGCCTTCTAGGCCATCTGGAGGCTTCTGGAGGGTCTGGAAAATCAAGAACACGTTAGACAATTGCATATAGTTTTATTTGGTAAACTAAAATTTAATGATACTGATTTACTTTTGAATGTGTCTCGAAACCATTGCCAATTTCTGGAGACTGAGATCAATTACTGAATCATTTCTCTTCTGCCGACCCCGAATTACACGCAGTGACCTATATTTCTATTTCTTTGAGTGTGTCAAATGTCAGAGAATAAAATGTATGGGGGAGGGAATTAAGAGCAGCTTTTAACTTCGATGCTTATAACGAAATATTTTATTATAATTAATTTTAGGGCCTCACCTTATTACGATGGGAAACAAAAACTTTTATAATTATGTTTGAGAATGGAAATATCTGTAGGAAAATAATACTGCACCCGTCTTCCACATATATTAATATCTTACAACGTTCAGATTGCTTATGTAGCAATAATTCAGTTCATATTTAATAAAAATATGTATCTATGATTGAAAAATATTTAGGTTTGTTGAAATGCGCTTTAAGATTTCTCTATTAAAAAAGAGATGTTAGGAAAAGTCTGTTGATTTCTGTTAGGAAACAGAAAACTTTCCTAACCAAGAAAAGTCTTATTAAGAGATTTCCAAGAGTTATAAATACCGACTTTCTAACCACCGTGCGGGATTTCCGCGAGCTGCAAGATCTACCTATAAACGAATGTTGTGCTCTGGTCTTCGAATTCATAGGTGAAATTCTGAGCATGGATGGAGGAGTTCTGTGCATGCATACATGCTCGAACCTTTCGAAATTTACTTTAAATTGCACTTCCAGGTTGAGAAAATAAAGCAATAAAAAAAACTGCAAATCACCAGAGGATTTATTGTTTTGGGGGTCGTAAGAGATAAATTATATACTAGAAAGTGCAGTCAGAGTTACCCGAGATATAATGCAGGGATTAACTGCATTCATTTATTCAATTTTTCAAAAGACGTAGTCGTCAGCTATATGAATTCATGTGTGTTCTCTATCATTTGTCTATTAATAGTATTAATTCCGTGCTTTTTTTTAAAATAATTTTTCGATCTTTTCGATGGTGTTAAGATGGAAATTCTTCGATAATATCGATCGTTAAGGAACCGATGTGTGCGAAAATCGTGGAAAAGTACACTTCAGCATTTAATAACTAAACATTGAGCTTGAATTAAAAAAAATAATCTCAATGAGGTGTGTAATCTCGAGAGCCAAGTACCAAATTTTGCCTCTGTACCAAATTTAATGTACCTAAGCCTCTGTATCCTTGTACCAAATTTAATTGCTTAGATTTGTTAATAGAGACGAACTGACAAACAGACAAACACTTTTTATTATTATAGATGTTTGTTTTAGGGTGGACACTGGATTCTTCTATTAAATACTATACGAATCATGACATGAACGAATCTATAAGAATGTCGAGTATAGTCCCTCACTCATTCTCATTTTTATACTTATGATACAAATAAACTCCATTACATGAAATATGAATGTATGAGACAGTCGAATGGAGCCCCCTTCCCCTTTCAATCCAGGTGTTTAATCGAATTTGACACCATTAAAGGCTAACTCAATACCTCACTTATTAAGATTTATTTTAAAACTTTGGTCTTTGCAAATCTATTTTATGTACCACACTATATTGGTATTTCGTGTTAAATAGCTATTCTGTCAAAAAATTATTGTACTGACAGCTCTTATTTCATCTACTTTTAGACAATTTTAATCACTAATAACACGGCTTTTAGAGACAATTTGTTTATGCAATCTTTACAGATTGTGAAATGATCAGGAATAAAAACGCAATTTTAACTGTCCTTGAAATAGAAGTGGATGGTTTCGGATACAAAAATGTGACAATACTTCCGGCATTTTGTTTCTCGTTTTACTCAAATATGACGCTTTTTATGCTTGTTACTGCAGCAAAAAACGGGTTTTATTCATTAGTCTGATTGTTTTGTCGATTTGACAATGCACTGGACCATGAATTTGTAACAAGAAGGCAAAAGGAGTAAAGGTAGTCGGCGGAAACTTTAAACCATTCCAAAGATTTTTTTCCACACATCATCCACACATGCAAACAAAGGGATATTATACTATACACACATATATAAACGCGAGCATCTAAACAAAACATTAAACAACTGGTGTACTGACTTTAAAAATGTGTTAATCACATTGTTTAATTGCACTGTTTAATATAACTTTTTACTTATATATAGTACAATGCATAGGAGAAGCATTATGACCGGCGATTGTATTGTGACAAATTCGAATTCGTTTTTTCGGCGGAATTACAGGTTATTACCATCTCTGAACTCGAATCGAATGATTCTGAGGTGATGTGTGTGTGTAGACACGAAATCTCGTGATTTAATCGAGGGATTCGGATGAAATGTGGTTACAATTATCACAGTCATTGAATACTATCTTAACTAGCTGATGATTTTAACCTTTTGTTTACGGGTGGGGCAGCGTCCATCTTAAACGAAGAACCTCTCAAAATGACAGGTATTTGACATACCCTATCCCAAGCAAGTCGACCCCCTTTGCAGATATTCGCATAGACGCCAATGTCTACAAAGGGGAATCGAACTGTTTGGGATAGAGTATGTCAAATAGCTGTCATTTTGAGAGAGGGGTTCTTCGTTTGGGATGGACGCTGTCCCACCCGTAAGCAAAAGGTTAAATGAGTTTTTTAAAAATTAACAAAAAAAAAAAAAATCTGAAAAGTCATTGGTGTATTTATTATAAACAATTATTAAAAAGGTCATTTATCATTATAAAACGAATGTCCCTAATACTAAGATACTGGCATGAATAATTATCAAAATATTGAACATGTTTTTTCTTCAAATAAATTTATTAAGAAGGTTATATATAGCCATTTCTACTCGCGCTTCGGGCTTTCGAAACGGCGAGGAGTGGTTAGATGTAATATCTATACATTTAATAAAAGTTATTGCTGATATTTTCTGAATATCAAAAAACCTTTTCAGATATAAGCATAAAAATGGTGCACATTTTATTATTCTGTTAACATGCTGAGTAGAGAAAAAAAAATTAAATTTTATTTCTGCGCTTGGAGAAATGATTTAATTGTTTAATTTTTCCGAGTGGCAGCGCAAGGATATAAAGCTGTGTTTTCACCTCTTTTAAGAGGCAAAGTGGTGTAAGTTTTTTGAAAATCCCTTTGTATCGTTACCCCAAATTCGAATTTTCGAAATGTTAGATTTTTCCATTAATCTGGAAGGTGAGATGGATCGAATGAAAACAAAACCAAGATTCTTGTTAATGTGGAAGTGCTCGATAATTAGGCAAAGTTGTTTCGTTTTTTTTATTATTCCTTTGCATCTTCACCTATATTTCGAATTTTTCGAAAGATTAGATTTTTCCGTTGATCTAGAAAATGAGATGGATTGATTGGGATTGATATCAAGAATCTAGCTAAAGTGGAAGTACTCTATAAATAAACTGATAATTTTATGACTATTCCTTTGTATCGGTTTCTCATAACTCGGATTTTAAAAATATTAAATTTTCCCGTTAACCTGGAAGCTGAGACGGATCGAAAGAATCCAAAACCAAGATTCTGACTGGAATGAAAGTGCTGGATTATTTTAAAAAGTAGTTTTGAGTGTTTTGATTATCCCTTTGCACTGTTACCCCCAATTAAAATTTTCGATTTTTCTCTTGGTATCGAATATGAGACAGATTGAATAACACAAAAATCACTATTATAATTATTTTAATATTTTTATTCGCGATAGTAGAAAATTTGTAGTTAATAAATAAAATCTGGTGTTTAATTAAAAACAACAAATCTAACATTTAATTAAAAACGTTGGATCTAATGCTTAATTAAAAACTTTAAAACGCGTTCTACTTATTAATTTATTTATGGTATCTAATTGGAAAGTCTACTCAGGGTAATGACTGACTGGGTCCAAAGAATATGAAGAGCGTCAGATATTATCTTAGTATCTGGCACTGGCCAGATTTCAATTTCTTAAGTAATTTTACAGATGAAGTAGAACGCTGTTTCTACATTGCCCGTGGCTGGAGGGGGGGGGGGGGGAGTTTTTCGAAGTAAATAGCATATTTTGAATCAATATAAAATCTTACTCCCCTTCACACACACAGACAGAAATTAAACCTAATTGCTTAAGTGAGAGATCCCTAATTTGGAACAAGAATCTCACAAATATATGAAGTGGAAGTCATAATCCGTTTATTCAGAAACAATCAGAACTTAAAATAGTTTTCATCCTTTTCTTCGCAATTGCAGAAGATTTAGAGTTTAATAACGTTGAATCTAACTTAAATTTGCAAAATATAAATAATGCATATTCTTAAAAATAGATTAATATTGTTGCAAATAATTATTTGCAAATTAATTAATATTGTTGCAAATAATTATTTGCAAATTAATTAATATTGATTCAAATAACAATTAAAATATTTTATAAGGAGAGGTGGGATTCTCTATTTCAAAATGAAATAATTCTGAAAAATATTTCTTCCAATGTTTTTAATTTTTATTTATTTATATATATATATATATATATATATATATATATATATATATATATATATATATATATATATATATATATTTATTTATTTATTTATTTATTTAATTTATTTATTTTATTTATTTATTTATTTATATTTTATTTTTATTTATATTTTCATTTTTATTTTCATTATATTTTACTTTACTTCATTGCATTTCCCCCCCCCTTACTTTCTACATTGAATTTAAGGGAACGCCATTTTTTCTCTTTCCTTCTTTAAACGATCATGGACATAATTCATAGATTCAACAGTAAATTTATTGCATTTTCGACTAATTTGTCGTTTAACCAAACCTACGTTCGTTCAACCGGTTAAATATCCTATTACTACATCATAAATTAAACTGTTACTTGTAGGAATATAACTATCGAATGTAACCTTGAAGAAATTAGGCATAAAAAAATAGGTGACTGCAATTGTTTCGATGGCTTTATGAGCCCTCTTCTTCACGTCAAGAACACTGTACTCATAACGCCCTGTAAACAATTGTAATCACCTATTTTCTTATGCCTGCTTTCTTCAAGAATGTATTAGAAAAAGTAATATCCTGTCATATCACTAATTAGAAGTAACTTCATTATGGTGCGCAGAGAAAATAATATATTGGCCATATCAATATTTCGCAGAATCATCTTCAAAAATGTGACTACCTTCAGTCAAACCAAGCATCCTTTCATGGCAAAGACACTTGAAACTCCCTTTCTTGACAGACTTTTGCGGTCACTGACGACTGCAGTAGTTTCAAGAATGAAAAAGAATAGAAAATAACCCGGTATCGCGTTTCTCTGACTAGATTGGAATCGTAGCTTTATATTGCTGATATAATTTTTGTGTTTATTTATTTGGCGACCGAAAGAGAACGATCATTTGACTACCTTATAAGAATGAAATTGCATTCTTTGGTATAAATGTAGGATGTTGTCAGATGGCTGAGATAACCCAAACTGGTTTTTACTTGATAGGTGCATTGCGCCAAGACTTTATTATACGATTGAATTCAAGAGATTGATTCATTGCTCCGCATTTTTGAAAACATTCTCTCGTGATTATTATACATATATATATATATATATATATATATATATATATATAATATTACAAATGTAAGAATTTTAGTGTTTGAAATAAATATATATTTACACAGTATCTGAATATGTATGGCGCCTAGCAGCGCACCCCTTCAGCCACCACCTATATAAGTGATATACCACAAATTGGCCATGTGGGGGGGGGGGGGGTTGTGACCCCCACTCCCCGGTTAAGTATGCTTTACATCGCGGTAATACTCCCGGGAACCGGTATTTCACAGCGAAATGGCAAAAACTACAAAACAGAAAAATGAGAAGAAAGAAATGACATGAAGGAAAAAGACCACCAGAGTAAAAACACAGAAGTAAACCAACATTGAATTACATTAAAAACACCACATTTTTGTATAAACAGATAAAAGCTATATATCAAATAAAAACATTAACCTCAATGCTCCAAACCAGCTTAATTAAGCTGGTTTGGGCACTTTTCGATTGTCGTTCCAACCATATTTTCAAAGTTGACGGAACTAAAGTCTAACTACTGAACCGATTTTAATAAATGATGCTTTATTTTGTGTTTTACGGTGAATAGTACATAATTTTCTTTTAAAACTGGGAGATTGATTGAATTTCAGAAATTCAATCAAATTTGATTTAGAATTTCAGAAATTGGAAAAACATGAATAAACAGTGTGTGTGTATGGGGGGGGGGGGGCTTGGTGTAATCATAGTGATAAATATTTTCATGAAGATTTGTAAAAAAAAGCATCATTTCATGGTAAAAAAAGACATTCCAAGCACCAGAAGCAAAAAGCTCTTTTTAAAAATACCAAAATAATTCGCGCTAAGTTACCGCAGAACCGAAGGTATACTTTCAGGTCGAGGTATACTTTCAGGTCTAAGGTATTCTGCGGACGGATCCTAACCATGATTTGATTTAGGATCACGATATTTAATAAATCACTCTCGAATCATTGATTAAATATTACGCCAAATGCCATTGTGAATAAAAATCAACGGACCTCCTAGACGATTTTCTCGACTGACAGTAGTTAGGTGAAGGAACTGAAAACTATTTGCGGTGACGGATCTCTCGCGATTCAGGTGTGAACAGATTGGAGAACTTGGAAAAGTTCCGAGAGTAAAAACCTAACGGTGTGAACACAAAGGGGGGAATAGTTGATTGGATTCCAGAACACGTGAGACTTTCTATGTTAATACTTCCCTATTATTAAGAGATCAACTGTGAGTCTTTTAAAATCTCTAAAAAATAATATAATATCAAATAAAGCTGAGATTGAGAAAGAGAGGAGTCAGAAAATATCCAATACAAGTCTTTAGAAAATAACGTAACTCCAAAGGAAATTCTAGCTGAGAAAGCAAGATAACAATGCTCTATATTTAATTTAAGAGAGTTTAAAGTTCAACTTATAAGTTCGGAAGTAAGGTTAAATGATTCTTACTGCCAAAGAAAAATTTCAAATGAGAAAAAGTTTAAAACAATTTATAAAACTACTTGTAAAATCACATAATTCCAGTAATATAACTCTTACAATATTTTTTTTTTTATGAAATATATAGAGTGGCGAATTGAAGTTATTTTTGCATAACTTCCATTTTTCAATTCTTATGTATTCGAGTAGTTAAAATATGCCATTACTTTAGTATTTCGATGGAAAGGGAGGGTAAATACAGGCTATTATTTTTACTTTTCATACAGTATAAAGTATTGTTTTTTGAAATTGTTTTTTAATTTGAGATTTAAAGGGATATAAGACCTTTTGAACTCATTTCAAACGATTTTGAAAAGATGCCTCTGTGTCTGTGTATGTATGTATGTATGTATGTATGTATGTATGTATGTATGTTTTTTTGTGTGCGTATATGTGTTGGCACGATAACTCAAAAACTAATGCACCTACAGTTATCAAATTTTATGTATAGAGACATTGTATGAAAAATTAGAATAAAATAGATTTTTTAATAATTCTTATGATTAGAACTGGAATTATGCGAATAATATGATTTTAGTGGCATAATTTTCTACGCAAAACAATGATAATTCTCAGAGTAATAATGGTAGCATCTAGTTTAATAAGGAATTTGATAATTTGAGCTATGCTATCAATGTTAATGGTACCAAAAATATATTATAATTTATAAAGATAATACAATTCATGTCATCAGCGTCACTAAACTATTTCCCACTTAAAAATATTTTAAGAATTATAACGAAATATTTTAAAAGGATAACTTGTGTACGAAATGTGCAAAGATACATATTTTTACTTTATACATAGTATAATGTACACGGAAGGTATTATGATGGGTCGAAAATTCGAAATCGAGTTTTCGACAGAAGAGCACGTTTCAAGCCTCCCTGAACACGAATTAGACGTTTTTGAGATAATGTCTGTGTGCGTGTGTGAGTATGTGTGTGCAAGTATGTGTGTGTGTATGTCAGTGAGTCTGTGGAGACGATATCTCACGATCGAATGAAGCGATTCGAACAAAATTTGGTACAAAAATCCCAATCAGCGAATACTTGAAGTCTATTGTTTTTACACGCAATCGAATGTTCAGAACCCACCTAAATTTTGAAAAAATTATCAAAAAATTAAAACATTTAATAAAGTCACGTGTATAATAATTTCTTATGTAATTTTTCATTAGAAAACGATTAACATGAATTTTAGAACGCTAGCATGAACCGTTCTTGAGATGTTGCACATTTTTCAAATAAATTTATCAAAATATCACATAAAATTCATAAAAAGTATTAACTATTGTGAAATCTGTTTGTTCACTTTACATATGTAATATTATGCGATAAATTTATTATCATCATTTTCATAAATTTATTATCATCATTTTCATCATAAGTAATCAAAGTGTTTAAATATAAAATACTAAGCATATGAAACTAGTTTAACAGTACAAATGTATTAAAAGACGATACAATTAAAATTACATCTACTTATTGCGCTAGTGCAGCATATACATAGGAGGAAATTTATAAGTAATAAAGATAAATTAAAATAGAATTATTGAAGAGAAAGAGTAAAGCATCCATAACAAACAAAAGTATTGAAATACCAACCAGATGAAACTTAAGAGAATGTCAGAAAACAGCCATTATATTTAAAACATAAATATTAAAGAAAAATGGAATATCAATTAATAGAATGAAGGTAATGTAATAGTAAATTCTTCAGGGGGCGACTACTATACATCAGCTTCAATTGGCACATTTCATTCATTGACCTGTTACTGTGAACAAAAGGTCAATAGTAGCCCCTATTTTCTAAAAATGGAAAGTGATTGAGAAATTTAAAAAACTAAAATGAATTGAATAAATTGGAAAAATAGAATTGACTTATACGTGTGTGAAGTTAAAGCAGCTAAACTATCTCAACATAATGTGCAAAGAAGATGTTGCCAATCCTAAAGAGTAATGCCCATGTTGCCATTCTTAAAAATTGTAAATAGTAAATTCATTCCAAATTATTAGAAGATATAGAAACCAGATAAACTGCATTCAAAATACAACGAGTGCCTATTAATACATATAGATAAAAATGATAATCATTATTAACGCTATAATATAATTTAAAGAATTAATAAAATATGTATCGAATAGCCAATAGAATATTAATCGATTATAGAAATTGGACATGGCCTTTCACTGATTCTTTGCATCTATCTCCTGGCAAAATGCTCAGTATCAGTTAGTAAATAATAGGGAATTAATGGGAATGATTAAAATTCTATAGTGATTTAGACATAAAGTGCATTAACAACGTTGTGTTACTCTAAACTTTTTTACTATACTGTTAACCAAATATAATAGATAAAAGTATGATTTAATAGTTTGAATGTTTTTTATATGTAATTGATGAAACTTTATGTCAGTTGATGTAAATGTACATTCAACTAGTTGTAGTGGTAGTATATTGGCGAATTTATATTTTTATCATTATGAATGTACATTTACATCAACTGACAATTATATTGATAATGTAGACGATCTGATCTGCTGTAATCTGGAATTGTTGAATAATGAACTTTCTATTAGTGCTAAGGTTAACTTTCTGGATTTGTATCTATGTATTGAATCTCCTAATAGTATTATTTAAAATTTATATGATAAAAAAGTTATTTCAATTTTAATATCAATAAATTATTACCTTTTGCTTCTTGTAATTCGGTTCAAACTTTTCGTAACATTATTAAAATTCAATTGTTTCGAATTTATAGATTATCAGATAAAAAGTTTCATCAATTACATATAAAAATCCTTATTCAAGTTAGTAAAGCATACCTTTATCCATTATTTTTGGTTAACAGTACAGTAAAAACATTTAGGATAACACAGCGTTGTTAAAGCACTTTATTATGTCTAAATCACTATAGAATTTTAATCATTCCCCATTTAATTCTCGATTAATATTTTCGTTATACTTACATCATCTAACAGTGCATTTTAAAAGGAGATAAATGCAAGGAATCAGTGGAAAGCCATGCCTAATTTCTATAATAGATTAATATTCGATTATCTACTCGATACATATTTTATTAATTCTTTAAATTATTTTATATGGTTAATAATGATTATCATTTTTATCCATATGTATTAATAGGCACTCGTATTTTGAATGCAGTTTATCTGGTTTTTATACCTTCTAATACTTTAGAATAGATTTACTATTTACAATTTTTAAGAATGGCAACATGGACATTACTCTTTAGGATTAGCAACATCTTCTTTGCACATTATGTTGAGATAGTTTAGCTGCTTTAACTTCACACACGTATAAGTCAATTCTATTCTGTCAATTTATTCAAGTCTTTTTAGTTTTACAAATTTCTCAATCATTTTCCATTTTTAGCACATAGGGGCTACTATTGACCTTTTGTTAACAGTAACAGGTCAATAAATGAAATGTGCTGAATAGAATTGAAGCTGATGTATAGTAGTCACCCCTTGAAGATTTTACTATTACATCACCTTCATTCTATTAATTGATATTTAATTTTTCTTTAATATTTTTGTTTTAAATATAATGGTGGTGTCCACCCCTGGCCTTAATTCAAGCTATAACCCGACGTGGCATTGATGCATAAAGTTGCCGGATGGTGCTCTGAGGGATGTTGTTCCAAATGGCCTCCAATTGACGATAGATAATTCGTCTACATTCTGGGATGTTCGCAGGCGACGCCCCATCTCAGCCCAAATGCGCTCAATAGGCGAGAGATTTGGGGATCTGGCTGGCCAAGGAAGTACGTCGTAACACGCAGACAATCAGTAGAGAGGCATGCAGTGTGTGGCCTGGTATTATCTTGCTGAAAAGTTAGCCCGGGGTGTCGTACCCATACAATGGGTTGTAGAATATCGGCAACGTACCGCTGTGCTGTGATGATGCCACGGAGAACTAGCAAAGGGATCCGGCTATTAAACGAAATGGCACCCCCAGACCATAATTCCCTGTTGTCGGGCCATGTGGCATGTGACAGTATGAGCAGGATCCTGACATGTCTGCGCTGGTCGTCGGGACTCTGTTCGAAACGGGACTCATCACTAAAGACAATTCGTTCCCAATCCGAACAATTCCACGTTGATTGGGCCCGACATCATTGCAGTCGCTGTTGACCGTGCATACTGGTCAGGTAGCCGGTTTAATGGGCGCCGGGAGTATAGATTCCGCTCCCGTAGTCTTCTGTTAATGGTCCGGGTGGTCACTTCCGTGTTTGTCACACATTGGATGTTTGATAACGACGAATCTCGTGCTGTCACAGCTGCTTTGACAATTGCTCTATCTTCCCGTTCTGTCATCGCTCTAGGCCATCCTCTGCCCGCTTGCCGCTGAAATCTGCCATTCCGGACCCATTCCTGCTAACATCGTCTAATTGCTGCATCGCTTCTACCCAAATGCCGAGCGATTCGTCGGTGTGTCCATCCAGCCTCATGCAGTCCGACCGCACGCCCTCTTTCAAACTCCTTCATATGCTCGTTGTGGCTGCGAATTCGCCGGTAAGTCATTGTTACAATCAAGGTATGGAAGCGCAATCGAAATCCACTGCAAGTGTTGTTCCTGAAAGCGAGGTTCGCTCCTTATATATACACCACCATGGTGCTCACTTTCAATGCACTGCAGTTCCGACTATTCATTTATTGGCTGCTAATTTTTCATCATTTGCATATTCGGTCGACAGGTGTTTACATGTACAGTTTCATAACTATCGGATTATTTTGCGGGGTGCGTCGATTTTTTTGTCTTATAGTATATATATATATATATATATATATATACAAAAATAATGCTTCGGTAGACAATAATTAACGGAATATTTTAGAAATGAAGCTGAAATTTTCATGAACGCCTGTAATTGTGGCTTTTCTTATCAGTTTGTGGAAATTATCCTCAAAGTAACTAAAAGAATGGACAAAGGTTGCAGAATATTTTACAGTGTACGTAATGAATAGAAAAGTTCGAAAATCCAAAATCTATTCACATTATCAAAATAATTTCAGTATTATACGTGTAAATAAACAAAAAATGTGAAGTGTACAGCTCTTTACTTTTCGTACTGATTAACCAATTTTGATAGTATATGTGAAAACAATAGCACAAATTACTTAATATTTTTAAATATATAGCTTGATAAACTAATCAATAAGTGTTTTGTTGTTACAAATAAAAAATAACACTGCCAATTTCACGGAAATCGCTTGATTATTTCGAGAGATAACGAGCTTCCTGTGGGAAAATGAAAGGTCTAATATCTCAAGAATAACTCGCGTTAACTTTTAAAGAATAGTATAAATGTATTTACTAATTAGCTATGAAGTGGGTTAAATGGCAGGAGAAATAATAATTATTAACAAGGAATAAACTTAGATAAAACTATCCTTTAACACTCATAATTTACAACTCTTATTATTACGAATTCATATTATGATTACTATTTGTGAAAAAATCATTAAATGGAAAATGTTTGTTATACATATAATAAATAATTTTTAAAGCTACTGAAATTAGTTCTATGATATAGGCATTGCGAGCTGCATGTCAACTGAGGAAATATTGGCCCTTTGTGAAAAAGTATGTACTCTTGACAAGAAATAATAATAATATTAATAAATTTAAAATAGCAAGCTTCTTTTATGGCTGTGCAGGATAAAATGAAATGAATGAATTAGTAATAATAATAATTTATTTATTATAAATGGCCAAGCACTTGATACATTCCATCATTTGCCTATACATCGGCCAGCATCGGGAGCCATTTAGCCGTCACATGAGCTTTCTCCAGTGCACCAGTGGGGGCGGAACACACTGCGCCCAACAACACAATATCCATGCCCGCAGGTGGGACTCGAACCCATAACCCGGCAGATACGAGCGAGCACGAGGAAACGCTTGCTATGACCGCTCAGCCACAGCGTCAGCAAAATAATAATATAATACAAGGTAGGATAAGAAGTTCGAAGACTGTGCTGATATCTCCAGCCCTGATTAAAGGAGAAGGGAACTATTTTACGGTGGCGTAGAGGCACATGTGACTCGAGATGTGAAAAGGAAGAAGCAGGTGATTTTCCAGACAATGCGTGTCAGTGAACTGTAGTCGTTAGCGCTCGTCAAAAACGGAAATGGCGTTTGACGAACAACGTGCGAATATCAAATTCTGCCAGCGTTTGGGGAAATCGCCGATAGAAACATTGCACCTGCTAAACAAACGCCATTTCCGTTTTCGACGAGCGCGAACGCCTACAGTTAGTTCACTGACACGCGCATTGTCTGGAAAAACCCTGTACTGCGGAGCTGCTTCATCCTTTTCATATCGCGCATTACATGTAAAATAGTTCCCCTCTCCTCCAATCAGGGTTGGAGATATCATCACAGTCTCCGAACTTTTTGATTCTACCTTGTATAAAAAGATACTATTACACAATACTATAAAAATATATAACCTTCATTATGGTTGTACTGAATTTGATGATTCAAACGGCAGACGACAGTTTAATATTCAAAATACTTTAAAATTTTGCTAAATGCAAATTATTATTTTCACACTGTTGTGAAAAATATTTTATAAGCATCCCTCAATTTTAATTTTTTTAGGGGGGGGGGGTAGGCATGACAGCTGATTTTAGCATCACTTTTGGTAAAAATATGCGTTCCATTATAATTTGGAGCATTTTTCTGTCGGAATATCGTAATATATTTTGTTTGTTTCGCTTTAGGAAGATCTGTACGGTCTTCCTAAAGCGTACTCTGTACGGATTCTGTACGGATAAGCAAACTAACAGACAATAATCCTACTTCATATATAAGTTAATTAAGATGAAGATGCTATCTAAACGAGTGGAAAGCAAATTGACCTTGTGTGCCAGTGGCGTTACCAAGGCGAGGATTTAAGTGTCATACCCCTCCCTCCCCAGGAACCCATCGACCCTAGTGAATTCGAAGAAATGATAAATGGAAAAATGGAAAACAAAATATTGGGTTACTCCCACACCCTCCCAAAATTTTTTTTCTGACGACACTACTACTGTGTGCCGTACATGTCCCCCTTTTCTATATGTGCCATGGCGTAGAAAAGGGTGAAAAACACTACACTAAAATACCAAAAAAAATTTCGTCTTTGAAAGTGACTTGAGGAATTAGCCACTTTAGTCTGGAATCATCCTGAGTCTTCAGCTAGAATATTTTTTCTGCAAGGAAACGGAAATGATTCATGGAAAACCATTGAGTTGTTGAAAGAATATAAGATGAAGTAATACTAATCTTTTTTGTGAAAGGACTGTTGAAAACTCGAAATTCTGCCTATACTGTCTATTGTAGTCATTCGAGCTGTTTAGGTCTGACATTTGCAACAAGTAAACCTGATGCATTAATTGAATTGACCCTTAAATTCTCATGAATTTTACAATTTCATTTTCAATTTATTCAGAATACATCACCAGAATCACTTTCCTCTCATATCCTCATCTTTTCTAAAATACTAATATATAATTCTAAACTTTCATTGCAGTTAACAATATCCATGGACTGGTTTGGCACTTTTATTCACTCTTCAGCACGAATTGAGGTACCTGCAATGGTAATTGTGGCGCATTACACTTTCTTTTTTACTTCCTTTCTTGCTATCCAGGCCGTCTGACCTACCCGAAAGTGCAAGGTATATCTTTGAATGGCCGGAATAGTGCCACGCAGTTTAGACCGGAACCCAATGGGAGGGGGGGGGGGGACAACTACAGGAATTGTATCATCCTTGCCTTAATGCCCTAATTTATCCCCTCTCGGATGAACTTTCAGATCTATTGTACCCATACTCCACGTAGACATGGGGATAATTTTGGCTATTCAGCTAGGATCGAACACGGGACTACCGCATGCTATTCTCTCGCCTTAATCACTGGGCTACCCCGGCCTCAAATTATTCTTACTGTTATTGTAAGTAACTGATATTCTAGTCTAAAGACCTCGTAAAAAGTGCAAAACCAGTTCCCATTGCAGATAACATGGATACAGTTATCTGTAATGGGAACATAACCCTAGCTTTGGTAATCCCCCCCCTAGACGGGTTCTGTGAGAACTGTTGTAGTTTTGTTTAACCTGATTTCAATCTTTACACCATGTAATAAACTCCTTTCTGAAGATCTCTTTGATCAATTGTATTTTGGAGGTAAAGGTCACATACTGTTGCCTTGGGGTGCGGTAGCCCATTGGTTAGCGCGCTGGAGTTGCACTCGGTAGGCCCGGGTTCGATTCCAGCCGCTGCCAAAACTGCCGCCGTGTTCATGCGGAGTACGATCACGTTAAACATGCGGGTCCGAAAGTCCTTCCGAGAGGTTGGTGGTAGGGGAAGGAGGGTAAGTTTCCTGTGGATGCCTCCCCCACTGGGTTCCGGTCTAAATTGGGTGGCACTTCCCGACCGTCCAAACAGTTACCTTACACCTTTCTGGTAGGTCGGACGGTCTGGGTTTCAACAACAACATACTGTTGCCTTAGGCACTCCTTAACGACTGTCCTTGAGGACTCAATTTTTATGAAATTTGATGTCCGATGCGTAGTTGGGCTGAATTTACTGGTCTTCGTACAGGTTCCCAAAATTGTGGCACAAAGTAAGTTTATTTTCTACCATTGCAGGTATTGATTATTTTATGCTGAAGAGCGGATAAAAGGCACGAAACCGCATCATGGATGCCGTTTTCTACAAAGGGAGAACGATTCTAGCTTTGAGAGTTTCCCCTTTAGGTGGGTTTGTGAATTTAATTCTAAATGCTTAGCTTATAGACATAAATAAGTGACGAAAACTTAGAAAAAGTTTGAAAACAAAAATACTTAAAATTAAAACTCCAAAATGCAAAATTTGCATTTAGATGCATTTATCAGTCCAAATTATTTTCTAATAATAACCAAGACTATATAGATTTTATTTTTAATAATCTAAGTATATTTCGCAAATATGTAGAGCTGTTTAGAAACTTAATATAGAAGATGTTTAAATCCTTGATGTCAATAAAAAACAAGAAAGATCAATCATACCATAAAGCATTGATTATGAAACACTTTCCAACTCTAATTTCATTTAAACAACTCTAAAATGCGATACATTCAGCGGTAATATTTTTAAAATTATCACAATACTGCAATAATTAATTATATTTGAAAATTTAAAACTTCATCGAAAAAAAATGAACTTGATTCAAATGACGTCATCGAAATATAAATCACCTGGCTCTCTGTGTAAAAGCAGTAAATATTTCATTCATACATTTTTATTTCATTCATCACAGTACTACAATAATTTATTCTACTTAAAAACTTAACCATGGAGGTAAAAGTAATTTAACTCTATGCATAAAACTTCATCGAAGATGTCTGGCCTTAAATCGTCCGCTTCTCCATGTAAAATCACTGAATGTTTTATTCATATCATCTATATTGCAAACTCCTGAGCAAAATAATTTTGCGTTAAAGAAATTCAGCAATTCTTATACAACTCATCTTACAGCCTAATCTGTTTACATTTTCCATAAGTGAAAATTAGGTTTCATTGTAGAAATAATCAAAGTTTGATGATCATTTAAACTCAAATATATTGTAATTGTGTTGTTTCAGAGTACAGATGCACAGAAATTAAGCAAAAATACAGCGGTTTTAGGACGGATACAACACTAAATTTAAATTAAAAGGAATTTTAAAAATCACAATTTTGACACAAAATGGATGGCATTGATCATTTAAACTCAAATATATTGTATTTGAGCTGTTTCAGAATACAGATGCACAAAAATTAAGCAAAAATAAAGCGGTTTTAGGACGATACAACACTAAATCTAAATTAAAAAAAAATTTAAAATCACGATTTTGACACAAGATAGATGCCATATTTTATTTTAAAAAGGGGCACGTGATCTCTTCATATAATGGTCACGTGATCTCTTAATATAATGGGTTTAATTATTATTTTAATTTTTATTCAAAAAACTACTGAATATATTTTGCTACTTTGCAACTTTGACTTTGACATTTTTGCAACTTTGACTATATTTTTATCAATCTGGGGCAAAATATGGCCAAGTTACGTCAATTTTCGCCAAGCTGGGGCGAAATATGGCCATTACTTTGCTAGATTATTTGCCAAGTCCGCCAAATGCATCACCAAGTCAAACTGAGAGAAGAGCATTTCTTATATTGGAAGGTATGCCCGTCATATGACGGAAATCAGAATCTGCGAAACATTACTTCCTATTTGGCGTCATTTTTATCAATTTGGTGACATTTTTGTCGCTTTGGCAACATTCTAAAGTTTATGTCAATTGTTTTCTAATGAAAAATTACATGAGAAACGACTATTTGCGTAAACTTTATTAAAGGTTTTGATTTTTTGATGAATTTTTCGAAATTTCACTCGAAAATTTAGAGGAGTTCTGAACATTCGATTGTGTTTCAAAAAAATAGTCTTCCATAGTATTCAGTATTTACGGATTGTAATTCTTGTACCAAATTTCGTTCGAATCGCTCCATTCGTTCGTGAGATATCGTCTCCACAGACTCCCTGACACACACACACACACACACACACACACACACACACACACAGACATCACCTCAAAAACGTTTAATTCGTGTTCAGGTATGCTTGAAACGTGCTCTCCCGTCGAAAACACGAATTCGTATTTTCGACCCCGTTACAATACTTTCCTTATACATTATACTATGTATATAAGAAAAGTTATATTCAAAACTTCACCAAGCTGTCCTAAACCATGTATTGGTATCAAAATATCAAACTCGAATATTTACGTGAAAACAATACTCTCTCTATACTATATTCTATAGTATGAGGAAGTAAAACATCAACTTGTGTCACAACGAAAGTTTTGCTTAATAGAAGTTTACAGTATAATTTTACGGGCAAATACAAATTTGCACTATTAGATGAGTAAAATTTACATTTTTATCTTTCCTTTTTTTTTCGCATGTGATTCCCCCCCCCCCCCCCCCTCTTTTTAATAACTTAAAATTTCCTATTCTCAAGTTTTGTGAGTGAAGCAGATGAAATTGTATCACTTAAGTTTACTTGTGTTAATAAATATATAATATTTTAACACTATTTTCATACATAAAAAAAGTTAAACTGTCCTATACTATATTAATTATTCATTCTTCAAAGAACTTAAGAAGATTCCAGTTGTTAACAATTTTTCTTGTGTTTCGCATCCCAAGTACGCATGTTGAACCCAGAATATTTGAATATTCATTGTGTTTCAGAATTCAAATTGAACTATAAGTCACCGTCAAATTAGCTCTCATGTGCATAAAACGATCAAATAAGGCAATCGACCAGTCTGTAAAACAAAAAGTTCGTTTCCCCAGAAAAGGGTAAATTAAAGCTATCGACCTATTTCAGAGACAAAAAACAGTCTCCTTCTTCAGAATAAAAAGATATAGCAGAAAACTCAGTCACAGAGAGAGAGAGGTTTCTATCGCCAGAGAGCTACATATACAGGGTGTCCCAATAAGATTGAAACGCGCTTTAATTCTTTACCTGTTGGAGATAAGTGGGCAATGTAAATTGCAAAAATGTTGAAATTAAGGTAGGAAATAAGACTACGTTAATGAAATAGTCCTTCCATTCATTTTCAAAAAATTACACTTTTTAAATTTTTATACGACCCCTTTAGACAAATTGGGTCAATCAGAAAATTTTTATTTTTAATGCAACAAGTTCATTAAAAAACCGCATATCTGTATCTTTAAAATTGAGCGAGTTATATTTAATTGAAAATTGAACATTGTGAATAGGGACCATATATCAAATTAGAAATGTAAATTTATGACATATCACAAGAAAGATAAAGCTGGATGAGAATACATAGGATACCCAACGACGTAGTGAGTACCACTGCTTTATATGAACTCTGCCTGTGTAATGCTTTATTTAGATTCATTTGTGATAAAAAAAAATTGACACATATTAACGTATTTTGGATCTAAACAATTTCCATCGCCATTTTTTTATAATCCCTATTTTCACTGATGAAACAGCCTTTCTTTCACATGGTATGGAAAAGTGGCATAAGTCAGATTTTTCCTTTATCGTAATACAGTTGAGTTTAAAGGTATAGATATGCGGTTTTTTTAAAGATCTTGTTGCATTAAAAAAAATCTGATGTGGACAACACATGACTTTCCTTATATAATGCAATGAATTTACTACTTTTACAGCAAAAAAGTAGGTTTTTCTTATAGTAGATATTTAAATTCTTTCCAAGATATTGAATTTTCGACGATTAGTCGTCATTTTCATTGATTTAGCGTTATTTTTATCAATTTGGCGAGATTTTTGTTAATTTGGCCACATTTAAAAAAGTCGCCCAGTTGGCGACATTCCGCCAAATTTGTCGCTAAAATCTCTCCAAGCGTTATGGACAGTGAAATAAGTTATTCTTATAGCAGATAAATGACTATTGGCGTTTAAATACAAAAGTATTACTCAAAGTATATTTTCTCATGAATGGAACGAGCTAGATCCACGAGAATGGTGTCACCAAATTTATCGCATGATATTACATATGAAAAGTGAACATGTTTCGCAACAATTAATATATATTTTTATGAGATTTTTTGATAAATTTATTTGAAAAATGTGCAATATCTCGAGAACGGTTCATGCTAGAGTCCTAAGGTTTATGTCAATCGTTTTCTAAGGAATAATTACATAAGAAATGTCTATTTGCGCAACTTTATTAAAGGTTTTGTTTTTTTGATGATTTTTTCAAAATTTCACTCGAAAATTTAGGTGGGTTCTGAACATTCAATTACGTTTAAAAAAAATCTGAGGTGGGATACACATGACTTTCCTTATATAATGTAATGAATTTACTACTTTTACAGTAAAAAATAGGTTTTTCTTATAGTAGATACTAATATTCTTTCCAAGATATTGAATTTTTGACAATTAGTAGTCATTTTCATTGATTTAGCGTCATTTTTATCCATTTGGCGACATTTTCGTTAATTTGGCAACATTTCAAAAAGTCGCCAAGTTGGCGACATTCCGCCAAATTCGTCGCCAAAATCTCGCCAAGCGTTATGGATGAAGAAATAAGTTGTTTTTACAGCAGATAAATGAGAACATGAAAAGTGAACATGTTTCTCAATAGGAAATATATTTTTTTTCATTTTATATGACTTTTTGATAATTTTTTTTTAAAAATGTGCAATATCTCGAGAACGATTCACGTTAGCGTTCTAAAATTTATGTCAATCCTTCTCTAATGAAAAATTACATAAAAAATGTCTTTTGCGTAACTTTATTAGAGGTTCTGATTTTTTGACGATTTTTTCAAAATGTTATTCGAAAATTTAGGGGGTTCTGAACATTCGATTACTTATAAAAACAATAGGCTCCCAGTGTTTACGGATTGTGATTTTTGTACCAAATTTCATTCGAATCGCTCCATTCGTTCGTGAGATATCGTCTCCACACACACACACACACACACACACACACACACACACACACACACACACACACACACACACACACACACACACACACACACACACACACACACACACACACACACACACAGAGAGAGACATCACCTCAAAATTGTTTGATTCGTGATCAGGGCTGCTTGAAACGTGCCCTCCCGTCGAAAACTCGAATTCGAATTTTCGACTCTCACAATACTTTCCTTATACATTATGTATATAAGGAAAGTAAAAATAGATTATTTTTATACTAGTTATTACTTTCCTTATATACATAATGTATAAGGAAAGTATTGTGACGGGGTCGAAAATTCGAATTCGAGTTTTCGACGGGAGAGCACGTTTCAAGCATCCCTGATCACGAATCAAACATTTTTGAAGTGATGTCTGTGTGTGTGTGTGAAAGTATGTGTGTGTGTGTGTGCGTGTGTGTCAGTGAGTCTGTGGAGACGATAACGAACGAATGTACCGATTCGAACGAAATTTGGTACAAAAATCACAATCTGTAAACACTGAAAGCCTATTGTTTTCATACGCAATCGAATGTGCAGAACCACCCTAAATTTTCGAGTGAAATTTTGAAAAAATCGTCAAAAAATCAAAACCGCTAATAAAGTTACGTAAGTAGACATTTCTGATGTAATTTTTCTTTAGAAAACGATTGACATAAATTTTAGAACGCTAACATGAACCGTTCTCGAGATATTGCACATTTTTCAAAAGAATTATCAAAAAGTCATATAAAATAAGAAAAATATTTCTTATTAAGAAACGTGTTCACTTTTCATATGTAATACCATACGATAAATTTGGTGACATCATTCTCGTGGATCTAGTTCGTTCCATTCATGAAAAAAGATACTTTGAGTAATACTTTTGTATTTGAGCGCTACTAGTCATTTATCTGCTGCAAGAATAACTTATTTCTTCGTCCATAACGCTTGGCGAGATTTTGGCGACGAATTTGGTGGAATGTCGCCAACTTGGCGACATTTTTAAAAGTTACTAAATTAACGAAAAACTCGCCAAATGGATAAAAATGATATTAAATCAATGAAAATGACGAATCATTGACGAAAATTCTATATCTTGGAAAGAATATAAATATTTACTATATAATTAATCTATTTATTTTTACTGCAAAATTAGAAAATTCCTTGCATTATATAAGGAAAGTCATGTGCTGCCCACATCAGATTTTTTGTATTCCTTCCAAGACATTGAATTTTCGTCAATGAGTCGTCATTTTCCGTGTCGTCATCATCAATGAGTCGTCATTGATTTAGCGTCATTATTATCCATTTGGCGAGTTTTTCGTTAATTTAGCAACTTTTAAAAAAGTCGCCAAGTTGGCGACATTCTACCAAATTCGTCTTCAAAATCTCGCCAAGCGATATGGACGGAGAAATAAGTTATTCTTGCAGCAGATAAATGAATATTGGCGTTCAAATACAAAAGTATTACTCAAAGTATCTTTTTTCATGAATGGACCGAGCTAGATCCACGAGATTTTAAAAACCAAATTTATCGCTTGGCATTACATATGAAAAGCGAACATATTTCTCAATAGGAAATATTTTTTTTCATTTTATATGACTTTTTGATAATTTTTTTGAAAACTGTGCAATATCTTCGAGAACAGTTCATGTTAGCGTTCTAAAGTTTATGCCAATCGTTTTCTAATGAAAAATTACATAAGAAATGTCTATTTACGTAACTTTATTGGCGTTTTTGATTTTTTGACGATGTTTTCAAAATTTCACTTGAAAATTTAGGGTGGTTCTGAACATTCGATTGCGTATAAAAACAATAGGCTTCCAGTGTTTACGGATTGTGATTTTTGTACCAAATTTCGTTCAAATCGGTCCATTCGTTCGTCAGTTATCGTCTCCACAGAGTCACTGACACACACACACACACACACACACACACACACACACACACACACACACAGACATTACTTCAAAAATGTTTGATTCGTGATCAGGGATGCTTGAAACGTGATCTCTCATCGAAAACTCGAATTCGAATTTTCGACCCCGTCACAATACTTTCCTTATACATTATGTATATAAGGAAAGTAATAAAAATTTTCTGATTGACCTAATTTGTCTAAGGGGGTCGTATAAAAATTTAAAAAGTGTAACTTTTTGGAAATGAATGGGAGGAC
Organism: Amaurobius ferox; assembly: GCA_951213105.1. NCBI lineage: Eukaryota > Metazoa > Arthropoda > Arachnida > Araneae > Amaurobiidae > Amaurobius > Amaurobius ferox. Next base: position 144,609,925 of record OX578135.1, on the reverse strand, counting down.
TACTTCATTAACGTAGTCTTATTTCCTACCTTACTTTTAACATTTTTTCAATTTACATTGCCCACTTATCTGCAACAGGTAAATAATTAAAGCGCGCTTCAATCTTTTTGGGACACGCTGTATAGTGACCCACAAGGGAAGCTTGCGAGTTGATAGCCTGGAGGGAAATTATGCTATTATGAAAAATACCTAAATCAATGTACGAAAATTATCTTCATCGACGAATCTTTACCGACACAAAAAAACTGAAAAGTGTAAAATATGTGCATTTATATCAAGCAATTTCAGCAGAGATTTATTTGTTTCCGACTACTTGAAAATCTTCGAGGTCGGGAAGATATACATACGTTCGCCGACGCTAATAAACATGGTTTTCAGTTTATTATTACATTAAGTTGATTGCCATGTATACCATATACATTTTATTGATATAAATGTATATAGCTAATATAAATGCGTACCCTGACTTTCTTGATATAAATGCGTATTTCATACTATTCAAACTATTTTTTATCTGTCTAGCCGTCGATGTAGATAGATACGATTCACGGTGAGGTAATTTTTACTTTCTCGTGCGCAGTATTGAGAAAGTAATGTTTTCACGAAAATTTTCGATTTCGAGATTTCGATGTAAATATATGTTTTAAGACCTCCTGAACACGTTTTGACCATTTCTGGAGTGATGTCTGTCTGTCTATAAAATAATAATGATGATAGTGATGTCTGTCTGTCTATAATACTGTCTGTGGTCGATTTCTTGTGTACATAATAGCGGTCACAAATATTAATGGATTTTCACGAAACTTTATATCCAGCTTTGTTATAAAAAAATCTAAAACTATATAGAATTTTTTTTTAATTCGAGCGGAAACTTCGAAATTTTATATTTTTTTAACATGGCAGCATTAGACAAAATGTAACATAATCATGCATGATATAAATGTTCATTTATAACATGCATGGATTATTTATAGCTTAATAATCACAAGACGTTGACTCCGAAACCGGCTGATATCTTAATCAGCAATTTACTGTACTACAGCGAAGTTTTTTTTATTTTTCAGTTTAATTTATTTAACAGCTTTAGTGAAGTTTCTTTACGTTTAGATTGAACACCCGTCATTGTATTAATTAATAGGAAGGATCGTTGTGAGACTCAACTGCATTTATATTAATGATCTCATTTTTGTGTATAATTTTTATTAAAATTGCTTATTTGTATATTTCGCAGACCGCTTGCAGAGAGAGGTGCTGCTGTTGCCACGATGTTGAATATTGATCCACTGCTATTCCAGCCGAAAGTGATTCGCATGTCGACCACTTCCAGCATCGGTCTTCCAGGGCAACATATCATACGCACTACCGAGTTTAGCAATTCGCAGGTACACAAGGCTGTATACAGTTATTTTGAAACTAACATAATCTTACCTTTCAGTATCTAGAATTTTACTCAAATGCCTGTATAAAACTGTTGTTTTAATACAGATTAATATTTTTGTAATACTACTAAGTATTACAAAAAAGCGATATTACTACTTGCGGTAATAATACTAAGTATTTCGGCAAGACTAACTTAAGTATGTAATTGACATAATAGTTTAGTCTGTCTTTTCTTGATATAGTCTTGAACATTTACCCCATTAATATCATTAATATTATAAGAATTTTTCTTTAGAAAAATGGTGTAATAAATTTAAATTAATATATTGAATCTTATAATGATTCTTTACCTCCTATAGTCATCATATGAAAATATATTTGACAAATGTGGCTTAGAAATATACCATAACATAGAGTGAAATGGAACATTCCATTTACTGTATACTCAGATTAGCTTTTCACGGAGTATAGGATTGTTCAAAATGTAAGGTTCCGTATAGTATAACTCTCTATATATTTACATAAATTTTTGTGATGACATTATTTATGAAAGAATGTTAACTTACAGTGAGTTTAGAATTACTAGTGTAAAATATTACTTGATTAGTTCCGTTTAAATGATAAAGCAATTTAAAACGTGGGCCCGTCTAGATAAGAAAGGAAGCCTGCGAGTAAGAGAAATAGGCTTGACTTTCTCGCGAATTTTCAACAAGTTAGTGCCAGGCTACATACCATATAGATCAAATTCAAGAATGCTGTCCTCTTGATTAGAGATCATGGAATACATTCTGAATCTGCAGTATTAATTCCCGACATTCCCATTTTGGAGATAAATATAAATAAACCTGTAACTTGAGATGACAGCTTTATTTTTTCAGATGGCGCTTAACAAACGCACTTTTTCCATGCATGGATATTCATATTCGAGTCAAGTTGGAACTAATATAGTGTCATTTTGAGAAACTATGTTGAAAAGTATCAATGCTATTAAATATCAGTACTGATTTTATTTTTTAATATATCTTGTAAATAAAAGTAACAGCGGAAACATTATCAAACCCAGTAGTTTATCCTACTATATATTAAAAAGATCGTGCGTGATCAATAAAACTCTATATAAGTGCTGCTGCTCAATTTTTTGTAAGTGCTGCAGCTCAATTTTTTGTAAGTGCTGCAGCTCAATTTGTTGTAAGTACTGCTGCTCTATTTTTATTATAAGCGCTGCTTAAAACAGAAATATATAAAAAATGAAGGATCTCGACTTTGCCTATTTCGAAGGAATCCAAGCAACGTGGCTGACCTTTTCCCATTTCCCTCTATTTTTAGACCATTCTTCTTATCGATTGGGAGTTGTATTATTATTTTTTTATTTAAGGGAATGGTCTCTTGCGACGAAGAACGAAGGACGAAAGGTATGTAAGAGCGATCAGATAGATGATTGAGAATGAGAGGAAGATTTTTATTAGGCAAGGACCAGATGTGGCCATACTGTCAAATGGATGCACTTTATACAGTACTTTCTTTGGGAAAACTTTTTTTTTTCGTTACATGTGTGATACCCTCAATATTAGGAGAACCAGCAGCAAGTTTGCTTACATCATCGACTACGAAAGGTTTGAGCATTGCATGATGGACCGGTATGGGATGGAAAACATATTAGTGTGTTTAGCACAGGTGTCTCGGTCGATGGTCCTGGACCAACGTTTGAAATAGACTATAAGTGACATTTACTTAATCTACCGAGTACACTGATCAAACTAAAAAATAATAAACATCTTTAAAAATGTAAAGAAAACCAAAAATTGAATATTATTACAAGTCTTTAATTAAAATCTCCATCCACGAAGTACACAAAATTTTTGTGTACATCGTGGATGGAGATTTTAATTAAATACTTTTAATAATACTCAATTTTTGGTTGTCTTTATATTTTGAAAGTGTTGATGATTTGACGTATTATCCATACAATCTTAATAAATATTTTTCCAAATAAACGTGCAAAATACACTAAACTTATGTTAATCCAACATTCAATGGATCGGCACGCCTCTCGAACTGCATTCGGGGGGGGGGGGGGGGGGGGGGGTCTGTTTGGCTGAGCTGAGGTACATTTAAAGTAGTAGACTAAATGATTTTATATGCATATTTATGTTTATTGAAGTTTACCTTATGATTGTGAAATTAATTTAAATGCTCTTTCGTATGCTGTAGAGTGTAAGCCAGTCTGCGCAACGTTTCAGGCAAATAAATATCACATTTTTTGTCCATTATTTCGTTTTGATAAATTTTCCTATTTTTTCCCCACATTTTAGTGTGACATCCGATAATCCAGCAAATTTGGTTAATTCGCTGGTATTCCAAATGTGCCGGATTATATAGGATAATTTACTGTATTCATTATAACAAGTGGTTTTCCTTATGTGGCCAGAAAAACCGCAACACACAGAGACTGTTAACGCCTTCGAGCTTTGGTTAACACCATCTGGGTTGAGAATATCGAACTTGTGTTATCCTTCCTTCAGTGGTTAAATCTAAGTGATAAATTCTAGACGATATGTTTGTTCACTTTGTTCGATAAAGAGAAAAATGGTGGTACGTAGGCCTATCGTCAAAGTAAGAGTTCTATATTAATGAAATTTTTCAACTTCTAGAATACACCCAATTATTTCGTTACACGCTTTTGTTTCTACACGAATTTGAAGTTACACGGTTCAAAAAAGTCTTCCTTTTATGAAAGAATTATTTGATCTAACACGATTTCAAAGCCATTGTCTTATATTTATGTATACTTATTTTTTACACGAATTTCTGAAGAACGTATCTACCGTGTAAAAAAAAGAGTTGGGTGTAATGTGGTAGCGGTCTGAAGATGTTGGGGTCACTCTCCCCCCCCACCCCCCACGTGTGTTTCGAAAATGGGAGAATGTGTGGCAATTCTATGCAATCTTTACAGGGCCAGAGCAGATTGTTTATGAGTGCAATCTAAGTGTAGGTATTACAGTATTACGGTATTAGAGTATATGCAGTATTATTGGTATGAAATACGGTATATAATACAGCATACTGTACAGTATATAATGCAGTATTCACCGCCCTTTAAACTAAAATAGTGTGGTAGCTGTGGAGCGTGTCCACCCGTCACCCCCTACTATCGGGTGTGACGGTCCACCACGGGCTATGCAAGGCCATTCAAGCAATTATCTAGAATGAGTGTTAAAGTAATCTAGTAAGCAACATTTTTGGATGCAATCCAGGAGGCCAGGTCAGTTGTTTCGGACTCAAGGCAATTTTTTTTAGGACCGAAAATTATTTATTATATTTAAGATAATTATTATAAAAATATATATACTAAAATGAGAGTTATACCAACTTTTAATTGTAGTATCTATATATTGTTTTGAAAAATTCCTACATATACGAAGTGCTCCATCGCATAATAAAAAATATGATGTGTGGGTAACACATGACTTTCCTTAAATAATGCAATGAATTTACTACTTTAACCGTAAAAACTATAGGTTATTCTTATAGTAGATATATTCTTTCCAAGATATTGAATTTTCGTCAATGAGTCGTCATTTTCATTGATTTAGCTTTATTTTTATCCATTTGGGGAGTTTATCATTAATTTCGCAACATTTAAATAAGTCGCCAAGTTGACAACATTCCACCAAATTCGTCGTCAAAATCTCGCTAAGCGTTATGGATGGAGAAATAAGTTATTCTTACAGCAGATAAATAACTATTGGCGTTCAAATACAAAAGTATTACTCAAAGTATCTTTTCCATGAATGGAACGAGTTAGATCCACGAGAATGATGTCACCAAATTTATCGCATGATATTATATATGAAAAGTGAACATGTTTCTCAATAGATAATACTTTTTTTTATTTTACACGATTTTTTGATAATTTTTTTTTTAAATGGGCAATATCTCGAGAACGGTTCATGCCAGCGTTCTAAAATTTGTGTCAATAGTATTCTAATGAAAAATTACATAAGAAATGGCTATTTGAGTAACTTCATTAAAGGTTTTAACTTTTTAATGATTTTTTCAAAATTTCACTCAGAAATTTAGGGGCGTTCTGAACATTCGATTGCGTATAAAAACAATAGGCTTCCAGTATTCACGGATTGTGATTTTTGTACCAAATTTCTTTCGAATCGGTCCATTAATTCTTCAGTTATCGTCCCCCCCCCCCCCTCTCACACACACACACATCATCTCAAAAATGTTTGATTCGTGATCAGGGATGCTTGAAACGTGCTTTCCCGTCAAAAAATCGAATTCGAATTTTCGACCCCGTCACAATACTTTCCTTATACATTATTGTATATAAGGAAAGTAAAAATCTGATATGGACAGCACATGACTTTCCTTATATAATGCAATGAATTTACTAGTTTTACAATAAAAAAATAATGCATAAGACCCACGTAGCTGTATTTTTAGGATGACGACATTTAAAACTATTTCAAAATATTCAATTAACTTATACTTCGCGCAACTCTAAACAATCGTCAGTATTGATAGCATCCTCAATAAACGATATAGTCCATATATTAAAATACTTTAATAATTCATCATCCAGTCGTCATTTTCATTGATTTAGCGTCATTTTTATCAATTTGGCGACATTTTAGTTAATTTGGCAACATTTTCAAAGTAGCCAAGTTCGCGACATTCCGCCAAAATCTCGGAGAAATAAGTTATTTTTGTAGCAGATAACTGATTATTGGCGTCCAAATACAAAAGTATTACCTAAAGTATATTCTTTCATGAATGGAACTAGCTAGATCCACGAGAATGATTCACCCAATTTATTTCATGATATTACTTATGAAAAGTGAACATATTTCAACATTAGGTAATATTCTTTTTTAATTTTATATGATTTTTTGATATATTTTTTTTAAATGTACAGTATCTCCAGAAAGGTTTATGTTAGCGTTCTAAAATTTGTTTTAATCCTTTTCTAATGAAAAGTTACATAAGAAATAACTATTTTCGTAACTTTATTAAGGGTTTTGATTTTTTAAGGATTTTTTTAAAATTTCATTCAAAAATTTGGGGGAGTTCTGAACGTGCGATTGCGTATAAAATTTTTCAACCAAATTTCGTTCGAATCGGTCCATTCGTTCGTCAGTTATCGTCTCCCCACCCACCCACCCACACACCATCTCAAAAACGTCTGATTCGTGCTCAGGGATGCCTGAAACGTGCTCTCTCGTCGAAAACTCGAATTCGAATTTTCGACCCCGTCACAATATTTTCCTTATACATTATATGTATATAAGGAAAGTAAAAAGTAACCCTCATACATACACCGGCTTTAAACAAATGCACGTATCACTCTTACCGCATCAGCTTTGAACAAGAAATGTCATTACTGCGAATCGATGCACTTATAAATAGTTCTAGAAATATTGATCAATGTCAGAATTCGAATCTATGACCTAAGTACTGCGTTTTAACTAAATACACTTGTATAGCTATGCCGGTTACAAAGTAATAATTAAAAATAGAATATTGATTGGTTTCGTTCTCTGAGAAACCTCTGCTACAGAATTTCGCTGGGTAATAAGTATTGAGTACATATCAAGAAACTTTCGGGATTATAAATGACATTAAAAAACCAAATTCTGCTTAATAAATCATTGTAGAGCGCATTTAAAACATACAAATACACTGTAAAAAGTGTAGACGATATTTCATTGCTATACAGGAAAAGTTGGTGAAAGTCGGTTGTTTTCTTTCGAGAAAAGAAGATTTGCCTAGCTATTCTTGCTCTTTCATTCATATCCAGGGTTTAAATCCCTGGTGGAGCATATATTCTCGTAATGGTACCGAATTTACTTTAAGCAGTAACTCCAAGTCAAAATGGCTCTTACGGGTACAAAAATAACAGTATAACACTAAAATAATTCAATCCAGTCTAATACAAGAGCTGAAAGGATGGAATGAAATATTTATTATTATTTTTTTTTAATTTAACAAGAACATATTCTATTTCCTACGGGGCAGTCGGATTTCTTTGTCATACAGGACAACTGGATGCATACAGGACAACCGGATGCCTACAGGACAACCGGAATTTTTGCAGTGTACAAAGAAGTTTGTATTATGGCAGGGAATGATAGAACTTGCAAAAGTAAGGGATAGGAATGGTCGTATTGTAAATGGAATGTTTCGTGAAAGAATTACTTAGGAAAACCACGTTAAATGTCATATAATCTAATGTGCCAGATCAGATTACTGCGCTGATTTACTTGACTGATACTTTTAACCAGTAAGTGCCTGATTCAGTCTCGCTGACAACAAGGCTATGCGTGAGCGTAAAACTTCACTGTGAATTGACGAATTATCTATATAAAAACTGTCTAACGCGTGTTTTTGTCTTTCCAGATCCTTCACAAGGCCCCTAGTAACTTAAAAGACTGAATCTTTATATACTTGTATCGACCACGGAACAAAGCCTAACGTAGCTATTTTTTTCGATTTTTCCATTAGTAGCGAACAAAAAGAGCTAAAGATCGAAAAAACTTTCCAGATACTTCAAAACTCCTTGGTGACTTCGATGATTGAATTTTAGCACACGTATAGTATTAACCATGATACATAACCTAATGAGGTATAATTTTTACCCCTCCCCCCCCCCCCTCTGAAATCTGATTTTTTTTTTTCTTTTTTTTTTTTTTAAACTTATGGACTTTTTAGAAACCACTGGTGGCTTAAACGGCTGAGACTTTGTACATTTACATTACCGAACCCGAGACAGAACCTAGCTTAGCCAATTTTCAGTATGAACAACTATTTATTATGCTAAAATGCTAAAATATATTTTTGATGCTAGTTAAAAAATAAAAGTCGCAACTCTTAATTGTTAAAGTGTTATTTAAGTGTCTTTCACAGGCTTAAATACTTGTTCAATTATAATAACTTAAATTTAATCCACTTGAACTTAAAAACTTATTGACCAAATTTCATAAAATTTTATAAGTTACTTGTAGGTTTCCCTGGTGCTGATTTCATTTTGGTACGATTCGGAATAAAAGAACCTGTCTATTTTTGGAAAATGGCCTTCAAAAATTGTATGTATCTACTGTAGGTAAAAATCAAATTGACCAAATTATACAAAATTTAGTAGATAAGTCACGTGTGTGTTACCTTAGTGGTGATTAGATTTTGGTACGATACAGAAAAAAAGAACCTTCCTTGTTTACAAAATGGCTCGCAAAAATAGTCAAAATATAAAATAAAGATATATATATGTTCAAATTTATCAATTAAATGCTTATTTTATACGTAATTTTTTATGACGTAAAATATAAGATCAACCCTCCCCCTATTACTCTAAGACTAACTGTTCTCGAGTTATTTTAGTTTTTTTGCATTTTTGCTATGCCGCCTTTGAAAATACGTCTAGTTACCAAGTAAAACCGAAAATTGAATTAAAACTGCAAATTCAGTGTCATTTCAAATAATTATGCGTATCATTTTGTGCAATGAAACTCAATCACTGAATTTGAGTCTGTAGGGAAAGTCATGTGCTGTCCGCATCAGATTTTTATATTTAGTTATCTAATAAAGTTTAAATATTTTGAAGACTATAAAAATCAGTGTAATTTATTTTTCCGTTATTTAACGATTTGACTCTAACTAACCGCTCCATTTTCTGCATATTACGCAAATAATCGAACCAACATCGATGATAGGCTATTTAGAAACAGTCGTTTGAAAACGAGTGCAGTGTTCATCTCGGCGTCAGTTTACTTGCTGTTTACGAAGCATGCGTGAGTTGCACTCCATTTAAGTGAATCTCTGAAGTTCCGAAGGTAATCTGTGAGCATTGATTTTAGTTGAATAAGTCAGAATATTGCAGATTGGTTTCACCTTTACTGAGATTTTTTTTATTAATGTTAGAATCGAGTTAACTATATTTTGTGTTGATCATTATTTATGTTGAGTTGTACGCTGTCACGGCAATAAGCTTCTGGTAAATAAGTTCAACAAGCAGTTGGATCATTTACATACTGTGTGTTCCATGAAATCGTTGGGGGTGAATTTCCTTTTTCAACAGAATTAACTATATTGTGATTGTGTCGGGAAGGACGTGTCTAACTCACAAGAAAAGTTAAGATTTAGTTCCCACTCAGAAAAAAGTCGGGAAAATACAATATGACAATAACACATAATAAACATATTTTTTAAACACGCCTAGATTAACAAGAAATATCAATCATGCATGAAGTATTGATTGTGAAACACTTTCCAACTGAAATGCAATTTTATTTAAACATCTCTAAAATCCGATACATTCAGCACTGATATTTTTTAAATAATCGCAGTACTACAATAATTTATTAAACTTGGAAACTTAAATCTTCATCATAAAATGCATTGCTAAAAATCGTCTGATTCTCTATGTAGAATCAATGAATATTACATTCATATCACTTATATTCCAAACTCCAGAGCTAAATAAGTTTGCGTGAAAAAAAATTCAGCAATTCTTATACAACTCATCTTACAATCGCTTGATTTGTTTACATTCTGCATGCTATAAAAATTAGGCTTCGTTGTAGGAATAATCCAAAGTTTAGTGATCACCTAAAATACAAATATTGTAATTGCATTGGCACATAATTTAAATACACACATAATATGCAAAAATAAAGCATTTTTATGATGGATGCAACACTAAATACAAATTTAAACGGTCTTTAAACATCATGATTTTTGCACTGAGAAAAAAAATGAATGCCATATTTTATTTTGAAATGAGTCATGTGATCTCTTCATATAATATGGATGCAATTACTATTTCAATTTTTATTTGAAAAAACCTATTTTGCTGAATTTTTTTTTTTTTACACAATTTACGTGATAATTTGAATATTTCCTAAAATTTTCGAAGCAATTTATGAATTATAACTCAGCGTTAAAAAATTAGGTCCCATAAGGTTCAATGTATTTCATTTTTTCAATCCGGGTTAAATCCGAAACTAATTGGGTGATATTATTAATTTTCATTCCCATATGTCCCTCAAACCGTCACAACATACTAAATTTTATGATAAAGTCATTTTTACGGCAATTATCGTGCCAACGGACAGACGGACAGAATAAACAAAGTCATAAACACTTTACAACTATGCTGGAAAGTGTTAAAAAAAGGAAATGGTATTTTTGCTCATTTTTACTTTCCCTACATAATGCATAGTGAACGTGTTGTGACGGGATCGAAAATTCGAATGCGACTTTTCGACAAAAGAGCACGTTTCAAGCATCCTTGAACTCGAATCGAACGTTTTTGAGGTAATGTCTGTGTGTATGAGTATGTATGTTAGTGTGTATCTCACGGACGAATGGAGTTGTTTAAAAGAAAATTTGGTTCGATTATTACAATCAGTAAACACTGGAACTCTTTCGATTTTAAACACGATCGAATGAATTTAAAAAAAAATCATTAAAAATATCAGAATCTTTAATAATGTTGAACAAATAATCATTTCATATGTAATTTTTCATTTCAAAACAAATGACATAATTTTTAGAACGTTAGCATAAGTCTTTCTCGAGAGATTGCACATTTTTCATATAAATTGATAAAAAAAAATGACATAAAATTAAAACAGAAATAAATAATGTTAAATAGGTTAATATTCCACATGTAGTATTATGTAACAAATGAACTATCGCCTTTCTCGTGGATCTATCTCGTTCCATTCATCAGAGAAGACATCTACCAATTAGAACTTAAACCATCGAGGAAAAGCCCTTTCTCCCTTCTGGTTGTCTATATGTAACGCTTGGCGACAAATTTGGTGACATTAGCAACGAACTTAATCAAATATTGCCAACTTAGCGACTTTCTAAAATTCCACCAAATTGACGAAAATGTCGCCGAATGGGCAAAACCGATGTTTAATTAACGAAAATGATGCCGAATTGATGAAAATTCAATATCTTGGAGAATGAAGTTCAATTTCTTTGATAATCCGTGTCACAGTGGGCGACTTATTAATGTTGATGTAAGGAAAGTCATGTGCTGACCACAGACTTTTATTCAAACATGTTTGTATCATTAATAAATAGCAAAATGGGATGCACAAATACGTAACAAAAAGAAATAAACAAATACACAGTTCAATAGTAGAAAAGTTATATTAAATCGTAAATATCGCCAAAGATGTTTTTATGATTGTGCTCCCCTTGCAGCTACTAGAATTTGTGGGCCAGTTTAAGAGCGTTCGCTCTTTTCAACATAGAATAGGCGATACCTGCAATGGCAGCAAGAAAACTTGCTGTTTCATAAACTCAGTGCTAATACGCGTGCAGCCGACATCAAATTTCATGAAGATTAAAATCAGGCTGCACAGTTGCATTGGTCTCTCTTCCAAAACTAAATACAGTATGTTTCCTTGCAGCCATTGCTGGCATTTGCTATTCCGTTCTAAGACAGCTATAAATCTCAGAACCAGTCCACCGACATAAAACAATTTCTCAGAGACATTTGAAATGCAATTCAGAAAAGGTCCGTAATCGCATAGACGTAGCCAGGATCGCGGATAGGAGGGGGTTATATCCTAATGAAGAGGTTTAAGGTGCTGGAATTTGTTGTCCGATATGGAACCTATGAAAAAGTAATATAAATTTTCCATCAATGGAGGGGGGTGTAATGACCCCAAACTCCATACTTATCTACGCTACTGAGTAAGAGTAATAACAGTTAGATGTTTGAAGAAACGCCAGAACTTTTCGGTTTCTGACATAAAAGGTTTAGGCTATATTAATTAATACCTCCAATTTCTTTTTCAAAAATTGAATACTTTTTTTCTGTTTGAAACTTAGTTATAGTCTACGACATCATACAATAGCCAAACTTAATATGGTATTAAATCTCTATGACCACTCAATGAGCTAGCAAAGTGTTCCTGCTTCTAGAACCTACCTCAAAGTGGCATTTGTAAAATTGGAAATCGTCAAAGTGCTCCTATTTTAAAATGGAAATCAACAGCCAATTGGATGGAAACTATGGGCACAAGTTTCGCATGGTTTTCATGACGATTCATTTCTGACATAATGTGTTTACTCCAACTTAAAATTGAGAAGGGTGTGCCTAAAGATGCTTCACAGAAAGCCTGTCTGACAATAAGTCTATTATTTTCACAGTAAGTAAAGTATTGCGTGTTTGTAGCTTGTACGAGTAATTTTGACAATGTAGAATCCATTCTAAGCCGTAGTGTTTATTATTTGACTAATACTATTACAAATATATTAGATTTTTACTTTCCCTGCAATACATGGTAATGTATAGGTAAAGTATTGGAATCATGTCGAAAATCGCAACTCGAGTTTTCGACATATCTACACGTTTCGAGACCTCTAGAATACGAAAAAACTATTTTTAGCGTGACGTCTGTGTGTGTGTCTGTGTGTCTGTCTGTCTATGTGTCTGTCTGTCTGTGCAGATTTTGTATCCACTCTAACTAAAAAAGTAATTAGAGTGGATACAAAATCTGCACAGACAGACAGACACACTTACCTACTTACCTACCAAATTTTATGAAATTCGGTCAACTAAAAAAGTAATTGACCGAATTTCATAAAATTTGGTAGGTAAGTCCCTTGTGGGCGAATCTGGTACTGATTAGTTTTGGGTACGATTCGAGATAAAAGAACCCGCCTTTTTTTGCGAAATGGCCCGCAAAAGCTTGTATCCGCTCTAGCTGAAAAACTAATGGACCGAATTCCACAAAATTCGGTAGGTAAGTCACTTGTGGGACACTCTGGCGCTGAATAGATCTTGGTTTGATTCGGAAAAAAATAACCTGCCTTTTTTTTGGCAAAATGGCCCGCAAAAATCGCAAAAATCTAAAATAAAAAACTACGTATGCTCAAATTAATCCATAAAATGCTTGTTTAATACGTAATTTTTAACGAAGAAAAGAATAAGACCAACTCCATTACACTAGGACTAGCCGTTCTCGAGATATTTTAGTTTTTTCGTATTTTCTCTAAGCCACCTTTGAAAAGAAGTCCAGTTATCAAATGAGAACGAATATTGAATTAAAAGTGAATTAAATGTAATAAAAATAAAGAGAACGTGAAATAAGTCTGCAGGGAAAGTCATGTGCTGCCCACATCAGATTTTTTACTTTCCCTGCAATACATGGTAATGTATAGGGAAAGTATTGGAATCATGTCGAAAATCGCAACTCGAGTTTTCGACGGATCTACACGTTTCAAGACCTCTATAATACGAAAAAACCATTTTTAGCGTAACGGCTGTCTGTGTGTGTGTGTGTGTGCAGATTTTGTATCCACTCTAACTAAATAACTAATGGACCAAATTTCACAAAATTTGGTAGGTAAGTCACTTGTGAGCGAGTCTGGTGCTGATTAGTTTTGGGTACGATTTGGGATAAAAGAACCCTCCTTTTTTGCGAGATGGCCCGCAAAAGCTTGTATCCACTCTAACTGAAAAACTAATAGACCGAATTTCACAAAATTTGGTAGATGAGTCACTTGTGGGTTACCCTGGTGCTGATTAGATTTTGGTATCCTTCGGAAAAAAATAACCTGACTTTTTTTGCAAAATGGCCCCCAAAAATCGTCAAAATCTAAACTAAAGAACTACGTATGCTCAAATATATCCATTAAATGCTTGTTTAATACGTAATTTTTAGAGAAAAAAAGAAAAAGACCAACCCCATTACACTAGGACTAGCCGTTCTCGAGATATTTTAGTTTTTCATATTTTCCCTACGCCACCTTTGAAAATAAGTCCGGTTACCGAATGAGAACGAAAATTGAATTAAAAATGAAATAAATTTAATTAAAATAAAGAGAAGGTGTATATAAGTCTGCAGGGAAAGTCATGTGCTGCCCACATCAGATTTTTTCTTTCCCTGCAATACGTGGTAATGTATAGGGAAAGTATTGGAATCATGACGAAAATCACAACTCGAGTTTTCGACGGATCTACACGTTTCGAGACCTCTAGAATACGAAAAAACTATTTTTAGCGTGACGTCTGTGTGTGTGTCTGTGCAATGTATGTATCCACTTTAACTCAAAAACTTATGGACCGAATTTCATAAAATTTGATAGGTAAGTCACTTGGGTATGACCCTGGTGCTGATTAGTTTTTGGTACGATTCTTAAAAAAATAATCCGCCTTATTTTGCAAAATGGCCCGTAAAAATGTCATGTATTCACTTTAGCTAAAATACTAATTGACTAAATTTAACAAAATTTGGTACATAAGTTACTTGTACAATACTCTGGTGCTGATTAGATTTTGGTATTAATCGGAAAAGAAGAGCCTGCATTTTTTTACGAAATGGCCCGCAAAAATATCATGTATCCACTCTAGCTAAAATACTAATTGACCAAATTTCACAAAATTTGGTAGTTGTACAATACTCTGGTGCTGATTAGATTTTGGTATTATTCGGAAAAGAACAACCTGCCTTTTTTTACGAAATGGCCCTCAAAAATTGCCAAAATCTAAAAAAAGCTTCGTATGTTCAAATATATCAATTAAATGCTTGTTTTATACGTAATTTTTGATGAGGAAAGGAATAATAACAACTCTATTACTCTAGGACTAACCGTTCTCGAGATATTTGAGATTTTTCGCATTTTTGTTATGCCGCCTTTGGAAAAATTTCCAATTACCGAATAAAAACAAAAATTGAATTAAAAATGCAAATTTAGTGTTATTTGATGCAATTAAACTCAATCTAATGAATTATTAAAGAAATAAAGAATATCTGAATTTGAGTCTGCAGGGAAAGTCATGTGCTGCCCACATCAGATTTTTTAAATAAAAATACTGCAAAATATATTGAATTTTTTTTTCTAAATGAGTAGCGAAATGCATTCTATAAAGATCATTATTAAAGATAACTTATGAGTTTACGATGGACAGGTAATCAAAATGGATGTAGTCATATATATACAAATAACTTGCTATAATAGCTCCCACATGGCCCAAAATCATAAACACCTTTTGTCATAATACAATGAATAATATACTATTAATTTCACTAATAATAAGCTCACAGTATAACTCAAGTTTTAATTTAATACACATGCGAATATATTAACACATGTGACTACAAAACACAAGCAACGAACTTCGTGTACTTTGGTTGAAACCTCTGCATTTATAGTTTCGAGTTCTTTCAGCCATATAAAGAAAAGCCATATAAAGTTCGACATACTGAAAAACAACAAAAATATTTTGCTGTTTCAGATTTCATCAAATTCACGTAAAAATTGTAATCACGGCTGTACAGCGGCAATGCATTGAGAAAGGATTTTCGTTCACTCACGTCCAGCACTTTTTGGATTTGCGAAGTGCGTAAAAAAATGAAAACTTAAGTAGTTTTTCTTTCATATACGTCGTTTTAGTCCATTTTTCTTCTAGGTTACAAACTCTTCGTTTTTAATTCTGTTTTCTGCTTTAATCAATGTTATTTAATCGTTTAACACCATAAGTAGTTTTATTGTACTGTTTTATATTTGTTTTATGTCGAATTTTTATGTGAAAAGTAAATCATATTTTTATTTCTTTTTATTACTTTCATTATATACATATAATGTATAAGGAAAGTATTGTGACGGGGTCGAAAATTCGAATTCGAGTTTTTGACGGGAGAGCACGTTTCAAGCATCCCTGAACATGAATCAGACTTTTTGAGATGATGTCTCTGTGTGGAGACGATACCTGATGAACGAATGGACCGATTTGAACGAAATTTGGTACAAAAATTACAATCCATGAATACTGGAAGCCTATTGTTCTTATACGCAATCGCATGTTCAGAAATCCACTAAATTTTCGAGTGAAATTTTGAAAAAATCCTCAAAAAATCGAAACCTTTAATAAAGTTACAAAAATAGTCATTTCTTATGTAATTTTTTATTAGAAAACGATGAAAACAAATTTTAGGACGCGAGCATGAACCGTTCTCGAGATATTGTACATTTTTCAAAAAATTATCAAAAAATCATATAAAATAAAAAAAAAATATTACCTATTGCTGAAATATGTTCACTTTTATAAGTAATATCATGCGATACATTGGGTGACATCATTCT
This sequence comes from Amaurobius ferox, assembly GCA_951213105.1. Taxonomy (NCBI): domain Eukaryota; kingdom Metazoa; phylum Arthropoda; class Arachnida; order Araneae; family Amaurobiidae; genus Amaurobius; species Amaurobius ferox. Next base: position 144,593,428 of record OX578135.1, on the reverse strand, counting down.
TGTGGATCTAGCTAATTCCATTCAAGAAAAAATATACTTTAGGTAATACTTTTGTATTTGGACGCCAACAGTCAGTTATCTGCTACAAGAATAACTTATTTCTCCGTCCATAACGCTTGACGAGATTATTGGCGGAATATCGCCAACTTGGCGACTTTTTTAAATGTTGCCAAATTAACGAAAATGTCGCCAAATTAATAAAAATGACGCTAAATCAATGGAAATGACGACTAGATGATGAAGTAATTATTGAAGTATTTCAATATATGGACTATATCGCTTATTAAGGATGCTATCAATATTGATGATTATTTAGAGTTGCACGAAGTATAAGTTAATTAAATATTTTGAAATAGTTTTAAATGTTGTCATCCTGAAAATCGCCCAGTGTATAATTCAACGATAAAAACACAACGCCGTGGATCTTATGCATTATTTTTTTATTGTAAAACTAGTAAATCCATTGCATTATATAAGAAAAGTCATGTGCTGCCCACATTAGATTTTTATTATTATGTTTTTCATTCTTTGTATATAATTAAAACATCTAACTGAATAATTTAAGAAATGTTCGATTTTTTTAGTAGTGAGAGCGCAGTATATATTTCAAATAAATAGTAGGAATATAATTAAGAAAGGAGAATTTCGTTGTAAATTAACAAATTCACATTTTTTGTGTTTTTTTCTAAAACAACGAGTTTTAGTGCCGTTAAAGTTATTTTTGTACATAACGTACTGTTACAAAATACATATGTCATATTTTGTTACCATTAAGCTAAAAAATAAAAGCAGGTAGTCAATTTCATATTTATTTACATTTCATTATCTGGATACAGATTTAATATATAGATAGTACATAGGATTCACTTCAGCAAAACAGCTCTGTCGAATTAACAGCTCAGTCTGACGTTAACATGCAAAACTTACTTACTTACTTCGAAGAGAGCGCCGTTCCAGAATGTTCTATCAATGATACATCATTTTTAAGGTATCGGACCATAAGAACATGCAGTCCTTGCAGATTTTACGAAAAGAGAAAGTGGCTCTGGGACATTTAATGGCGGAAATTTCCCACCATTTCCCACTGGGAAAGCTTATTAAAATATATATAAATATATATATAGCATATTTTAGTTGTATAGTTTGTTATTATGATCTTTAAGGTTGGGAATATGCAACAAGAGATAAATTTGAATGAAATAGTTTATGTCGTGGGTAAGATTAGTGGCTAAAAATACAGATGTCGAAGAAAAATAGGAATACTTTTATTTTATGGTAATATTAATGACGTGAGATAGAATTTACTAAGGCACGATAAGCGAGTGGAATAAGAAATAAATTTGGGATAAAAATTAGAAATGGAAAGAGTACTTTGACTTGGGGAGGTTAGGGGTGGAATAGTCCAGTCGTTAGCGCGCGGGGATTGCACTAGGACCACTAGAGTTTGATTGCCTGCTCTGCCCAAAACTGTCCCCGTATTCACGTAGACTACGGGCACGTTAAATATGTAGGTCTGCAAGTCCTTCTGAGAGCTTGGTGGTAGGGGAGGGAGGCTGCGGGCCCTGCCGCTTCCCACTGGGTTCCGTTCTAAATTGGGTGGCACTGTCCTGGCTGTCAGGCAATCAACAACTTGGGGAGATTAAAATTTTTGTAACATATATATTTTTACATTAAAGACTCAAAAATATAATGTTTTAATTAAATTATATTAAATATTCACTCTTCTTTACATACATCCTGCCTATATATATTGTTACGCCGTATCTTCTCAAAATTGTTGGTTTACTCACAGGATAAAAAAATGAGTCCGAATTTCTGGATAATTAACGCTTTTATTTAAATGCACCAATAAGCGTAACCAGAAACAATATAAAACGAAAGACTCGATAACTATCTTACAAATCACAAAACAACTGTTAAGTACAGTAAATCAGCAATTAAATGCTCAACTAATTCACAAAATAACGAATTCAGTTCTCAAAACACTGATCTCGCAATTCAATTTTGCTCGTATTACGTTACCTCTCTCTACCCAAATAAATGAAAACTCCATTATATACTTTCTATAGAAATCTCCAGAACGCGGTATCTACGAAGTACTGGCGATATTTCGCCAAATCTGGCTCCACGTTCATTCCTTTCCCCAATAGTAATGGTTGCCTGTAAATGTGCTTTCTCCTGGTTGAGAGATAGCATGCCAAAAAGCATTTTGCGCATGCGTAAAATTGACCCCACATTGAGACTGCATGTCTCGGGCCGTATCATCCTACTGCGGTCCATAATATGGAGCTAATCTGTCGATGTGGACGATTTTTGGCTTGGTTGAAGGTTATTTCTTTATTCGATAAATAACACCGTTTATTCTCTGCATTATGACGTAGGGTCCTTCCTAGTTGTGCTGTAGTTTAGGCGAAAATCCTTGTCGTCGCCTAGAGCTGAGCAGTCACACTTTGTCACCTTCCTGGTATTGCCGTGTATTAGTTTTGATATCATTCGAGCCTTCATTCTTTCGGTAGCAATGTTGCACCTTTCACGTACGAAACGATGAACTTCGTTCAACCATGCATATTTATGCGTATTTATTCGTCTATAAAGGAGCATCGCATGGTCGTGCAAACATCAGATCACGCAGTAGTCGCAGATCCCAGTCAATCAGCATTTTCGATGGAGAATGGCCGGTCGATTCGTGGACAGCACTTCTGTAAGCTAGTAGGAATAATGGTAGGTGACCGTTCCACACGTGGTGGTTTCTGGATACGAATATAGAGGTATGATTAAGTGTCGTTCTATTGAATCTCTCTACCATGCCATCTGAGAGGGGACGAAGAGGGCTAGCTCGAGTTTTGTCCTTTCCGAAGGGTTTGTACAGTCCTGTGAATATGCTACAGTTAAAGCTCGTCCCTTGGTCAGAATGGATGAGCGAGGGCACCCTGTAACGATATATCCAATCAGGGTTAAAATTTCACTGATAGTTGTAGATTCTTGGTCAGGGATTGCCAAGCTTCTAGCTACTTTGTGAAATAGTCCATTACTACTAGGATGTATTTGCTATTGTCTAAAGTCCATGGTTGTGCCCTCAAAATGTCGAGTGCAATTCTATTGAAAAGAGCTCCGACATTGTGCTCCGACATAACACTGAAGACGCTCACGTGTTTTTTCCTTCAGTCCCTTCAAAGCGCTGCATTTCATGCATGCCCACTTAACGTTGGACGTTGCATTGACCCGAAGAAGGGTCCACTAACTTTGTCTTTCCAATGCCAAAATGTACTCCAGTAGGGCTGATATGAATCTCTTTTGGTACGCTAAACACGCTAGAACGAGGGAGCAACAAATATCATCTTCTCTTTCCACCATTACTCTCTCAGTTATGGTATACTAGTCTGTTTCTCTAAGAGTATCCCACTCCCACAACGCCCAGTACCGTTTAGTTTCAGGTGAGAAACACGCCAAGTGACCTCTCATTAACTTAGTCTTTATGGATCAGAATTGGCAGGATATTTCTATCTTCTCTTTTTGTTCAAGAAAATTCTTCATCACTTTAAAAATCAGGTGGTAAATTTGAACTCTGGTCGGTAATAACTAGCCAGATAATCTATGAAATCCAGCTTCCAAACTTTATCTCTGCACTAGAAAGCAAGGTGTACAATTCAAAGGAGAAGGTCTCCTTGAGAACTCATCTGATTTTCTATCAGACGATTAACTTCGGTGTCGAATCTCCATGTCACATTCCTGAAGTTGCTGAATACTTCTTACAACCTGTCCTTCAGGGTTTTTAAAACTAAAGAGCCAGCTCAAAGCAACATGAGTAGACCGTAACAATAATTTCCTTCCGTAAAGATAGTAATGAAAATAATCTACAGATTTAATAATTGCTAACAGTTCTTTCCTTGTTACGTAATAATTTATTTCTGATTTCGCTAAGTACTAGCTAAAATATACGATGACGTGCCCCCCCCCCCCCCCTGTTTCCTGGGAGGAAACTGCCCCTATTCATTCTTTACTGGTATCGATATTTTGTATAAAGCTCTCCGTAGTTTGAGGATATGTCAGAATGGGAGCAGAAATTAGCATTCCCTTAAGCTGACTAAAAGCGTTAGCTTAAGGGAACACATACACAAGCACTCTGTCGTCCACTCGTAATTCTTGTTGCCTTCCGTTAACCTATGAAATAGACTGACGAGGTTAAAGAAGTTTTTCACAAACCGCCAACAGTAATAGGTGAGGAAATTTTCAGTTGATGAACATACTGCGATCTGCGCCATTCTTTGACAGCACTGATTATAGATTGATTGATTAAACAGACGATTATTGATCAAATAGACGAGGCAGGATTCACAGGAGAATCCTTTCAGGACAATTTCCATTAGACGTTTGATTCCGTCACAACAAAATCATTATATATTATGCTATGTATGTAAGGAAAGTAGATATTTTAATATCTTCTACTGCAAAATATGATGTAATAGTAATTTTAAATAACTAGTTGATATGAGTTGTATACAGAATCAATATATTTATTTTTAAATTTCCTATTTTATAGTAAACTGCAACTGCTAATTTGTTTCATATATAGTTTAAATAGTGTAGGATCCATTTCAAATGTAGAAGGTAAAATAATTGCTCTAATAGCTCCATGTATAAAACGTGTCTTCCAGACAGCCGAAGATCGGTGGTTCAATCCCTTGCTGAGATATGAATTCTTTACATGGTTTTAAAGAGTGAAATATTAAAATATAAAACTTGATATTCCCATCATGCTGGGAGTAAAAATAAGCCTCCAAAAGAGGCGTTTTTGCACAGTTGCTGTATCCGGATTCCCAGGGAGCTTATCAGATCGGTATCAATTTAGGAATATAGTTTATTTCCCTACAATATATGATAATATATGGGAAAAGTATTGGAATCGTGCCGAAAATCGGAACTCGAGTTTTGGAAGAATCTACACGTTTCGAGCACTCTGGGACATTATTTTTAGTGTGACGCCCCTGTGTGTGCGTGTCTGTCTGTGCAATGTATGTATCCACTCTAGCTCAAAAACTGTTCAACCAAATTTCATAAAGTTTGGTAAGTCATTTGTTGGTTACCCTGGTGTTGATTTAATTTTGGTACGCTTCGGTAAAAAAAAGAATCTGCCTTTTTTTTTTTGGCGAAATGACCCTCATAAATCGTCAAAATCTACAATAAAAGACTATATATGCTCAAATGAATCAATTAAATGCCTTATAAGTAATTTTGATGGCGAAAAGAATAAGATCAACCTTCTCACCCCCCCACCCCTCTTACTCAAAGACTAACCGTTCTCGAGATATTTTAATTTTTTTGCATTTTTGCACTGTTGCCTTTGAAAATACGTCCAGTCTCCAAATGAAAACGAAGATTGAATTAAAACAGCAAATTCAGTGTAATTTCATATAGTTATGCGTGTTATTTTGTGCAATTAAACTCCATTTAATGAATTATGGAAGAAATAAAGATAAAATGAATTTGAGTCTGTAGGGGAAAGACATGTGCTGCCTACATCAGATTTTTGTGAGTCTGTCATTTGAAGCCTTATCTAAAAACAAAGGAGACACCAGGATGTTACAGAAGAAGCATGAAAAATATTTTGAGACGTGATCGGGAATTGGCGACTTTAGGCCTTAAAAACTGCAACTTTCTTCTTTTCAAGAAAAGTTATCATGTTCATTTCATTTTCTTATAAAAATAATCCTTGAATGAATCTACGCGTTTTAAACACTTCTGAATACGAATTAATCATTGCTATCTATGTGCCTGTCTATTGGCACGATATCTTTAGAATAAATTGATAAAATAAAATAGAAATTTATTATTGTTGCAAAATGCTTTGTAAATACTTTATCCTGGAACGATATAACGAGCCGCTATCAAGATATTAAAAAAAATCCCTATATCGAACGCAATAGCGCTCAAACAAATTAAGCAAATTGAATGCAATTGGTACGATCTTTCTTATCAGTAAATCTCAGAAGCCCGTGTATTATCATAAAGCTTAAACTAAGAAAACCTCTTTAATTTTTCTAACATTATTTTCTAACATCTTCAAATTTACTAGCCAAAACCCTAAAAATTATAGAAACAAAATTATGTTTAAATGTGTCGCGAAAATAGCTATTTTATGTGTAATTATTAATTTAGAAGCGACTGACGTAACTTATAGAATGATAGCCTGCGTCGTTCTTGATATACTGTATGTTTTTGATCTAAAACGGAGAAAATCATGAAAAATTTAAACATTTTCACTATGTGGAAATGATTAAATGCTTTGTAAGTACTTTTAACCAAAAATAAATGGAGACTCTTGTTGAGTCGTTCTTGAGATATTTACAATTTTAGTTTAACAGGGGGAGCTCATTATCTCTTGAAATAATTAAGAAAATTATATGAAATTGGATATGCGTTTTTTCGACGGCAACAGTAATATGTCTACTGAGTTTTTGCCAGATCTATTAATAAAAAGTAGTTAATTTGCATTATTTTTCTCACAAAATCGAAATTTCTCAATCTGCAGGGAAAGTTATGTGTTGGACACAACAAATTATTTAGAATAATATTGTTCTTGAGAAATACCGTTTTCAAAGTATAGTTTTGTATAATTTTTTTAATTTCTATATTTTGGTGGAAACAAAACAGGTTCCTAATATAAATTACGAAAAATATTTCTTCGTATAATATATATCCGTAACTTTTTATAACACAATTTCAATTGGGCATTTTGAAGTTTTTCTAAATACCATATGTTTTGAAAAATGTTAGTCATATGTAAGCTCACCATTTTTTTAAATAATGGACAAGATGTGTATTTTTTGCATCTGAATTTTTTTACACAATTACTAATATATATATTTTTAAAAGAAATAATTAAAAGAGTTCATGTACTTTGAAGATTGAAAGATTAAAATAGTTTATGTACTTTGAGCGAAATATTTTACCAAAACTACATTTTAAACAATTTAAAATTCACTTATTACAAAATAACAATTATTAATTTCCAGGTAATATGCATTTATTAAACATGAATCATTCTCAAGAATTGATGAAAATTGGATAATTTTATGAATGCTATTGGTTGCTTTTGGTGCATTTTAAATCGATATTTTCACTCGAATTGCATTTGTAATAAGATAAACTAAATTTTGCATTAGAATCTCATATATTTAAAGCGCATTTGCCAAATTTCTTTGGCCATAAAAAAAAATTCCATGCGAATCACTCTTCCGACAGTATGGAAGAATGGATACAACAAGGAATACCGACAAAAGGTAGTTGTTATCGCTCTTTTCAAACAACATGCTGAAGCAGACGTATACAGATCGATATATGTATATGTGTTCCATGCCACACGCCCACTCCTTCAGTTTTGACCATTTTGGCGCCAGCGATGAAGGCTTTATCATTCTGACAAGGAATGGGGTTTTTCATATTATAAAAAAAAAGGTTTATGTGATTGTTGGTAAATATTAAATACATCCTTGGATATGGAAGTTAAATTTGATGATACTCGCGGACTTTCTTTTGTTGCGTTATGTAAAGTTCGAAAAGTTAAATATTGAATGGAAATCTTTATATTTAATTATTAATATGCAGCTGTAGGATCTTTTTCTGTAAGTCATGTTGAACTTGAAAAGATTCTATCCACAACAGTCTAAAATTTTATATACACTACGTGACAGTGAAAATGAGACACCAAGAAGGAGTGGGCAGAAAGTGATGAAAATCGCAAACAGAGAGAGACAGCAACGAACAATAAGTGATGTTTATTGCAACATGATACATCTATACACTGAGCGATAACACCGTCTGATCAGTAGGATGTAGGGCAACAGCGGGCGGCGATACAGGCAGCAACACGTCTAGGTACAGAGTCAATGAGCATGCAGATGGTGTCCTGAGGGATGGTTGCCCATCCCCTGCCAACCATTTACTAGAGTTCGTCTTCTAAACGCTGCGGTGGCAGCGCACGCAAGCGACGTCCAATCACGTGTTAAACGTGTTCGATTGGTGAGGGATCAGGGGGAGACTGGTGGCCAGGGAAGCACATGGGTACATTGCAGGGCATGTTGGCTGATTTGTGCCGTGTGTGATCGAGCGTTATCCTGCTGGTAGATGGCATTGGGCGCCCCCTGAAGGAAGGATAGTGTCACCGGCCCCAGCACGTCATCCACGTATTGTTCGGCCGTCACAGTGCCCTTAATACGGACCAGAGGTGACCTGCCATAGTAGGCGATGGCACCCCAAACCGCGTTGTCGCGCTGTGTGGCGTTCCACAGCTGCGGCCGGATTGGACCTGTCACCACTTCGGCACCAGACTTGTACACGGCGACTGTTATTGCTAAAACAGAAGCGTGACTCGTCTGAGAACACGACTCTGTGTCATTCCGCCGTCCACGTGACTCTATCCCGACACCATTGCAAACGGAGGCGTCTGTCCTGTTGGGTCAATGGCAGCCTTTTTAACGGACGACATGAGTGCAGGTCGTCAGCGACCAATCGGCGGATAATGGTCCTTGTCGATATAGAAGCATCAAGGGTGTACTGCACATGCCGCAAAAGGGCGACGGAACTGGCCTGCGGGGCCACCAACGCTTGGCGGCGGTCCACGCTTACTGATGTCGCTCTGACCGTACCGGCGCCCCTCAAACGTGCCACATTCCCTTGTTCCAACCATCTTCGCCACAGCCGGTGCACCGTGGACGCGTGTAGGTGGCTGTCCGCCGAGATTTGACGCATGGACCAACCTGCCCTTCTGAGTCCGATCACCATACCCCTCGTGAAATCATCTGTTTGCTGAAACTGCAGCGGTTGGTGGCAGCCTGGCATTTTCTGCTACTACACGTTTCCTCTGTGACAAAAAAAAAAATGCAAAATTATTTCCCTGGCAGACAGAGCGGCGCGATTATTGCCGATTCTGCAGGTTCCTTTCTTTATATCTCACTCAACGTGCGCGGGACAGCTGCGCATTTTGTATCATTTACATAACTCAGTGAGCTACGTCTACCCTGCAATTTGCATACTTTTCTGCCCACTCCTTCTGGGTGTCTCATTTTCACTTGCACGTAATGTATAATTCCAGATGTATAATTCCAGATAAATGCAAATGTAATTTTATGCATTTTATTAATACTTTCTAACATACTTGTAAAGTGTTTATGACTTTGTTCATTCTGTCTGTCCGTTCACACTATGGCTGCCGTGAAAATTACTTTATCAAAATGAAATTTTAATATGTTGTTGAAACAGTCTGTGGAACATATGGCAATGGAAATGAATATCACCCAATTAGTTTCGGATTTAACCGGGTTGAAAAATTTAAACACATTGAACCCTATGGGACCTAATTTTTTAAATATTTTTTAAGCGGAGTTAAAATTCACAAATTGCTTAGAAAATCATAGGAAATATTCCAATTATCACGTAAAATGTGCAAAAAAAAAAAAAAAAATTGCTGAATTTTTATCACGTAAAATTATTTAGCTCTGGAGTCTGGAATATAAGTGATATCAATGAAATATTCATTGATTTTACATAGAGAAGAAGACGATTTATAACATTGGCTTTTTTGATGAAGTTTTAAGTTTCCAAGTACACTGCTCACAACTGAAATCGCAATAGCATAAAGTTGCAGGTGTAGCTTTATGTAAATTAGGCAATGAAAACAGCAAGACGAGATATGCAAAGGATCACAGTTTCGTTACGCATAATAACGTAACACCTTGCCGAGCAACATAAAAGCGCCAAGTCAAGGAGGACCGATATCACAGCTAAATTGTAGCGTCATTGGTATTAGGTTATAAAAATCATCACAGTATGCCAGGAGTACGTCGACGTACCGCATACGTTCAGTTGCCGTCAACGGAAAGGCAACAAATCATTGTTTTACGTGAGGGTGTATTGAGCCTTCGAAGGATCGCTGAATTATTGGGTCGTGATGTGAGCACAGTTCAATGGTGTGTATTACGGTTCGTGAGAGACAACGAAACGACACGAAGATCAGGTAGTGGAGCTTCCAGGTGTACAACACCACGTGAAGATCGTATGCTTCTGAGAAGCGTTGCGTGGGAGCTGTTTACCTCAGCAACTGTGTTACAACATTTATCCCACACTACAGATAACTTGGTTTCGACGCAAACAATTCGAAACCGTTTGCATGACGCAAGACTCCGAGGTAAACGACCTTTTCGACACCTACCGTTTCAACGTCTTTACCGGTTACGTCGTCTCCAGTGGTGTCAAATGAGACGCAGTTGGTCGACAGAATGCCGAAACATTCTGTTCATGGATGAATCACGGTTCTGGTTTGGCATGCCAGATGGCCGTACTCGCGTATGACGGCTTTTTTAACAACGCCACCAAGAAGCTTTTCTATCAGTCACCACACAGTGGTACCATAGTTTGGGGTGGTATAACATTTGACGAACTAACACCTTTGGTCCACGTTATTGGCAGTTTCACGGCACAACGATACATCTATGACATTGTGAGACCTGTGGTACAGCCATATCTGTCAACCAGGTCTGGACTGCTTTTTCAGCATGATAATACCAGGCCACATACTGCACGGGTAACTATGAATAGTCTACAAGGTTTTGATTTCCTTCCTTGGCCAGCGTATTCTCCGGATTTTCGCCAATTGAGCACATCTGGGACATCATATGTCGCCGATTAAGAGAACTCCCAATTGCAGCAAACCATGTTCAGTTACAAGCCAAATTGCATGCTGTGTGGAATGCCATCCCTCGGCACACCATTGATCATATCATGGACGGGATTTCTCGTCGTATTCAATCCTGCAAAGCCGCTCGCTGTGGGCCTATTCCATATTGATTTGATGTCAATAAAGTTCCATGCTTTCATTTTCCAGATATTATTTTTTGATCATTTGCACATCTCTGTGTTACAATTATATTCTGTAAATTTCATAAGGATACATCAAGTTCTTCATGGTGTTGCGATTTCAGTTGTGAGCAGTGTATAATAATTATTGTAGTACTGTGATAATTTAAAAAATAAGAGTGCTGTATGTATCGCATTTTAGAGATGTTTAAATAAAATTGCATTGCAGTTGGAAAATGTTTCATAATCAATGCTTTATGCGTGATTGATCTTTCTTGTTTCTTTTGTACAGAAACTGATAAATTTTTATATTTCCAGTTTTTTGGAAGTTGATATAAGAAACTAATCAAAAGCCATTATACATGAAATTTGTTTTTCAGATTAACATGAATAAACAATAAGAAAAGAAAACAGTTCATGAGAAATACTTTTATGTCTTAAACAATATGCCATCTTGAACGAGATTTAAATAATGGAATATTATCTAGTTTTCAATAAGTAACTAATGATAAGAGACACTTAAACAACGCATTTAAATACAAAAAGGATAACAATGCAGCATAGAGCCGAGTATACACTGAATCTTCATTCGTCCAATTTGGTCATTTTCGTCTGTTTTACTTCAGGTTTGTTGGTCAGTCTAGCACTGACGAAGGAGATCCAGCGTATCTTCGAAACGGCTATATGCTGTATTATTATTCTATTTGTGCTTAAATAGGTTGCTCAAGTTCTCCTTATTATCTAGTTTCAATAAGCTAAATAAATGACCATCATAAAGTCAAAATATGAAAGGAGGTTGAACCACATATTGATATGCCAATTAACGAAACTCTGAGTCTGTAATAAATCCAATTAGTGGTTTATCAATAGTGGTGTAATTTTTAGAATTGGGTTCGGGGTCCTTCTTCGTGCAGTTTAAAAATTATCATTGCAGTTCTTTATGAAAATAATCTACCTACGCTTCTTTAGTCCAAAGGTTGTAGTAGTCAATATACCAGTGACGGCTCGTGGGGTGACGCAGGTGAAGAAAGATAATCGCTGCTTCACTTAAAGTTATCGGCTGAATGGGTTATTATTATTATTTGGCGCATTTTTCTGACTCGTTTGGCTCTTTTTATATAACTAGGGGGCTCTCTGCTCCTTGCTCGCGCAGCCCCCTTCGGGACTAACTGCACTCGCAGAGCTCACTTCATATCTATCTTTCTTAAAAATTCTACTCTCAAAAATCTCTTTTCTATCCCTGCTTATTTTCCTCAGGAGGGAGAAGCAAGGATTTTTCTTAGCCCAGGGAATCCAAAAACTGAATTCCTTGATCATGAGCTCGCTTTGCGAGCTATTTCATACCAAACTAAAGTTTAAATCGATAAACGGTTTATTTCATCGTGTTACCCTATTATTTCTCTATAAATGTACTCAATTTCATATTTCTGTATACTATAGTTTTTTACGGTACGAGACAGAGAAATCGCCAGACGTGCCGATACGGGGAAAAAGTTCACTTCAGAAGTGCATAAAAAGTAAAATATCTCAAAAACTACAAAATTTAAAAAAGGGGCACCGTCCTGCAAAAATTCACCCATGTAAGTACCTGCCTGCAAAATTTCGTGGTCTTACTATTGCTAGTTTATCCAGGACGCGAACTCGCAGCTCAAATATTTTGTCTTTGAGTTTGACATTAAATATTTCTTAAACTACAATATATATCAAAAAACAGTTTATTTCAGCGTATTTCCCAAAGCTTTTTCTACAAATGTATCAAATTTCATATTTTTATATGCAATAGTTTTTGCGGTACGAAGCAAAGAATCTCGAGAAACGAGAAATTTGTCAAACAGCGAAGGCGGCGGCGTACAGTGGTGCCAAATGAGGAATTTGCGGATAAAACCTCACAACTTATGCATTTCTTAATAGTTTTGCATACTTTTTGCGCATGTAGATAAGTTAAAAGTAAGATTTTATATACATGCCAAAACAGCGAAGGTTGCAAATAGTTGCAGCTGATTTTCACAGAGCAGTTGCATAACAGTATCTGCTTTCGAAATAACTCATCCAGAGCGTGTAGGAACGTGTAGCTTTTTTTATAGGCTTAAAGAAATGAAGGAAAACAAAAAAAATTATATATCTATATTTTACGCTTTATAGTATGATTTTGGCTATGTTTTTACGAAATGTACTTATGTCAGAAATAAGCTGAGGTTACATATATTGAAAATACGTGAGACATATAATTATAAATATCCACAAAAATTTTGGAAAAAATATTAAAATATTAGTTAGAATAAACAAGATTTCAATTAGAATGTGGAAGTCTTGCTTAAGATCAGTTTTTCCTTCTAGTTATACTGAATAAAATACATTTATTTACATGGCGAGATACTTTCGTTCATTGCCTGTCAAAAAATAGTAGTTGGTATCGAAAAATATTATTTTCGGGTTTCGGGGTTTTTTCCGCCATGGCACCAGTGTGGCTACTTTTTTTTTAATATAGAGAGATATTTGACAACACTTGTGCCAGTAGCGTGATACGTTTTGATGATGTTTCTTTATGGGACGATATTCGTTTTGATGATGTTCATCACTGAATCTGCTTCACCCATTCCTAAAGTCACGAGCCGCCACTGTAATATAATTTAATATATTTTGCATATATCACAAATGTTTTATAATAAGAATATAATACATTGAAACCTCTTTTATTTCAGATTATGACAGGAACTGCTGCTCATATTCATAATGAAGCCAACAATAACATTTTAACAATGAACACAATAGTAAGTATGATTTGAAAGCTTGAATATTTAATAACAGAAGTTGCCAGATCAGAATATTTTATATGATTTATATTTTATATGATCAGAATATTTTATTATGACTACTGCCCCCTGCTCACTGTCTCTCGCCAATCCCCGCTGAACGCCTCGCATCGCTCGGCCCCTGCAACGTGGGGCTGCGCCTCATGATTGTACTCGGCGACCACTGGTTTAAAACATTTCCATAGGAAAATGCATCCTCCAGCAATGACAGTGCATATTCAGCAAAACAGGTTCCTTTGTATGGTGACCTACTTAGACATAAAAGAGATGAAATGGGTTCAGGAAGTCTTAAAACGTGTTTATCCGTCAAAATGTCGAAATCGAAAATATTCGGGAAAATAATACTTTCTCTATGCAATAATATGAGAAAGTAACAAAAAGGCATACGCTAAGATACAAAAAAAAAAAAAAAAAAAAAAAAAACTAATGCAACGAATCTATTGTAATCTATTTTTAAAATGTTTTATCGAATTCGTCATGACCGATGATTATCTGTCTGTCTGTTTCAACTTCTTTGATGGCATTTATAATATACGTCCCATGTCCTAAAGATCTGAAATTTGGTACACATCTTAGTCCGGTAGAATAACTTAATATATTAAAATTCGACAGATCCTCAAAAAATAAAACCGGCATCATTTTATCCCTGTTGCTTTAGGATGGTTTAAAATTAGTCCAATATGCAGCTTCACTTCTATGTATGTATGTATGTATGTATGTATGCATGTAGTCGCCAAGTTGGTGATATTTGGCGACATTTCAAACATTCGAGAACCCACTTGATATAACGAATATTTTACGAGATACCAGCCCCTTCTAGAAGTTTATACAGTGAGTATATAAAAAGAGTCATTACCCTGTTGGAGAGCAGTTGACGTGATACGAGACTCATTGAATTGTGAGATACATCAGTATTTTGAAAAAAGTAACGGCTATTTTATGAAATTATCTGAGCATTTAATTGCTGTTGTACTGTACCTGACGATTATTTAGTTATCTTGTGAGATAGTTATCGAGCTATTTGTTGTATATTGTTCCCATTTAATATCCAGAAATTTCGACTCGTTCTTGTATCCTGAGCGTACACTCACCACGATTCTGGAGGATGCGTCGTAGCAAATTGGTGTCAGAAGTGGAATTTCTAGAAACTGATTCTAGAAGCTGCAATGATCCTCCAACTAAAAAAACAATGGAGGAACAGTTGAGTGAGATAATGGAATTAATGAAAGACGAGCAAGAAGCTATAAAGGAAGAGATAACAGCCGGACAGGAAGCAATGAAAGCCGGACAAGAATCAATAAAAACCGGATAAGACACGATGGCAGAAAAAATGGAAGAAAAGATTAAAGTCGAACAAGACAAGATGAAAGAAACGATAAAGGCCGTACAAAACGAGATATGAAAAGCTATGAAAGCCAGACAATAAGCAATGAAAGTTGAGATAAAAGCCACAGAAGAAGAAATGGAAGCGAGACAAGCAGAAATGAAAGAAGAAATCAAATATATATATATAGGTCGAAATGAAAACCGGACAAGAAGAGATAAAAGAATACTGTACCTCCGTGCAAGAAGAGATGAAGCATGACATTAAGACCATACAAGATAAGATCAAAGAAAAAGTGAAAGAGGACATGAGAGCAGCAGTACAAGAAAATGTTCATCAGAATTCGACGTCGTGAGTGAAACTGTTAAGAAGCTTGAGAAGAGATTAATGGCTGTGGAGCAAAAATCGCAAGTTTCCAATCCAGATTTTTATTTTCCGACATCACGCAAAATAAAATCCCCTACGTATGACGGACAGAGCATGTGGACACATTTTCGAGAGCAATTTGACATTATCACAAAGCGAACGAATGAGACGAAAAAACAAAAGCCTGCCAACTCGCTGCTTCTCTTCGGGATCCTGCAGCTGATGTTTTACAGACGCTCCCTACAGAAAAACGTCTGGACTTCATAGCCCTAACTAAAGCTCTGAAACTTCAATGTGAAGAGAATAATTTGAAAGAGACGAGCAGAGTTTAATTGAAGACTCACAGCCAAAAGACTGGAGAGAGTCTGAAGGAGCTGGCGTTGGATATTGAAAGACTTTTGCAATTATCCTTTGCAAAATGTCCTATGGATGTTCGTAAAGGACTTTCAGCCCAGTATTTTATAGATGCCATTCGTTACTCAGAAATTCAGCACGCTGTTCTTATGGCCAAATGCAAGGATCTGGGGGCTGCACTTTTCTTGGTCAAGAAGATGGGTTTAGCGCTGCATTTTCAGGGCTGTACTTTCCCTAGTCAAGATGAATTCGGCGACTTCAAGAATACGACATGGAGATTCGATACCGAAAGGATCGTCTCATGTCAACGCTGATGCACTCTCGAGAAGACCTTGTCCCTTGAACTGTGCACATTGCTCTCGTACTGAAATAAAGTTTGGAAACCAGGTTTCAGCAACCATCCGGCAAATTATCACCGACAATAGTTCAAATCCCCCACCAGATATCTGGAGTGATGTAAAACTTTCTCAAGCTCAAACTGAAGACAGTCATTCGGTCGACTATTCATTCTCCACCAAGAATGCTGTTTAGTCGGGAGTTACGACTACCGTATGATCTAATTTTTGGAAGGCCATGTGATGCTCTTTCATCGCCTAATGAATATGTGCAAGATCTGCAGGCACTTTTGGAGGCCAAGCCAAAAATTGTCCATATCGACAGATTATCCCCATATTTTGGACCACAGTAGGTTAATACTGTCCTGTACGTGCAGTCATAAGGAGGAAGCAGTGTTGCGAACATGAAAAATTTCCTCACAGAAAGCTCTATTGAGAGACGGAAGGTAAAAAAAACCACCTTACTTACAACCATTCCTTTGACAGGAATCTAGGGTTGCAATTTCAGGACTGTCAGTTCAGGGTTTCTAGATTTGGCGATTTATTGCCAATTTGATGAATTCTGGCGGCATTTCGAATGCTCAAGAACTTTGTTGATATAACGAATATTCTACGAGATACGAAACCCTTCTAAAAGTTTCTACAGAGACTATATAAAAGGAATCATCATTCAAATGCAGAGCAGTTAACATGATACGAGCAACTTTGAACTGTGACATACGTCAATGTTTTGAGAATAGTATCCGCTGTGAAATTAATGGAGCATTTAATTGCTGTTTTACTGTACCTGACAGTTACATTGCTGGACAATTGCTAAGGACGGATGACACTATCACCCATAACAACCACAAAATGAAAGGAAGCAAAATGTGAAAAATTAGAATAAGTGCGGGATACAGTAAAAAGAGGTGTGGGTATGCAAATTTTTCATTCCCACGCCTGTTCGTCATGTGATAGCTCTGATAAGAGATTTAAAGGATTTGACGCGTGTGAACAGTTGTTGTTGTTCCAAGTGAAAGTTGTACGGAAAAGATTTAATTGACGAACGTCCGTAGATTATGGTTTCACTAACCGTAGATTATGGTTTCGTAGTCATTGCCACTCATCGGCACGGTGCAGACAGTGAGATGATTAGCGAGCATAAAACTCCGTAAAGTAAGGATCTTAGAATTTTACTTCGAATTCAGTGACGAAACAGGACATTATTTTAGCCCTTCCCACCGTTATACAAAACTCTGAACGGTCAGGATTACAGTGAAGCACCTTCTGCCCTACTACAGTGTATTACATAAACGTTGCATATACAGATGGTGCATGCCGTTCGTCAGTATCGCACATACACCGTGTTGACAAGCAACAGTGACTGTGAAACCGTGGTCCACGGATGGGGACGGGTGATCATTGGAGCACTTTTCTGCTTTTATGAACCATTAAAATACGTATTAAAATATGAATTTCTAAATATTTGATAAATTTTTCAAATAACACCGTATTTAGTAAAGGTATAATGTTCATATTTTTCTCCTTTTTTTAATGTTGAAAACTTATTTCTCTCATTTAGGATACAGCTGGTGAATTTGCTTCTCGTGGAAGAGACTTTGGGAACATATCTGGCGGGAGGGACTTGAGAAACTTCAACGAAATGGAGCTAACAGGGGGTATAGATCAAGAAGCTGCAGAGAGAGACTTGGCCGCCCAGCAGGTCGACTGGTCATCAGAAAGTAAGTTCATTTTCATGGCACAGATTCTTTTAGAACAAGTATCCGAGCCCCTTTTTTGTATAACATGCGGTCATATTGCATTTAAAACAATCAAACTTCCAGCTATTCTCGGAAGATGCTGCGAGGATCATATACATGTATTGCTTATATTATGATTTCTTTCTATTTCATCATGCGTTTTAAGTTTCAAGTTCCTTACTGTTGTTGTTGTTGAGACCCAGACCGTCCGACCTACCAGAAAGGTGTAAGGTAACTGTTTGGACGGCCGGGAAGAGCCACCCAATTTAGACCGGAACCCAGTGGAGGAGGCATACACAGGGGCCGTACCCTCCTTCTCCTACCACCAACCTCTCGGAAGGACTTACGGATCCACATGTTTTACGTGATCGTACTCCGCGTGAACACGGCGGCAGTTTTGGCAGTGACGGGAATCGAACCTGGGCCTACCGAGTGCAATTTCCGCACCCTTTCCTTACTGTTGTAACAAATCACAGCACTTTTATTTAATATTAAAAATTTAACATTTTTTATAAATCATTAAATACTTTTTATTTTAAATTTTATTCTAAATTATTCTTTCCAAATTACATTATTCAAAATTATCTAATTCTAAATCTTTCATTAAAACACTCCATTAAAATATTCATTAATTGTAATTGTTTTCATGCTAAGTGTTGTGATGGCTGTGTAATTAAATATATATATTCCTTTAAATTTTTTAAAGTCCCTTAAGCAGTTGTATCACAACACGTACCAACTTGTAATTGGTGCATATGTGATTCACGTTCATTGGCAGCTTGCATTCGTTCACATAACTATAGTTTCAGCACCTTGAATCATCGGGAGTAGTCAACTAAATCGACAACCTGTTTACCGACCGTAACTTCACCGTTATCCACTGCATCGAACGCTAGTTTATCGAAAAGCATTTACCGCCAAAAAATGTTTTTCGAATTGACAAATTTATCGAATTGACAAATATATCGAATGAGAGCATTAACTGTTGCTAGTTTTGTTATGGATTCATTACTGGTAAATGTTAGTGAGAAATGTTTAACAAAAACCTAAACGAGGAAATAGAGGGGCAAATGTATAAAAACAGAATCTTTGAACATCTACATAGTATTTATATATTTATAAGAATTTTAAATTGGATAAAAAATAAATATCCCCAAACTCAGAAATACTTGCGATTAAAATTAGAGAGTAATATTAACTGAAAGCCAGAACCCAAAAAAATAAATCGACAGAAGCTCCAGTCCGATGAAGCCGAAAAAATTTTGCTTAAATAACATCTTGTAAATTAAAACTTTCCCAGTGAAGTTCAATAAATTTATTCAATTTTTTCATAATCATTTGTTTTGTTTACAGGTTTTCAAAGCACTGCAAGTTACACGATAACTGTTTATAGATTAATCTTGAATCTCATTCTGATTTCATCTAAAAACTCCGACTTTAGACTTTACCTTAAAATATCCAATAATTTCATTAACTTGTTTTGCGGTATATAAATTAAACTTATACAATATATCCGATGAGATTTTATATTCAAGTTAATCTATAAATTTGCTTGGCAGCGCATAAATATGAACTTAAATACTTTTTCCATCTATTCTGTTCAAACCTCAACAATCGTTAAACATTTTTAGAATTTCCAAGTTCATTGAATTTCCTGATTTTGTTTAACAAAGCAGACCGTGCTTGTGCATCAATATTTAACCTAGGAGTAAGTAAACAGATTAAGCTGCAACAATCATGACATTTTAAATATTCTAGACTTCCTACCCATTGGAAAACCCAGTTTAAAATGCTAAAATATAAAAATTATAGCCACTGTACTTCAAAAAACTAAATGCTTGATCCAAAATCCAATTATATATTTGTAAAATTTTTAAAGAGCTATGAATTTTCCCTTGCTGTTTATAGCTAGACCTTTGTGTCTTTAAGATATAAGCAATACCAACTTGAAAATCGCAAAATTTTCAATCTTCAACATAGCAAGACGATTACTCGAAAACTATAAGGTTTTTTTTTTTCAAAAATAAATATAGATTTAGAAAATAAATTTTATAATTTTTTAAATTTTATGCAAAAAAAAGTTCAAAATATATTAAAACTATTTTTATATATTCATAATCTGGACTATATTTTGGACACAACAATAACAATTATTTACATTTTTATCTATTACGTTCGAGGATATAAGCGTCCAAAATGTTTACATTCTTCGCAATGTTCCCTTTCTGCTACAAAAACCCTAAGTATAGCCGTTATTCACATCAAAAAGGAGATCGAAATTTATAGAAACGAAATTTTTGAACCTCTATACAGTATTTGTATTCACAATTTTAAACCAGATGATAAAACATAAATATCCCCAAACTCGAAATACTTACGATTAAAATAGTGAGTAATATTTAATTCAAAACCGGGGCAATAAATAGCAGATCGAAATTTATAAAAACATAATCTTTGAACCTTTACACAGTATTTATATTCGGGGCGCGGTAGCCCATTGGTTAGCGCGCTGGAGTTGCACTCGGTAGGCCCGGGTTCGATTCCAGCCACTGCCAAAACTGCCGCCGTGTTCATGCGGAGTACGATCACGTTAAACATGTGGGTCCGAAAGTCCTTCCGAGAGGTTGGTGGTAGGGGAAGGAGGGCACGGTCCCTGTGGATGCCTCCCCCACTGGGTTCCGGTCTAAATTGGGTGGCACTTCCCGGCCGTCCAAACAGTTACCTTACACCTTTCTGGTAGGTCGGACAGTCTGGGTTTCAATAACAACAGTATATTTATATTCATAAGAATTTTAAATCGGATAAAAAATTAATATTCCCTAACTCAGAAATACTTGCGATTAAAATATTGAGTAATATTTAACTGGAAACTTGAGCAAAAAAAGGAGGTCGAAATTTATAAAAGCAAAATCTTTGAACCTCTACGTAGTATGTATATTGAAAAGAATTTTAAGCCGAATAAAAAATTAATACTCCCCCCCAAATTAAAAAATATCAATACATATATATATATATATATGTATATATATATATATCATATTTAACTGAAAACCGGTATGAAACAATCTGATGTGGCAGCACATGACTTTCCCTACATACTCAAATTCATTTTCTCTTTCTTTCTTACATATTTCATTAAATTAAGTTTAATTGCTCCAAATAACACAGATAATTATTTAAACATTGCACTGAATTTGTATAGTTCTAATACAGTTTTCATTTTCGTTTAGCGACTGTACATATTTTCAAATCCGACGTAGCAAAAATGCTAAAAATCTAAAATATCTCGTGAACGGTCCTAACGTTATGGAGTTGGTGCCATTATTTCCGTCGTCAAAAATTACGTATAAAACAAGTAATTAATCAATACATTTGAGCATACAAAGTCATGCCGAATCGTTAAAGCTAGCGAGAGTCGATTTCGGTGGAGTTCAGGATAATATTACTTTTTTGACTGAAAGTATTCCTTCGAAAAGGTGATAAAACTGATAAGGCCTGATGAATCTGATAAGAGCCTTAGTACGGATTAAGATATTGGATTTAGATTTTGTTATGTTTTTATATTGTTTTTATTTTGCCTCAAAATTTCTAATTAAGAAATCTTGATCAATTCCTTTAAATGAAATAGTAAACAACAGCTCTAAATATACGTTACATATACATTTCTGAATACACATACTCGACCAACCTTTTTTTTTTTTAAATATAAAAATTATGTTTAAAATTTCACTTTTACGAGAACACAACACAGGTAAGAGATTTCTTCTAACCCGATGTCGTTGAATGTCGTCAATGGTCTTATCTTGTTACGAATATGAATACCGAATTTCACGGGATTAGCTTATAGCTTATACTTTCAGGAAATATCATACTTCCTGTAATAAAGTAAAATTTCTAATATCTCGATAATGGCTTATGGTAACTTTTAAATAATAGTGGCCGTTCCTTTCTTGCTAAAAGTACTTGAAAATATTCTATCACACTGATTTGATAAAATAATATGTATTCTTTTATTACATTATCCATTTTAAATGAAAAAAGTCATTTTATAAGAACGGCGCAAGTAAATTACATGTTGACGCCATTCACGCTTAAATAATTAACAACGCATGCTGATGCCATTCGTTTAAAAAAAAATCTGATGTGGGCAACACATGACTTTCCTTATATAAAGTAATAAATTTACTATTTTACAGTAAAAAAAAATAGGTTTTTCTTATAGTAGATACTAATATTCTTTCCAAGATATTGAATTTTCAACAATTGGTCGTCATTTTCATTGATTTAGCGTCATTTTTATCCATTTGGCGAGATTTTCATTAATTTCGCAACATTTCAAAAAGTCGCCAAGTTGGCGACATTCCGCCAAATTCGTCACCAAAATCTCGCCAAGCGTTATGGACGAAGAAATAATTCCTTCTTACAGCAGATAAATGATTATTGGCGTTCAAATACAAAATAATTACTCAAAGTATCTTTTTCATGAATGGAACGAGCTAGATCCACGAGAATGATGTCACCCAATTTATCGCATGGTATCAAATATGAAAAGTGAACGTGTTTCTCTATAGGAATTTTTTTTTTTTATATGACTTTTTGATAATTTTTTTGAAATATGTGCAATATCTCGAGAACGGTTCATGTTAGCGTTCTAAAATTTATGTCAATCGTTTTCTAATGAAAAATTACATAAGAAATGTTTATTTGCGTAACTTTTATTAGTGGTTTTGATTTTTTGACGATTTTTTCAAAATTTCATTCGAAAATTTAGGGGGGTTCTGAACATTCGATTACGTATAAAAACAATAGGCTTCCAGTGTTTACGGATTGTGATTTTTGTACCAAATTTGGTTCAAATCGGCCCATTCGTTCGTCAGTTATCGTCTCCACAGACTCACTGACACACACACACACACACACACACACACACACACACACACACACACACAGACATCACCTCAAAAATGTTTGATTCGTGATCAGGGATGCTTGAAACGTGCTCTCCCGTCGAAAACTCGAATTCGAATTTTCGACCCCGTCACAATACTTTCCTTATACATTATGTATATAAGGAAAGTAAAAAGTGATAATGCCATTCGTTTTTTAAAAAATCTGATGTGGGCAACACATGACTTTCCTTATATAATGCAATGAATTTACTACTTTTACAGTTAAAAAATGTTATTCTTATAGTAGATACTTGTAGTCTTTCCAAAATATTGAATTTTCTTCAATTAGTCGTCATTTTCAGTGATTTAGCGTCATTTTTTTATCAATTTGGCGAGATTTTTGTTAATTTGGCAACAATTAAAAATGTCGCCAAGTTGGCGACATTCCGCCAAAATCGTCGCCAAAATCTCGCCAAGCATTATGGACGGAGAAATAAGTTACTCTTACAGCAGACAAATAACTATTGGCTTTCAAATACAAATGTATTACTCAAAATATCTTTTTTCATGAATGGAACGAACTAGATCCACGAGAATGATGTCACCTAATTTATCGCATGATATTACATATGAAAAGTGAACATGTTTCTCAATAGGAAATATTTTTTTTTTATTTTATATAACTTTTTGGTAATTTTTTTGAAAAATGTGCAATATCTCGAGAACGGTTCATGTTAGCGTTCTAAAATTTATGTCAATCGTTTTCTAATGAAAAATTACATAAGAAATGTCTATTTGCGTAACTTTTATTAGCGGTTTTGATTTTTTGACGATTTTTTCAAAATTTCACTCGAAAGTTTAAGAGCGTTCTGAACATTCGATTGCGTATAAAACCAATAGGCTTCCAGTGTTTATGGATTGTGAGTTTTGTACCAAATTTTGTTCGAATCGGTCCATTCGTTCGTCGGTTATCGTCTCCACAGACCCACTGACACACACACACACACACACACACAGACATCACTTCAAAAATATTTGATTCGTGATCAGGGATGCTTGAAACGTGCTCTCCCGTCGAAAACTCGAATTCGAATTTTCGACCCCGTTACAATACTTTCCTTATACATTATGTATATAAGGAAAGTAAAAAAATGTGATGATGCTATTTGAAATGCCATGAAATAAAAATAAAATTTCTAAAATTATGCCATTATATTTTAAATAAAACTAATACATATAAAAATATTCTTATCTCTAACGTTTTTAATATAACTATTTTTACAATATTTTTTTCGATTTTCGAATAAAAAATGTTCAAAAATTGAAAGGCGTTCCTCTGATTCGATATTCCTGCAGTAATCAATAGGTTTCTTATTGTTACTAATTGAAATAATTCTACCCTATTTCCTCAGAATCGCCCACTTTCATAACTAACTGTCCACAGACAGATACATAGACATTGTTAAAAAAAATGCTTCATTGCTATTCGAGAATTCTCACAGAATGTAAATTTATCAAAATGCAAAAGTTTAAATTTTTGACCCCCAACACAATACTTTCCATTTTCATATGTATTGTAAGGATTGTAAGTCATAAGCGAATTTTTCTAACTATATTCCCGTTAATGCATAATATTTCTTAAAACAGATCATCAGTATATACAGTATCCGATATTCGTTTTTTTTTTTTCTTTTCTCGTTAAATCTAGTCCGACATTGAAACTTTTATTCTCTGATTATTGTATAATCATTGAATAATTGATAAAATGGTCAGCTTGGAAGCAGTCCAGTAGAGTATGTAAGAAATTTGGCTGAATTCCAAAGAAAGAGATAAAATGTCCCAAAACGTACACGCTATATTTATTTTCGACGTGACACAACTGCTTATTATACCTTATTCATTAAAGTAATAGTAAAAATAACCTTGTTCGACACATTTTTTTAATATTCTTGCTGAAAATTCAAGGTTATAAAATTTGACGTTTCATATGCATTTTAGATTTTTAACTGCGAAAATAACTTATTGTATATTTACTTGTTAATACCAAAGGAACAAAATATTTTTAATTTAATATATTACGAACATAAAATTTAAAATGTAATTCTTAAATTTAACAATAAATTTAAGGAAGTGTGCAACGATTTTTAAAGGCAAAATATTATTTATTTATTTTAAATATTAAAAAAAAATGTTCAGTTACATAGTGTACTATTTAAAATGTATATAATAGTTTCTATTACAAAGATATTACGAATAAGTTAAAAATTTCAGGTTTAAAATTTGAATATTATTGACAAGATAATATGCAAGAGAATTTTGACTTTCAAGAGCTAAAACTAGTACAAAATATATGTAGATTTTTTTAATAAATCATTATGATTACTCGTATTGATTGACCTATTATAAAATATGTCAAAAATATGCCTTGCAACAAAAATAAAATCAAAATTTTGTGTTGCTGGCAGTATAAACCCCAACTCTTTGAGATGAATTTTTCTTATTAAGCATTCTAAGCTTCTAAAAAGTTTTTAAAATCTGAAAAAGAATGGGCAATAGTCCAAAAGATGGTATTAGGATTAGGATTTAAAAGGTTAAAACCAAATACATCTATTTTTATTTCTAATAATATAATTGTTATAAAAGTTATGAAAGTACAGTTTTTTACCTAAAAATTGTTTATGTTCTTCTCACTTTCTATTCTATTTTAATTGTCAAAATAATGAGTGCAGCAGACTTACTCGGTGATATTCACTCTTTCATTATACTAGATTGAATATATGTTTGTCCGGAGCTGCCATTCGTAAAGCATTCATCCAATTCAGATGAAATTTAGTATATTTTTAGTGAAATTTGAATCCTTTTCCGATTATTTTTTGCAATGGTATATGAAAAATAAGGGGTATAGAGGTACTTATAGGTGAAGACGAAAATGTAACCTTACAGAAAGGGGGTTGCATCATATGTCATTTTAAATGTCTTAATGAGTAGAGCTAAAATTATAATGTATCGAAACATATTATATTTTTATATATAGATATTATATACAGATTGAATAAAAATCATTTTTTAATCTGTGTACCCCATATTGGCATACCAAGACCGTTTAGCCGATCAGGATAAAATATGGTACAAAGTTAGGTCTATATGAGTACTCATCTTTTGCTAAATTGAATCTGGAATAACTGAAAAAGTTCTTCCTTCTGCAAGTTCTAATTCTCATTATGCAAAAAGTTAATAGGGCAGTGGCTGATTAATAATATTAGGGCCGATTTTATCAAACTCCTTCTGGCGTTACTGTTTTCCGACATTACAAATTATAAGATAATTTGCCAATAGCGATGTCTATTATACGCTGACATCAACTTACGGTAATTAAATAACAACTATAACTATATATGTACGATAATTACATAAGATTTAATATGTACGATAATTAAATAGAAACGAACTATAACAAAATAGTAACGAGATTCACTTTTTCAAATTAAATTACGAAAATGTAAATAAATCATCGACATATAAGAAACACAATTAGAATTAGAATTTTGAAATTTAGGAATCTATCTCAAATTGTCAGTTTTATATACTAAAGCATTAGTTTCTAATTATTAAAATCTGCATAGCGGATGTAGATAATTTTTCTAACTATTAAGTTAGATTTGCTCGAAATCTAAGTTAATTTATTATTTCGAAATAGTTTTACATATTGTCATCAAGAAAAGAGCTCGATTTTGATATACAATTTAATGCTATAATCTTTGTGCAGTGGCTCTTATACATCATTATTTAGTTGGGAAAGCAGTTAAAGTCATTTAAAGTCAAGAAGTACAGTATTATATAGGGAAAGTTGTGTGCTGTCCATATCAGATTTTTAATTTTATGTACCATAAATATTGCTAAAAAATCGAAATCGTTTTCTATGTCACATTGGTTTAACATCAATAAAACTGTATTATGAACATTGAATGCGAAATTTAAAAATCTGATGTAGGCAGCACATGACTTTCCTTATATAATGCAATGAATTTACTCCTTTAACAGTAAAAAAATAATTTTTAAGATCCACAGTACTACGTTTTAATCGTTGAATCGTATTTTATCGATTTTCCGGATGACAACATGTAAAACTATTTCAAAATACCCAATTAACTTATATTTCGCTCAACTCCAAATAAACAATAATCAATATACAATAATCAATAATCAGTAAACAATAATCAATATTGATAGCATCCTCAATAAGCGATATAGTCCATATATTAAAATATTTTAATAATTCATCAATTAGGCATCATTTTCATTAATTTAGCGTTATTTTTGCAATTTTGGCGATATTTTTATCAATCTGTGGCGATATATATTTCCAAGTTTGCCAAATTCATCACCAAGTGTTACAGACAAACGGAGAAAAAAGCATTTCTTATATACTAGAAGGAATACCTGTCATATGACGGAAATCAGAATTTACAAAACATTACTTCCCATTTGGCGTCATTTTTATAATTTGGCGAAATGTTTGTCACTTTGGCAACATTTAAAACAGTCGCCAAGTTGGCAACGTTTCTCTAAATTTCTCGCCAAGCGTTACGGACGGACGGAGAAATGAGTTTTTCTTATAGACTACTCCTATGTTATTTCCAATATATTGAACTTTCATCAATTAGTCGTCATTTTCATTGATTTAGCGTCATTTTTAACAATTTGCCGACATTTCGTTAATTTGGCAACATTAGAAAAGTCGCCAAATTGACGACATTCCGCCAAATTCGTTGCCAAAATCTCGCCAAGCGTTATGGATGGAGAAATAAGTTATCCTTATAACAGATAAATGACTATTGGCGTCCAAATACAAAAGTATTACCCAAAGTCTCTTTTCTCATGAATGGGAACGAGCTAGATCCACGAGAATGATGATGTCACCAAATTTATCGCATAATATTACATATAAAAAGTGAACATGTTTCTCAACAGTTAATATTTTTTTTTATTTTATGTGATTTTTTGATAAATTTATTTTAAAAATGTGCAATATCACGAGAACGGTTCATGCTAGCGTTCTCAAATTTATATCAATCGTTTTCTAATGAAAAATTACATAAGAAATGACTATTTATGCAACTTTATTAAAGGTATTTGTTTATTGATTATTTTTTCAAAATGTTATTTGAAAATTTAGGTGGTTCTGAACATTCAATTGCGTTTAAAAACAATAGGCTTCCAGTATTCCCGGATTGAAATTTTTGTACCAAATTTCGTCCGAATCACTTCATTCGTTCGTCAGATATCGTCTCCACACACACACACACACACACTCTTACACACACACACACACACACACACGCACACACACACACACACATTGACACACACGCACTTACACACACACACACACACACACACACAGCCATCACTTCAAAAACGTTTAATTCGTGATCAGGGATGCTTGAAACGTGCTCTCCCGTCGAAAACTCGAATTCGAATTTTCGACCCCGTCACAATACTTTCCTTATACATTATGTATATACATTATGTTATATCACTTGCTGTCCACATCATATAATATATGCTAAAGTTTAAGCAAAGCATCTTAAAAAGACTGCTAAGAATAAATCTAGCCCAATAATTTTCCAAAATCCCGTGAAGTTCTTTAGTTCAATTTCACTGAATGGCTGCTTTCAAGGCGGATGGTATTGAATGAATAACAGTGTTTACAAACAGAAATGTTATCAGAGATTTATTTATCGCATCAGAGTGACCTCTTCGTTTGCAGCCGATGATGCATAGAGCTACTCCTTGTATTAGGCACAGTCGCTTGAGGCCGGTGCATGGTTGTTAGAATGAAAAGAATTATAGCACAGTTGCAAAATCTAAAAATCTGGTGATTTCGTGGGAGTTTATTACCTACAAGAATGGACATGAGGTGAGTGATGTTCCTCGTTGCTTTCCTTGCGTGCATAGCATAATGCATAGGTGAAGTATTTTGAAGGGGTTGACAGGAAAATTCGAATTAGAATATTTGACAGATTTACACGAGATACCTGAATGTTCTCGACGCGATATGTCTATATGTGTATGTGTCACTATTATATAAATAATATTGTTTAACTTTCCTTTTAATGCGTAGTATGAGGTCAAAAGTTTGCCTCTCTGATTTTGATAGATTTGTACTTTTGCGTCATCTCTGAACACGAATCAAGCATTTTTAATGTTATCTCTGTGGACTTTTAACCAAATCAAGATATATATATGAAATGTGGAGTGATTATTTCCATCGTTAACTATAAAACAAATCGATTGATATTCAGGGATATCAGATGCGGGAAAGCCCTCAATGTTATTAGCACTATTTTTCGAAAATATATTATAAAATATTTACGATAGAATATACAGTCGAACCTCGATATGTCGAATTTGAAGGGAGGAGAAAAAAATTCGAGATATCAAAAATTCGAGATATCGAAAATTTGAAAAATTTAAGGAATTCATAAGAGTATATACATAATAGTCCTGTACTTTACGCATTTTTAAAAAAAATCACTTACTTTATCTTGTAGACAGAGAATTGGGTATTACGCAAGAAAATGCTGACAACAAATAAAGCGAAGCTTGAAATGATTGGATACACATTTAATGTAATACTATGTACGTATATACATTATTAAAATTTAATCTTGAATTTCTTTACTTTGCAAAATAGTCATCTATGACAGTTTGGTTACAGGTACTGAATCACATTTTCCAAATGAGCTAGGCTGATCCAAATGAGCTTAATTTTGTGGCGATAGTTTACTTTAAAACTCTGAATAATATCTTGGTCCAAAGGCTGTAACTTAGAAGTTGTGTTTGGTGGCATGAAATGAACTTTCACGGATTTTAATTTCAGCATGCTATTATGCGCTGTACAGTAGTCCAAGAAGAGAACAATATCGCGATTTTCACGGGATATTTTTCTGTCTAGTTCCTTCACCAATTAGTGAAAATTTCGGCAGTCATCCAAGCCTTATTGTTCACAAATAAGTCATTGGAAACGATTTCATTCCTGAAAAACATCGGGGTTTAGCAGATTTACCTATCATGAGGTTTGAGCCTTTCTGAACCATCCATATTAGTGCAAAATAGCACAGTTAATCTTTCTTTGCTTCTTTTCCCGCCATGACATGCTTCACCTTTAATGGCCATAATTTTATCAGGCATACACTTAAAAAACAGTCCTGTTTCATCTGTATTAAACACATTTTTGGATCGTATTTTTCCAAATGAAAAGATGAAAATGGTAAGATGATCCAAATGGTAAGATGAAAAAAATCGAGATATCGAGAGTTTGATTAGAAAAATTTCGAGTTAGAGTTTGTTTTACATTAGTTTTATACCGTGCGTGCAGGGAGATGAAAATATTTCGAGATATCGAAAATTTCGAGATACCGAGGTTCGACATATCGAGGTTCACCTGTATTAAAGAAATAGCACTGCATATGTAATTTAATTTTTTTTATTTAAAATCGAATAACATATTTTATAGAACTATGGCATGCACCATCAAGACAATGTATTTTTTTTAATCAAAAATGAAAAATCTGATGCGGACAGCACATGACTTTCCTTGCAGACTTATATCCAAGTTCTCTTTATTTTAATTAAATTTGATTCACTTTTATTTCAATTTTCGTTCTCATTTGGTAACTGAACTTATTTTCAAAGGTGACGTAGAGAAAATACGAAAAAACTAATATGTCTCGAGAACGGCTAGTCCTAGTGTAATGGAGTTGGTCTTATTCTTTTCTTCATTAAAAATTACGTATAAAACAAGCATTTAATGGATGTATTTGAGCATACGTAATTCTTTATTTTAGATTTTAACGATTTTTGAGGGCCATTTTGCAATAAAAGGCAGGTTATTTTATTCCGAATCGTACCAAAATCTAATCAGCACCAGGGTGACCCACAAGCGACTTATCTACCGAATTTTGTAAAATTCTGTCTATTAGTTTTTCAGCTAAAGTGGATACAGGCTTTTTAGGGCCATTTCGCAAAAAAAAAAGCGGATTTTTTTATCCCGAATCGTGTCCAAAACTAATCAGCACCAGATTCGCCCACAAGTGACGTATCTACCAAATTTTGTGAAATTCGGTCAATTAGTTTTTTAGTTAGAGTGGATGCAAAATCTGCACAGATAGACAGACACACAGACAGACAGACAGACACAGAGACACACACACAGACGTCACTCTAAAAATTGTTTTTTCGTATTCTAGAGGTCTCGAAACGTGTAGATCCGTCGAAAACTCGAGTTGCGGTTTTCGGCATGATTCCAATACTTTCCCTATACATTACCATGTATTGCAGGGAAAGTAAAAATATGTACATATAAAATTAACTAACCTCACTATCAAATAACTCGATATCCCCTTTAACAGTTCTATATCCTTTGGGTAAGTTGAACGGCCTAGATAATAAATAAAAAAGTACTTTTAAATAGAAATAAATTGACTCCAATGATAGATAACCCATTAACTCCATGTCCGATTTTTTAAACTTTATTTTCTGCAATATTTTCACTTCTACTATTTGTTAGTTAAAAATATATATATATATATATTTACGTTTGCCGATTTTTTTAAATCGGCTTTAATAGGTTAAAGAGTTATTTATATGAAGCCATTTCCTAGATATTAGAATTTTGCTTTCCTAATAAAGAGCACGATGTCTCTCAAAAGAATGAAGCAATTTCCATCATATTTTTTATGCTTATTTTAATAAGCTTCCATGAATCTATTGAATTTGGGTGAGATCTAGTTATGAAAAGACCAGTTTTGTTATTTTTTTCTCACAAAAGTAAAATAAGTTAATTTAGCAGGAAAATCATATTCTGTACACTCTTTTTTTTATGATTTATCAGACTTTTATGGGGCTCATTTAAATTCATCGACAATTGAACAGTTCTGTACACTATTTACTTTATTCATATCTATTTTAAATTTTGTGTTTTGCAAAACGAGTTTCTTTTCTGCATAATCATGTTACCGTTTTCGTTTCAGTGTACTGGAGTGGCGAAGGGGATATGTCCGACAACTCTGCCCTGGATCGCATCGCTCATCAAAATTCCGCAAGTATTATGAGTTTCCAGTCGAATTTATCCAACAGCACTACTTCAGCAAGCTTCCATTCTCAACTATCTGAACAGTGCGATTCGAAGGTAGGAAGGAGTTCAAGTACTTTTGTAAACTGACAATATCGCATGCACTGAAATCTGCTTCTCGGGTATTTTTAACTTTCTAATAAATAAGGCTACAAATACGAGCATGTAACTACAATAATTCGCTCAAACTTCTGTCTTAAGGGGACGGTGGACGTTGAAATGAGCAAAAATCGACTAAAAAGAGTTTTTATTTTAATATATAACATTATTTTACACATTTAACCTTTTGCTTGCGGGTGGGACAGCGTCCATCCCAAACGAAGAACCTCCCAAAAAGAGAGGTATTTGACATACCCTATCTCAAACAGTTCGATCCCCCTTTGCAGGTATTGGCGTCCATGGAAATCGCCGGCAGAAAAATTGCACATGCTACAGCGTATTTCTGGGAAGCATTTCAAAATGATTTAATTACTGTATGAATACCTGCTGTGCAGCAGGTGCAATTTTCCTGCCGGCGATTTCCATGGACGCCAATACCTGCAAAGGGGGATCGAACTGTTTGGGATAGGGTATGTCAAATACCTGTCTTTTTGGGAGGTTCTTCGTTTGGGATGGACGCTGTCCCACCCGTAAGCAAAAGGTTAAATGCATTTTTTTTTCGAAACGGAAATTTCAAAGGTTATACATTTTTAAAATACTCCATGCGTCTTAATTTTTGTTTGAGATGCATGAAATTTGGCAAAAAGACACCTTTTATACTTTTTAATGAAACTGGGTATGCATTTTATAATTGGACTTCATTGAGGTAATTAAAAGTGAATAAGAACCTAATTAAATGATGAACGTTAAGTTTCAATGCAGAAAAATATTTTTAAAAAATGGACTTTCTAAGGGATTTAAAAGTAAATACCCAAATTTATTTATTATGTGTTTTTGAGTGATCATAATGCAAAATTAATCAAAAATGTGAACAAATGGCACGCAAGGAGCATTTTCAAATTTTAGTTAAAAAAAATTAAATTAAAAAAAATACAAAATTATAACAAAATTGAAAAATTTTCATGGTATTTTATATAATAATGTTAAGAGGAATATGTATAAAAATTTTCATGTTTCAAAGTCAATAAATAAATAAAGAAGATTTCAATGTCTACCGTCCCCTTAAATATCCGTAAACGTAAATATTCATCAACATAAACGGTTGATTATATGTATACCAACTAGTTTTGAAAACAAAAAATTACTTCATTTCGTACTGTACTATTTCGCGCTACATAATTTCGCAGTCTTTGATTCACACGCATATTTGCAATATTTTTTGCGCATGCTTTTTATGTTGATTGCTATTGCTCAAGTGTTTTCTTAATTCGTTCGTTTTGGTATGTATTTTATCATAAGCACTTAAATTCATAGTTTTATTTCCTGGGAGATTGTTTTGAAACTTTCTACTGTTTTTTTCCTTCTTCCTAGCTTTTTTTTTTCTATTTTTTTTAGCAACGATTTTCTTCTTGGGTCACGTGACGCGCGTATTTATTGGCGGATTCCTCCGCATTTGCTGATGTGGTTTCATCATCTTTTTATCTTGAAGGTGCTGAGGGAGCTAGCAAGTGAGTTAAGTGCTGCTAAATGAAAAAATGGGGAGTTAATATGAAGGTGGTTCAGGGTATTGAACCTTTACAGGGATTTTAAAATTATATCACACTTATAATGTTCAAGACACGCAAAATGCTAAAAAAATTCAGATGAAATTGAAAGTGATGGGAAAAATATGTGAACCGTTGCCAAGTACTAAAGAAGCCAGAATGCTCTCGTATTTAATTTTTAAAATTCGAAATATATCGAAAAATTCTATGTCACATAATTAGAAATAACATATTTTAAATAATTTTGTGAAAAATATAATGTTCCTGTCAAGGTTAGTTTTCGTTGTTTTAACTCTCATTAATTCGAATTATGAATAATTTGAATTTAATTTAACGCCCAGACGCATTCGAATTTAATTTTACGCTCAGTCGCATTCTATCTAATTAATGATATTCTGCAGTATATGGGATACTTTTTTTTCTTTTGCTTTCACAAAGTTTAGTAACTTCCTATTTGGAACGCTAATTAACAAGATATTTTACTATCATGTTTGTTTATATAACTTATTAAATCTATTCCAGTGTTATAATTGTTGTGGGGTATATGAAAACTTTTAAATGAAAGACAACAGTGAAGTTGATCTTATCATATAGCTCAGTGAGAATGACTGATTGAGTGATAAATTTACAGAGTAAATTACGCATTTTACAACATAAATTACAGCATAAAAGCTTTAAACTTTGTATACAAGTGGAACTTGGCCTATAACTAGTGAAATAAAAATTAGAAATCTTGGATTTTTATTTCAAAAATTTATAAATCTCGTAAACCTTTCTGATACCATCATGAGCAGAAAATATATCTTAAATATCCTTAATTAACTCTATTGGTGAACAACCAACTATTCTTGAGATATTTGAATTTATAGTTATAATAGACGATTTTTTAACACTTTACAACAAAATTGAAAAGTGTTTATGACTTTGTTCATTCTGTCTGTCTGTCTGTCCGTTAGCACGATAACTGCCGTAAAAATGACTTAATCAAAATGAAATTTTAGTATGTTGTTCAGACGGTCTGTAGAACCTATGGGAATATAAATGAATAATATTACCCAATTAGTTTTGGATTGAACCCGGGTCGAAAAAATGAAATACATTGAGCCCTATGGGACCTAATTTTTCAAACATTTTTTAAGCGGATTTAAAATTCACAAATTGCTTCGAAAATTTTAGGTAGTATTCAAATTGTTCCATAAAATATATAAAAAAAATTCAGCGAAATATATTCAGTAGTTTTTTAAATAAAAATTAAAATAATAATTACATCTCTTATATGAAACGATCACGTGACCATGATATGAAACTATCACATGACCCACTTCAAAATGATATATGGCATCCATCTTGTTTCAAAATCGTGATTTTTAAGTTCTTTTTAATTCATATTGAGTGTTGTATCTGTCCTAAAACTACTTTATTTTTGCTTAAATTCTGCGCATCTACATACTGAAACAACGCAATGACAATATATTTGAGTTTAAATGCTCATCCAAATTTGATTATTTCTACAACTAAGCCTATTTTTCACCTATGTAAAATTCAAACAGCAAAATATATAGAATGAGTTGTATTAGAATTCCTGTATTTTTTTAACACAAAATAATTTAGTCCATGGAGTCTGCATGGCTGATATGAATGAAATATTAATTGATTTCATAAAGAGAAGGACGATTTTTTTCGATGAAGTTTCAAGCATAGAGTTTAATTTTTTGTAGCTCCATGGTCTTAAACAAAATGTTTAAATAAAATAAATTATTATAGTATTGTGATGAATGAAATGAATGGGAGAAAGTTATGAATGAAACCCTGTTTTTATAGAGAGATCCAGGCGTGTTATTTTTTCCATGACGTCATTTGAATTAATTTCAGTTGTTTTCGATGAAGTTTTCAAATATAATAAATTATCGTAGTATTATGATAATTCTAAAACTATTACCGAGGAATGTATAACATTTTAGAGATGTTTAAACCAGGCAATTTATATTTCAATGCCGTCATTTGAATGAAGTTCATTTTTTTCGATGAAGGTTTAAGTTTTCAAATATAATAAATTAATGCAGTATTGTGATAAGTTTCAAAATATTACCGAGGAATGTATTGCATTTTAGACTTGTTTAAATAAAATTGCAATGAAGTTGGAAAGTGTTTCATAATCAATGCTTTAAGCATGATTGATCTTTCTTGTTATTATATTTCATAATTAAATTTTTACTTTCTCATACGTAGTATTGAGAAAGTATTGTTTTCACGAAAATTTTCGATTTCGAGTTTTGATGTCAATATTTATTTTAGGACACCCTGAACACGTTTTGACTATTTTTGAAGTGGTGTCCGTCCGTCTGTCTGTCTGTCTGTCTGTCTGTCTGATGTCTCTGGTCGATTTTTTGTGTACACAATAGCAGTCACAAATATTAACGGATTTTCACGAAACATTATATTTGTTATCAAAAATTCAGAACGAGATAGAATTATTTTTAAATTCGAGCGAGAACTTCGAAATTTATTCGAAATTTTATATTTTTTCCCATGGCAGCGTAGAATAAAATTTGACACAATCATGCATTAGAGGGTTTATTTTTGGATCAGTGATCACGAGACTTAATAGTTTCAATCATTGTTGTGAAAAATAGTCGTGATACATTTTTTTGCCCGTGACGTCATTAGCCCCCATTGGGGGGAGGTACATTGTCAAGTATATAGTTGTAATCATTATATCACGTCATTATAATATAGTTATCACCAGTTAAGTATATAGTTGTAATCATTATATCACGCTATAGTTGTAATCATTTGGGCTCACGATACAGATTTTTCATAAATTTTTCTTGTTAAAGGGCATATCCCCCAGGAAATGAATTCTAGTATGAGAAAGTCGAGTTGAGCCACACTTCAGTTAATTTTTGCAATTTTTGATTCATTTATAACCATAATAACAGTGTTATACTTTTAACACCTAGATTCATCTAATCAAACTATTGGAAAAATAGATTTTTGGATTAAAATGTTTGAAAAGAAGAAAACATACACTGATTGGAGATGAAATATTGTTTTGCATACCGCAATTTCCGGATTGACATAACTATAAAATGTGCTCCATTTATATGCTTTAATTTAAAACGGCTTTTGATATTCAGAACTTTTATTGTGAAGGTGGTACATTTAGTAACCTGTAGAAATGGCTAGTTTCAAAATATTATTTGGCAATCTGTTACACATAAAGCACAGAAAAAAGAAATAATTTAACACTTTTAGAAAGAAAAATTATAATTGGTTAATTATAAACTTTTGAGATGACCGTATAATTTGAATGATTCACTCATATTTGATTTCATTTGATAATTATAGTTTTCTAAGCTGAAGTATTTTAAAACTTTAAAATTGACTCAGAGTAATTGATATATTTTAAATGCTGATATAAAACAAAATTCTTCCCCTATAATGCATAGTATATGTATAGAGACATTCTTGTAATGAGGTAGAAAATTCGAAATCGAATTTTCGATGAATTTACATGTTTTGAGCACTCTAAAACAGAAATTAAATACGTTTAACGTAATGTGCCTGTCTGTGGAATGTATATATCCACTCTAGCTCAAAATTCAGTCGTACTTTCATGAAATTTGGTCGTCTGGTGTGGATTAGATTTTGGGGTGAATTGGAAAGATAGAAAAAAAGAACTAGCTTTACTTTTCAAAATGGCCCTCAGAAATTGAAAATAATTAATTAAAAGAACAAATATGCTTAATTATAACAGTAAAATGTATGTTTTACGCCAAATTTTGATAACAAAACAAATGAAACCACTCCCATTACGCTAAGATA
Source organism: Amaurobius ferox (assembly GCA_951213105.1). Classification (NCBI taxonomy): domain Eukaryota; kingdom Metazoa; phylum Arthropoda; class Arachnida; order Araneae; family Amaurobiidae; genus Amaurobius; species Amaurobius ferox. The sequence goes on along the minus strand of OX578135.1, from coordinate 144,556,153 downwards.
AACAGTTTTTAAAGCATTTTAATTTTTTTTTTAATTTTACTTTAGCGAGTTAGCATCATTTTAAACTGCACAATTGCCAAATAAATAAAAACACATTAGTATTTAAAATTGCATGTTCGGTGTAATTTAAAATATGTATCGATTTCATGTGTTATTTTGTGCGCTAAAACAAAATTTAATTAATATAAATTATGCCAGAATGAAAAAAATTAATTTTGAATCTGTAGAGAAAGTCATATGCTGCCATGTCAGTCCTATGTAGATTAAGAAAATGTGCACATTACGCTTTTATATTTTGTATATTCAGTTTTTTGTTTTGTTTGCAATGAAGTAGAATTAAATCTTGAAGATGTATATGTGTGTGTGGTCTGTAGCCGGAAATCTAAGAGTCGTACGGCCATGAAATTTAGTACACAGGTACTTCAGGACCCTGGAAAGTGCACCTTGGCGATGATTTTTTTTTTAATTCGAATTATTATGTTTCTTTTAATTTGGTAATTTTATGTTTTAGCACGATTTTCATCGATTCTTGCACGATTCTCGCCCGAACTTAGCTACCGAAAATATTTTCACGAGTTTCTATCTTGGCATCATCGGAAAGATCGAATTACGTTCTTTCCAACAATGTTTGAACCGAATCCATAAGACAATTCCTTCATACTGTTTTAAGCACATCGAAATTTATACTTTTTAGATCTGATACTTATTTTGCGGCATCCAACAAACTAAGATTAGCAGAATTCTATAGTTTTGCAAAAAGTTGCGTGCATATATATCTTCGCATTCTAACAACAACAAAAAAAAAAATTAATACGTAATTTCATTTCCTGTGATTTTTTAAGCGAATGCATAAAAATTCAGGTTATGGTTTCCGCAATAAAGTTCGGTGGATTTTTTGACCTGTCGACTGCGCATGCCCGAATGGCGGCGGAATTTAAGCCACAGCTACAGAAGGGGGAATCCTTTTCTACAGAAAGGATTGTTTATTTTATTTATTCATTTTTTTAGCTTTTCATATTTGTGGAGCGTTGTGCTTTGCGCTTAAACTAAGGATTTCGCGTTTCGTGGTGATTTGGATAAGTCAATCCTCCGCTCCGACCTGGGGGTTTATGCCGTCTGTGGTGATTTAGATTGAAATTGATTTGGCGATTTGGAAAGTGGGTGGTGTTATTTGAAAATGTATTAAATACCAGGCGCTTATTTAGGACCCGGGCAACTACGGGTAATTCGTTCTAGTTTATTTATAAATATTTTTAATAAAAAAAAAAAGCAGTTTAGTATTTGAAACAAAGCGTTTAAAAATACTGTTTCCAACAAGCACGTTTGCCATTAAAGTGACTATTCTACCTTTGTATTTGCAGGAAGAAATCATAAACTCGATGCTGAACAAAGTGCGATCTCAAAACAAAGTAGAAGCCAGCAAGATTCTCTTGGCAATGTCAAACTCTGTTGAAAACTGTATAGCAATGCGGCAATGTGGTAAGTACTGATATAGTAGATGATCTGCATGGTATAGTCATCCTTTTAGATGCAGGTTCGAAGCAATGGGGAACATGTTATCTATGCTAGCCATGTCATTTTCCTTTCATATTACGTCTCTTGAAACTAATGGTAGTAAACTCACAATTTTGTCAAAAAATATTCTACAATTTTTATAATTAATTAGAGTCTGAGAGATTACATGCCAAAATTGTGAAAATTGGGGTAGGGCGAAATGTGAGCTGAAACCTGTACACGTTTACCGATTATTAAAATTCTTCTAATTCTGACGACTAATTGAATTTTAGGAAATATTTGAAATTAATTATGAGAAACTTTTAAAAGCATTGAATGTCAAAGATTTAGATCAAGCACTAAAGAAACTTATAAATGTATAATAAATGTACATTACGCCTAGCTATTAGTTCAATATCTCAGGAATTGGCAATTAATGTTTATGTCCAGTGACGTTAAGCGTGAGTAGTATGCTCCCCCATACAAAATATTTTATGGTGTCGTAGAATATAGCTAGGGTACTTCACAGTACTTGACACAGGGATTTGTGTTTAGGGCTCGGTCTCCCCCCCCCCCTATCCACACACACACACACTTTAATGTCTCGCTGTTCTGTAGAATTGCAACAACGGTCGCTACGTCACTATTTATGCTTTTTTTAACGTAGAGGTTAGTCAAAATTTAGTAGTGCACCAATTGTTAAAACTTATCACTAGGCAGGAAGTGAGTATTATTAGGCAAAGGCCAGATGTGGTCACCCTGACAAAGAATGCTCTATATCTTCGGATGCTCTATATCTTCGGATATCTTCGGATGCGCTATATCTTCGGATATCTTCGGATGCTCTATATCTTCGACCCTGACAAAGAAAGGGTACTATCCAAGATGAATTTCAACGCTAAGAAAATCTAGCGCGAGCAATCTCTTCACCACAATTTAAGCAGAGACTCCAACTCGTACCTTGCAGTTTGATTCACCATGAGTTAGAGAATTAATGTCTTAACCAGTCGGTCATGGGTTGACATTCAAAAATCGTTGACTATTGTAAAGTTAGTCATGCAGTCATGGGTAGGGGGTTACCAAACAAAAAAATACGAGTGCAGGATAAACGACTTAAACCAAGGTTTAGCTGTATCTCGCCTGATGCAGCTAAAGTCTTGTTTAAACAAAGAAGAGCACAAGAGGACATTTTATTTATTTATTTATTGCTCGTGTGGAGGGTGTGGAGCTTTGAAATGAGGAGGTAATTAATAAAATGAACCCTTTATTTTATAAAAAAAAAATAACCATCGTGCTTTTCAGAGGTACTTCATTTTAACAGTAATTTTTCGTTCTTTTAATATGTAGGCATTGAACTCAACATACTTTAAAAATTGCATACTTTAAAAATAAAAATAAATAAAATAAATAAAAAAAATAATAATAATAAATGCGGTATGTAAAACAAAAAATAAATTTCATACTTTAAAAATTGCATTGGGTAAATATTATGCTCTTCACAGTATAACAGTCAATTTGTTCCGTTCTTTTGTCCGAGTATTAAATTGTTCAGAGTTTTCACAAAAATGACAACACTCTCTCTACTGTTACGTCATGTCCAGAAATGTATATCCAGTAAAATATAATCCGCATTTCAGAAATTCTGAAAACTAGTCTATATTGCATTGAATCAAGTTTAAAAAAAAACTCTACTTCTCATACAGCAGTCTTACTTTCAAAAAATATTTTTATTATTTAGCTTAAAGCGACATGCAAAATTATTGGACTCTAGACAATGCTTTCACGACTACCTAAGGAAAATAAATTTCAAAGATTTTTGTATATGCATTAGAAAAAGGGTATAATTTCTACAATTGTTTGAGTATAAAAATGTAAGTTGAAATGGGGAATTTGTTTTTTTAGATACTATATGATAAACAAGGCATTTGCTTCAACTTGAACTTCTTACACTTGGATTTGTTTCAACTTCAACTTTAAGGTGGGAATCTTATTAAGACTAAAATGCTATTTGTTTAAAAAGATATATTTTTCACTAGGTTGTCTACCGCTGCTGATCCAGCTCTTACACAGCCCGGACGAGAATTCTAACACGTTCCATATGGTACACGCAAAGCGGGTGAACTTTGAGATACGAGAACGAGCCAGCCAGGTCCTCCATAACATAGTCTTTTCTCAGCCGGATGACAAAAAGGGGCGTCGGGAGGCCCGTGTACTTCGATTGCTGGAACAAATCCGGGACTACTGCGATCAACTGAGAAATTTGGATGCTGATGTAGACGACAACCGCAATTGTAAGTTTTAAATTTGCATTTTACGCTGTTTGATCTATTTGTTTATGTAACATTTCTAGAAACTTCTTTTATTGTAATAAAAAAATAGAATGTTTTTATTATTACAAAGAAAAGTATTCATATTGGTAAAAAATGCAAAATATTATGTCTGCTAGGCAACAAAAATTTTGACACGCTTTTCAAAAACTTTTGAAACCGACAGTATGGTGTGACTAATTTTGTTGATCTCACAGCGGAGATTCGCAAAATTAAGGAGAGTAACAAATTTTCTTTCTGCCATTGTATTTACTGCTTGTTTCGTTACTTAGTTTATAAAAAGATAGCCACATTCATTGTTAGCCGTGACCTTCCCGAGTAGCATGTGGATATACGGCCTACGACCTGCTATGTGGGCACGCAAATCGTCAACTGGAGAAGATCACGGTTAACGATACGCCTACTGCGCAGCCGCATACAATAGCTTCTGCGTCGTCCGCTGTGAAGCAGTGCACGCGCCCGCGTAGAGAGTACGTAGGTTTCAACTGACAATCATTCTTTTTAACACTTTACAACAAAGTTGAAAAGTGTTTATGACTTTGTTCATTCTGTCTGTGTCTGTCTGTCTATCTGTCCGTTAACACGATAACTGCCGTAAAAATGACTTTATCAAAATGAAATTTTAGTATGTTGTTCAGACGGTCTGTAGAACCTATGGGAATATAAATGAATAATATCACCCAATTAGTTTTGGATTGAACCCGGATTGAAAAAATGAAATACATTGAGCCCTATGGGACCTAATTTTTCAAACATTTTTTAAGCGGATTTAAAATTCACAATTTGCTTCGAAAATTTTAGGTAATATTCAAATTGTTCCATAAAATATATAAAAAAAATTCAGCGAAATATATTCAGTAGTTTTTTAAATAAAAATTAAAATAATAATAACACCTCTTATATGAAGCGATCACGTGACCATGATATGAAAAGATCACGCGACCCACTTCAAAATGATGTATGGCATCCATCTTGTCTCAAAATCGTAATTTTTAAAGTTCTTTTTAATTCATATTGAGTGTTGTATCCGTCTTAAAACCACTTTATTTTTGGTTAAATTCTGTGCATCTACATACTGAAACAACGCAATGACAATAAATTTGAGTTTAAATGCTCATCCAAATTTGATTATTTCTACAACGAAGCTTATTTTTCCCCTATGTAAAATGTAAACAGCAAAATATGTAGAATGAGTTGTATTAGAATTGCTGTATTTCTTTAACACAAAATCATTTAGTTCATGGAGTCTGCATAGCTGTTATGAATGAAATATTCATTGATTTTACAAAGAGAAGGACGATTTTTTTCGATGAAGTTTTACGCACAGAGTTTAATTACTTGTAACTCCATGGTCTTAATTTTTAAATAAAATAAATTATTATAGTATTGTGATGAATGACATGAATGGGAAATTATTTATGAATGAAATGCTGCTTTTATAGTGAGCCAGGTGTATTATTTTTTCTATGACGTCATTTGAATGAATTTCAGTTGTTTTCGATGAAGTTTTCAAATATAATAAATTACCGTAGTATTGTGATAATTCTAGAATTATTACCGAGGAATGTATCACATTTTAGAGATGTTTAAACCAGGCAATTTATATTTCAATGCCGTCATTTGAATGAAGTTCATTTTTTTCGATGAAGGTTTAAGTTTTCAAATATAATAAATTAATGTAGTATTGTGATAAGTTTTAAAATATTACCGAGGAATGTATTGCATTCTAGACCTGTTTAAATAAAATTGCATTGAAGTTGGAAAGTGTTTCATAATCAATGCTTTAAGCATGATTGATCTTTCTTGTTTATTATTATTATTGTTATGTCCTATTTGAATCATTAAAATTCCATGCTTCCTGATACAGCTTATGTTATATTTATCAATTATAATAGTTAATTTAATATCAATCATCTACACTTTGAGATTGATGAATATTTTTTTAGCAAAAATTCAATCTTTTACACTACAAAATAAAGCTATTCAAAATAAAATGCTTAATTAAAACTTAGTTCAGGTGCTCATCTGAAATTGTTTCTTTCTTTCATAGCCCGATGCGTGGACCAGCATCTTGGACCCGCTGTTGCTGCTCTCATGAAATTATCATTTGATGAAGATCACAGATATGCCATGTGCCAACTTGGTAAGTAACACTCATGTCCATCATATTAATGTTACTTGGGTTTAGATTACGGTGAATAATTTCGTGTTTTACTTCGTAATTCTGAACTAATAACTCAATTATTATCCAGATATTGTGTGACGTATACATTAATTAATTTTATCCGGTTTAATTAAGGTAGGAGGTCCGAATATGACACGATTTCCCAATACGGCCCATCGTGGTATTTTCGATTAGTAGTCATTGAATATTCCAGATTGCACCATAAACTAGGTCTTCATAACGATAGATAATGAACGTGTGCAGGCCACTTGAATTCCATGCTTTTTTCATAAGCAGAAAGACGTTTTAATAATTTCCAATGTAAGTAACATTTCTTGTCATTATCTTTTGTTAATATTTAATCTGATGTGAAACTGGTTATTGTAGCTCTGTTAACCTATTTTAAGATATAAGTGTTTTATCATATCTGTTCATTTTAGTCGCCTGTTTGGTTGAAAACAAATAAAATTGGAAGTACGCAATATGGCCAAGTTCCTATTGCATCAGAAAAAGGTATCACTTACAACAGAAGACAAAGGGCTATTTTCAGACCCCCAGATGTGAAATCTCAAATTTTAAAACTATTTGCTTTATTAACTTCGATGATCCATGTTACATGAATGAGTCTTAAAGTTTGTGGCCATTTTAAGATTATAAATTTTTCGGGAATTTACATTTCTTATAATCTGATTTTTCAACTAATAGGTGCCTTAGAGTAATAAAGATTTTTTGTGTTGCTTTTGTTACATCATGGAGATCTTTTTTTAAAAATTACATAATTTACAAAGTGGTCCATATTGAGCACCCTGCTCCCAATATGGAATCATGTCAACTTTCATATTTCAGCTTATTGCACTTTTTAAATGACAGGCAGAAAAACCTGGTATAACTTAACTCCTCTATTATTTCTTTGAAAAATATTTTGCAGTAGATAAAAGAAAAAAAGCAGTCAAATCTTGCGTGTGCTATAATGGGACCTCCTACCTTATTTATCAACTTTCTTCTATTTCTCGTTGATTCAAATACCTATGTTCAGCTTCAAGAAATGTCGCTTGAACGCGAAATCATTTTGACTTTTTGAATTTTTGCTTAATATAGCATTAAGACATCTGTGATGCAGTGTTGAGAGACTAGCATAAGAGCAAATAAGTAAGCTGAATTGACATTCCGATGAGATGACAATTTTATAGAAATAGGCACAAATATACTTACTTGGGCATCCTTTCCTATTGGAGGAATTGACTAGATTTGATTTACAGGAGAGATAAATATATCCCCAGAGAGTATTATTTTGAAATTTATCTTGTTCCTGGAGAAGAGTATCATTTACTTGAAATGTGTAAAAGTGTAAAAGAATCAACCGATTTCGGAGCAAAAAAGAACCTCTCTCCTTGGGAGCCTTCTTCCTTGAAATGAGACAAAACAGTCACTCCAACAAAAGCAGGAAAACGTGCGTCAACAGAAAAATGTTCATGTGACTCAGGAAGAAAAGTCATTAAATATTTATTTTACGTTATTTTATTAATAAAGTGTTTTAATTTTCTTTTAATTTATACTGAAACTTGGCCACATTATTTTATATTCTGTGAATGTATATTATTTGCAGCGAGACTTTGTTACATGTAGTTTTTGTATTACTTTCAGAGGATAAAATGGGTATTTTCACCCTTCATAAGTTTTATAAGTTTGAAAGCTTCATAGCACATTCAAGTTTTAAGTGATTTTTGCTGTTTGCTACGATAGCACAAACTTAAATAATGAACAGCTCAAAATTAGTGACTTAAGGGTATCACAGTTTGATCTTTAGCATATGAATGGATTGACAGATTTCATTGACACCATAAATTATTTGCATGTTGCTTCGAAATAGATTCTCCCTTTCATCACGCTTTCATCGCATTATAATTTTTCTCAGTCCTGGTTATACTTCGAGTATAAAAGTTTTGTGATATACAGGGTGTCCCAAAAAGATTGAAACGCGCTTTAATTCTTTACCTGTTGGAGATAAGTGGGCAATGTAAATTGCAAAAATGTTGAGAGTCAGGGAAGAAATAAGACTACGTTAATAAAATAGTCCTCCCATTCATTTTCAAAAAGCTACACTTTTTAAATTTTTATACGACCCCCCTTAGACAAATGGACAATTCCGGCCTCTTTTTTTATTTTTTTATTCGATTCGAAATGTTTCAAAACGGACAACGGTATAAAATTTTTTATTCTCCGAGCTGTATTTCATGTTTCATTAGCAGTCAAAGTTCGCCTTTTTGACTGTGGCTGGGAAACAGTCCATTTTGGCGAGTACAGAATGTGACGTCACAATGTTCTTCCGCGGCTCCCGTCATTGGAGAATTGATGCATAAGTTTGGTTATATTCGGAAAGTTCCAATAATTATAATTATTTCTTCAGTCCCAAACTTCCAAATAGTTATCAGTATTGTATCGCTCCAATGTGCCCGACTGCTAGTTTTACATTCTCAGATAAAATATTTATATCTGTGCCAAAAATGTTTTTCGTGAAAAATTATGTGAAGCGCAAGAAGCCAGATTGTGAACAAAATTCACCACTGTCATTAAAGAATGTTCGTTACGCATGCTATTAAGTTTATATTGTTTTAGTAAAATACTTTTTTAGTTAATACTATGAATGCAGAACATGTCAAAGGAGAGAATAAATAACAATAAAATAACTCACTGACTTTGGTTGTCATAACTATTAAACAACTAATTCTTATGCTTCAGTTAATTTTTAACAAAGTCTGAGTAATAATACGAATTTTGCTATCTATCAGAATCAGAACAATAGTAATTTGAAGATACAAAGTATATTAATTACTATGTAATATAAATATTAAAAAAATATATAGCTCATATTAAATTATAACTTTAATTATGAAACGATTACACATAATTACGCATAAAATAATTAAACATAAAATAATTAAATTTCATCAAATTCAATTGAATTTCCTACATCAGAGCACATATTTTGTTTTTTCAACATTGCATAGCAATAAACAAGTTTTGAAACACTATCTATTCCCAACCTGTTTCGAATCTTTGAATGCACAAATGAAAAATTAGAGAATATTCTCTCTATTGCAACACTGCTTGAAGGGCATGTTTAGAGATGTGCAAGTAACTTGCAAAAGTCTTTAGAAATATTACATGCTCTTGCTATACCTCTCCACCATTTAGTAGCATCAGCAGTCTTAATCACTTTATCTGATCCATATGTTTTGTTTTTTATACAAAAAAAAAAAAAAATGTAGAAATTTTAAAAGATTACTTCTATAAATTATTCATAAAAGTTATAAGGAGAAAAGGAGATTGATTCAAATAAGGAGAAAATGAAGATTGATTTCACAAATTCTTATTAATCAATTAATGTTTCATTATGTTTTATCATTTTAATTAAACAAATTAATATTAATGAAATAACTAATTAATATTCTGATTAAGTCTCAATTATATTATGTACAACATTATATTGTTTTTTGTACATTTTTTTTTAATCCAGACATTTTTTCCGGTTTTTGCCGGTTTTTACGAGGTTTTTGCCACTATCCTGGCAAAAATACCATTTTTCTGGCAAAATGACCAGCTCTAGGAGTAAGTAAGGACACTGGGCTGCAGCAATTGTGATATTTTAAATATTGCAACTTTCCCAGCTATTGGAAAATCCAGGTTAAAAACTAAGCTATCGAAATTAGAATCATTCGATCCAAAACCCAATTATATACACTTTCAAGACTTTAGAAGAACTACAAATTCTTGCTCATTGTTCATAGCTAGTACTTTTAGTTTTTGAGATATAAGCATTACAAACTTGTAAAATGAAAAATTTTCAATCTTCTTCAACTTGTCAAGATGATTACTCGAAAACTAAGTCAGTAAGGTTCAATATATTAGTTTTTTTTTTCTCAAAAAGTAGATTCAGAAACTAAATTTACAAATATATATTTTTGTCGCTTACTATTTATATCTATCTTTTGAAGTTTCAGTGAAAATAGGAAAAATTAAAAAATCACTTGCTTGGATAGACGCTTTAAGTGTTTTCTAAAAAAGTTCCAAAGTATTAAAATTATTTCATATATTCATAATCTGGACCAACGAAACAAGAAAAAAATATGTACATTTTTATCTATCACGTTCGGAGAAATTGGCGTCCAAAGTGTTTGCATTTTTCGTAATGCTCCGATTTCCACCAGATACCTTAAACGTAAATATAATTCACATAATAATAATAATTATTATTATCATTATTATTATAAGCTTTCAGAAAAAGGTATCAAGTTTACATCTCGAGTTTCAGCTGTCACAAAAGATTTATTATTTCTGAAAGAGAGCGCCATCACAGTAAAATCGATCTTAGGCAAATTGTCTGATTGCCCTTTAACAAAACCAGAATCCATGTTTACAATAAAATAAAATAAGGAACGAACTCAAGCAGACCAAGAACAAATGGGTAAAATAATTATAAATAAATTGTAAACAAAATTAAACGCCAACTACTTGCAAATATCTCAGTAGGAACAGCACATAGTAGAATGTTGCATCGCAGGTCGAACAGGCATTGTGACGTCACAGCCAATCACGGGCCGTTTTGTGTTTGAGTAGATTTTGCGCTTTTTCATTTCTTGATATTTAAATAAATAATTATTTTAAGAAATTTCCGCTTGGATATTTAAAATCAGAAAAAAATTCTCTATAAATATCAATTGGTTTTAAGATCTTTTAAAAAAAATCGGAATTGTCCATTGGGTCAATCAGATAATTTTTATTTTTAATTCAACAAGATCATTAAAAAAAACCGCATATCTGTATCTTTAAAACTGAGCGAGTTATATTTAATTGAAAATTGAACATTGTGAATGGGAACCATATATCAAATTAGAAATGTAAATTTGTGACATATCACGAAAAAGATAGAACTGGATGATAATACATAGGACACCCAACCGCGCAGTGAGTACCACTGTCTTATATGATCTCTGTCTGTGTAATGCTTTATTTAGATGCATTTGTAATAAAAAATTTAGACACATATTAACGCATTTTTGATCTAAGCAATTTCCATCGTCAATTTGCTTATGATCCCTATTTTCACTGATGAAACAGCCTTTCACATGGTTAGGAAAAGTGGCATAAGTCAAATTTTTTCCTTTATCATAATTCAGTTGATTTTAAAGATACAGATATGCGGGGTTTTTTAATGATCTTGTTGCATTAAAAATAAAAATTTTCTGATTGACCAAATTTATCCAAGTGAGTCGTATAAGAATTTAAAAAGTGTAACTTTTCGAAAATAAATGGGAGGATTATTTCATTAACCTTACATCGTACCTTACTTTTAACATTTTTGCAACTTACATTGCCCACTTATCTCCAACAGATAAAGAATTAAAGCGCGTTTCAATCTTCTTGGGACACCCTGTATAATATTGTAATGAAAACAGGAAGTAACTTCTGCTGCATACAAATTATGCATTATGATGCTTAAAACGGTATTGAAATGTAATATAGATTTTAGAAGAATACATATGCGAAAAGTCTAGAAATCGCTTTTTACACTAATAATACCGTTCGAAGCAAGGTCGTAGCTAGACAGAGGGACCGGACAAAAAACCTCCTAGAGTTCTTCGTGGAGGTGTGGACTGGCCATCGTGATGGCAGGCAGTTTGCTCTTCTTACCGTAAGAAGAGCAAACTACTTGCCATCACGATGGACTCAACTGGACCCCTTTCGAAAAAAAATTCGATTGTTAGTAGTGAAAAGTTGACCCTAAAAAGAGTTTTTATTGATAGTTTGAGAAATAACTTGAATGGTATGAGTATAAGAGAGTAAAACTTTATTAATAAAATAGATATATTATGGTAACTATAAAAATAAAATAAATTAACAAATTAAAAGGATGAAATTGTTTTTGAATGCAAAAGCGCTAAGATATGATACACACAAGAAGTTTTACAAACTCAACAATTTATACATAAAATATGAAATATTATTAATACCTAAAAGTGTTACATGAAATATGAAATATTAATACATATTTATATTAATACATAAGATATGAAATTAGATCTTTCAAATTGATAAACATTTTGGCTATTTAGGGATTCATTGCGTACATTCATGTTTGAACAGAACATAAATTTTTAGGCAATGTATTCATGATATGTAATTCGCCAATTGCACACACAATGTAATTCTCATACAGATCGTCTCCAATCTCTTTATATATTTAATGTTAGAATATATAAATACTTTAAAATAGAATTATATTATTTAAATACGAGATTTTAAAGATTTTAAAAATATATTAAAACTTTTTTTAATATATTGAATGAACAAAAAAAATATTTATCTCGAGATCTCAAGAAATCTTCAAGGCCTAAGTGAGTAAAAAAACACAGTAAAAAAAAATCTTTATAATGAGTTTTTTTTTTTTTTTTTTTTTTCCAAATATAAATCTGTAAATTAAATTCAAAATCAGAAAGTTATATACCGCATGCCTTTAATTTCGCAGGTGGTTTGCAAGCTATAGCAGAGTTACTTCAGATCGATCACGAAGTCCACGGGTGCACAAGCGATCAGTATTGCATCACCATCCGACGTTATTCTGGTATGGCCCTTACGAATCTCACCTTCGGAGACGGAGCAAACAAGGCGCTGCTCTGCTCGATGAGACCTTTCATGGAGGCACTGGTGGCTCAGCTTTATTCTCCCAGCGAAGATCTGAGACAGGTGAGTGAAAGAAATGCCGAAGAGTGACTGAAGATCACTCGTTGTTTGGATAGTTCAGTCGATATTGAATGTAGTATTTAGTTATAAAACTTGCAAACTCAGAAAGCCTTGTGATCATTCATTGTTCAAATATTTTAAACTAAAACAGAGTAAGATGTAATTTAGTAATTATAATATGCCGCTTGTTTTTTCTCTTTTAATCACGAACATAAACACTTATTATTGCCTACAGGAAGTCGACTTGGACAAATATGTTTGAAAAAGTTTGCTTCTTTCTTTTTCTTTTCTTCTTTTCTTTTTTTATATATATATATATATATTCTGGGAGTTTTATATATATATATATATATATATATATATATATATATATATATATATATATATATATATATATATATATATATATATTATCACTGGTTTCAAATAAGAAAATATGTGTACTATCGCTCTATATGTAAAAGAAGTAGTTGACGCCACCGCCCTCGCCGCTTGACAAATTTCTGGTCCCTCAAGTTTATTTATCTCGTACCGTAAAATCGATAGCATACAACAAAAAAGAAATTTGGTACATTAGTAGATGAATGTTAGGGGAATGCGCTAAATTAAACCTTTTTTCGATTTAAACTTTAGTTTAAGAAATATTTAATGTCAAAATCAAAGGAAGAGTATTCGAGCTGTGAGTTCGCGTCCTAGACAGACTAGCAATAGCATGACCACGAATTTTTGCAGGCATGTATCTACATAGTTGAATTTATTCAAAACAGAGCTTTTATTATTATTTTTTTTAATTTTGATTTAGTTTGTGAGTTATTCTACTTTTTATGCATTTTTAGAATGAAAAATTGTCTTCAGTATCAGCAAAAATTTAATGGCTCAAGCTGATGAGGAGTACGAGGATGGTCGTGTGCGCCAGTCGCATTGAAAAAGCTCCCAAAGTGAGCTCCGTGGATTAGTAAGTGTCAGAGAGCAAGGGAAGAATCCATACGGGCGTAATACACCTGCCTAACAAGCGGAACAAAAGAGCTCGCCAAGCGAGTTCATTGAATGCCAATAAGTAAGGGCGAGCGAACCCCCCTCCCCCCACCCCCTCCGAATCTCGAAGCAAATTACGGGGGTTGTCAAGCGTAGAAAGCAGGGAACGGAACCCCCTAGTTTAAGAAAATACTTTGAACGAGTTCAGTTTAAATAAAGTTATTTCAATGGCTGAATTGTGAATATTTTATTGTTACTTTCCCTACATAGCATATTGTATAGAGAAAGCATTATGACGCCATCAGAAATTCGAATTTCAGTTTTTGGTGGATTTGCAAGTTTTGAGCATTGTTTAACTCGAAAGAAGCAATTTTAAGGTGATGTCAGTATGCGTATGTCTGTATGCATATGTGTGTCCATGAATCTGTGGACGCGATATCTAATGAATAAATGATGCGTTTCGAACGATATAAGGTGCGATTATCACAATCTGTGATTGTTATAATCTAATAACTATAAACGTGGCCGAGAATCCGGAAGACCCAAATTATTTCGAGTAATTTATTTAAAATATCATAAAAAAAATTCCTGATGGCCAATCATGTTAAATAAGTAATCATTTTAAAAGTAATTTATCTTAAGATAATGAAAGGTCCTTTTTTATATCTCTGGCATGAACTGTTTGTTCTTGACATATTACACGTTTTTTGAATAAATTTATCATAGAAATTATACAGAATTAAAAATGTATCCATAACTTTGGTAACGCTATGCAATATAGCATATATTATGTAGCAAGCAATATATAGCAAATTGTATGTTATGTATGTATGTATTATATAGCAAGTATTTTCTTACTCGTGGATTTATCACACTCCACTCTTGAAGAAAATGATTGGTTCAATAATTTTGCGTTTAAACGGATGCCCAAAATTTCAAGTATTTCCCCTTGATATACATTAAATACAAAAATATTTGATTTGAATTTTTCACCTGCATATAAGTATTTAGCCAACAAAATCGCTTAAAGCTGTAAGTTTTAATCCTGTTGTACAGATTTTTTAACTTGAGCACAATGTGCAAAAAATAAATGAAGTATTCTAAGTATATTATAAGATTTCATCATGGTATGTAGGCGAAGTTAGGTTCTTCTCACATGGGATTCTTTAAATAAATATAGAATAGGGTATTTTTGTGTAAATATGGAATTTCTTTAATTTCCATATTATATATAATTTATAATATATAATTATATAATTTATTATACTAATTATATTTATTATATAATTTATAATTTATTATTTGATATTTTTTAAGAATCATTTCCATTTACTACTGTGGAATTCCCACTGCATTCCAACTAAAGCAATCGAGAGAAAGCCGAAGGAAATCGTGTTAACTGATAAAAGCATGGATAAACAATGTTCCACTAACGTCTGCTTATTCATGATTACGAATGACTACAGTTTATTTAAACCTAAGCTAAAGCTTGCTTCCCATATTCTCTGTTATGCTTCGGAAGTGACCTTTCTATTGACACCAGATACACGTCATCCCTAACAAGCTGAAAAAAATAGTTCTCATTGACCACCCAATGAGTAAGGTCTGCGCTATTTCCGGAGTTCCTCATTGTAATTCTTCGCTAAGGATAATTAAAAAGGGAAATTGAAACGATCTCCAAATGAGGATTAACATTTAGACAGAGATCATTTTATTGCTATAAAGTAGTTTCTGGGGTATAAATTACTTTTTACTGACTGAGATTACTAGAGCGTTAAAGTTCATCTTTTTCTTAACTAACCTTACCTTACTTATACTTAGTATCATTTTTCACCTCCTAATGGAAATATTTTTGTACGCGTAATTACAATCAAGTTTTTATTATTCTTCGAATTTAACACGCAGTTGGGCTAGTAACATATTTAAATAATAAATTATACCAATACAAAAATCTGACGATCAACACTATAATGCAATCTTACATATAATCAGTACACTACTACAGCCAAAGGCGTAATAAATTGATACATCATCAAGCGTGAATCAATAGTATAAATTATTAATTACACTAGAGCTTACAGCTTACTTGTTGTTAACCAGAGCGTGTCCGGTCGACCGTCGTAAATGCCAAACCTCAAAGAGGCGCGGTGTCGCCACCATCCTGTTTAAGTAAGACTTCGGGTGTTGTTGTTGTTGAAACCCAGATCGTCCGACCTACCAGAAAGGTGTAAAGTAACTGTTTGGACGGTCGGGAAATGCCACCCAATTTAGACCGGAACCCAGTGGGGGAGGCATCCAGAGGGACCGTACCCTCCTTCCCCTACCACCAACCTCTCGGAAGGACTTACGGACCCACATTTTTAACGTGATCGTACTTCGCGTGAACACGGCGGCAGTTTTGGCAGTGACTGGAATCGAGCCCGGGTCTACCGAGTGCAACTCCAGAGCGCTAACCACAGGGCTACCACAGGGCTGTAGAAAAGTTATTTAAAAATAATTTTAAATTGCTATCGAGAACGGAAATAAATCCTATAAAAAAGATGATTAGCTGAACATTTCGCATTTTCAGCTCGTAGATGATACTTTTATATATATAAACCAGCAGATATACTGGGCGTTGCCCGTGATTTGAAATATGTGCACATTTCTGTAGTATTCTAAATGACATTGATCTTCAAAACGTTCTATTAAAGTATTTAATTCGACTAAAAAAGAACATAAGAATATACGTTCTTTCTGTTCAAAACTATCCTCACAGTCACATATGAAAAATAAAACATTCTGGACCCGTTTATAAACAAATTTACAAAAAAAAAAAAAAAAAAAAAAAAAAAAATGTGAAAATTGATAAATATGTGCCAAAATTAAATTGTTAATAAGGTATTAGAAATATACCAGTTTTATCCTGTTTCAACAATTGGCTAAACACAATATATGAGTTTGGAAAACATTTGCCAAAATAAAACAAATGACTTCAGAAATTGAAAATATCAATAATTCCCGTAATCTTATATCCCAAGCCGTAACTGATATAATCCAGTAAAAAATGCAATACCGTTCCTTTAAAAAATATATTTTTAACACTTTCCAATATAGTTGAAAAGTGTTTATGACTTTGGTCATTCTGCTTGTCTGTCCGTTCGCACGATAACTGTCGTGAAAACGACTTTATCAAAATTAAATTTTAGTATGTTGTTCAGACGGTCTGTGGGACATATGGGAATGTAAATGAATAATATCACCCAATTAGTTTTGGATTGAACCCGGGTTGAAAAAGTGAAATACATTTAACTCTATGGGATCAAATTTTTCAAATATTTTTTAAACGAAGTTAAAATTCACAAATTGCTTCAAAAATTTCAGGAAATATTCAAATTATCCCATAAAATATATAAGAAAAATTTCAGCAAAATATGTTCGGTAGTTTCTTAAATAAAAATTAAAATAATAATGATACCCATATAATATGAAGAGATCACGTGACCCACTTCAAAATAAAATATGGCATCCATCTTTTTTTCCCAGTGTCAAAATCGTGATTTAAAATTTTTTTTTAAATTTATATTTAGTGTTGCATCCATCGTAAAACCGCTTTATTTTTGCGTATTTTCTGTGCATCTATATTCTGCGCCAACGCAAATTACAATATTTTTAAGTTTAAATGATCATTATTTTTATAACGAAGCCTAATTTTAACGTATGCAGAATGTAAACAAATCAAGCTGTAAAATGAGTTGTATAAGAATTGCTAAATTTTTAACGCAAAATTATTTAGCTCTGGAGTCTGGAATATAGGTGATATAAATGAAATATTCATTGATTTTACATAGAGAAGCAGGTGATTTTATAGCATTGCCTTTTTCCATGAAATTTTAAGCATGGTGTTAGAAAGTACTTTTACGTCCATGGTTTTAAGTTCTTAAGTAAAATAAATGATTATAGTACTGTGATAATTTTAAAAATATTACTGTTGAATATATCTCATTTTAGAGATGTTTAATTGCATTGCAATTGGAAAGTGTTTCATAATCAATGCTTTATGCATGATTAATCTTTCTTATTATATCTATTTCTTGATCATTTAAATCTGATTTATTAAACAAATCCACTTACTTAAAATGGCAACACGTCTGAAGATATAAATACAAATATTAAAACTTTCAAAATACCAATCAGAATTAATTTTCTTCTGCTTTATCCCAAACTATTCTTAATGAGCTATGTGTTCCTTTATTTGACAGGATGTTTGTTCACTTTAATGCGTAGTAATAACCCTAAAAATATTTTACTTTATAAATCCATGTTTATTTATCTTTATCTGGATTTTATTTGCAATTTTGGCCTTATACAAAACTTATTTTTGCCTGGCAACTTCTCCTTGATTCCATGAAAGTTAAACCGTTATCTACGTACTTAAATAAAATCTTTAAATATTGTTTTAAAAATCTTGGCGTGTAAAAATATTGGCTACTTGCACGGCTTTTGATTACTTATTTCTTTGACTCTATGTTTGTCTTTCACAATTTTTGAATTTTATTGACGCCAAATGGCATTTGATATTATGGAAATTTTGACTTGTGAGTTTGACTGTATTGATAACTATTGTATTGTTAATTGCCTCTGATGAACGGCGTTTATACACCTGAAAGTGCTAAGACGATAACTGTATGTGTATTTTAACATCCTATAATTAGTAAATTAACTTTATTTTATCAACTTTATTTTATCTTACTAAGTTTTAATATTTGTATATTAGCAAAATTAGTCTGCGTATAAACACATTTGATTTGCGTTGAATTGCATTGCGTTCGTTTGAATCACGTTGATAACAGTGGCGTAGCTCCCTGTTTCTAATCTAATTTAAAAATACTTTTATTTATTATATTTTTTAATATAACTTTGTGAATATATGTGTCTTTTTTTATAAAACTATTATACTTTACCTATTTAAAATGAGACGTTTCAAAGTATTTTTCCCACTAAAACACATATCTAGAATCTGAAATCATCTAGCTTGTACGATTCATTGAAAGAAGCATGGTATTATCCCCGCCCACCTATTACACTCCGCCCTGGCTGGTAAGCTAGAGCTATAAGCTAGCTTACAGGAAGGCGTGGCTATATTCCCCTATTTCAACCCTTTATAAACAACGTAATGACAGACAATGATTAAATATGTGACGTGACTTTCATGAATAAAAATTTCTTGGGCAAGGCGAATGGATCCGCCATTTTGGGTCAAACATGGTTCTATTAATTAATCTTTACAGAAAAAGTCATATATAATAATAAGAAATATGAATCGTTTTACACGAATAACATGACATTCTCCCAAATTTAAACAATATCAAGACAAGGAAGCAACACACTAATAATGACTACCATTAAACTTAATGGCTAAAAAAATACAATACTAAAAAGAAAAGAAATTTTGCTTTGATTTTGTTTTGTTCTTATAATATTTATACAATAAATTTTAATCTTTTTGCGCATATGTGAGAGAGAAGTGGAGAGAACGTGAACGAGAGAATAATTCTCCAGTGTATAATCATGTATAACTGTAATTCATCTTACATTTCAATATTTGTTTTACTTGCAGGTTACAGCAAGTGTTCTTCGGAATCTCTCCTGGAGAGCAGACCCAACCTGCAAAAGAATTTTACGTGATATCGGGGCAGTTACCATTTTGGTAAAAGCAGCGATGCAAGCTGAGAAGGAATCCACCCTCAAGAGTATTTTATCTGCGTTGTGGAATTTATCTGCTCACTGCAGTGCAAACAAAGCAGATATATGCCAAGTCGATGGAGCATTAGCCTTTCTAGTCAGCACACTTACTTACAAAAGCAAATCCAAAACTCTAGCTATCGTCGAGAACGGAGGCGGCATTCTCCGCAACGTTTCTAGTCACATCGCAATTCAGAATGACTTCCGAGTTATACTTCGGAAGCACAACTGTCTTCAGGTGCTTCTGCAGCACCTCAAATCACCTAGCCTGACTGTGGTGAGTAATGCTTGTGGAACGCTTTGGAACTTATCGGCAAGAAATGCAGTAGATCAACGGACTTTGTGGGAGATGGGAGCTGTCGGAATGCTTAAAAAGTTAATAAATTCCAAACATAAAATGATATCCATGGGAAGTTCAGCAGCTCTGAAGAATCTGCTTTCGGCTAAACCTCCAGGTGTTGCTTTGGGGTTGTGTGTTCATAATGACGGTTTCACGGGTAGTGCTGAAGTACCTTCTTTGCACATCCGTAAAGAAAAAGCTTTGAGCACCGAAATAGATCAGAATTTAGCTGAAACATACGACAATACAGATAGCCCCAAAACAAGTCCCAGCCACCATGGAAACAATGACAGAAATAATAGAGTACGGAGGCATATATCACCCTCTGCGCGCTATATGACTGCACAAAGGCAAAGGAATAATCTGCTTAGTTTACAGAACCGCAGTGAAATGAATGAAGAAAAATTAACGTATGTTGTCGAAGAAAAACATAACGGTGCATTTCAAGTGACAAAAAATGCTAAGCAGGCACTAAATTACAAGCAAGGACAGAATAGGTTGCAGGTTGAGGCAAAAGACAATACCCATGAATCTGAAATTCCGCAATTCAGACCTGAAATCAGTACGATAGAAAGTGATTATGAGACCCTAAAATGCAAAACAAAATCTGATGGACAAGGGTACTCCACCAAACAACCAATCACAGCTCAGTCTAGATCTGCCAATTCGCCAAAGTATTCCAGTGATAACTTATCTCCTCAAATAGGTGTTCGAAAGGACTACAAAGGTTCAGATAGAATAACAAACGCTGCTCAAAAATCTAGAAATATAAGAGAGCAGTTTGAAGAAATCACGCCAAAGCAAACTACTGAAGCAAGTGGCATACCTAAACCTATTCACGAAAGCAGGATTCCTCTCCCAAAATCTTGCAAACTTGATGCCCAGAGGAGCCAAAGTGCTTCACCCATTTTTCAGAGACGAGCTATTCCGCAACGCCAAGATATCTCACAAACTGTCACTTCTCGTCCTGTAGATGTCACCGTGACGCATCCGAAATATGCTTGGAACAGTACCTGTGAAAAAGAAGACAATGAGCCAGAACTGCCTCTGAAACTCAACAAGAAGTCGGTGATGAGACAGCCTGCTCCCGAACCTCCAACAAATACGAAAACATTCCAACCTTTTCCTTCCGAAGTTCCTCCGGCAGACGATTACAGTTACGGAAATGAAGATGAAATAAAGGTGTATAATACCGAAAACACGCCGTTAAATTATTCTTTAAATTCCTCCATGAATGATTTGCAAGAATCGGGTACTCCATCGCGTTGTTCCTTGAATATCAAAACCTGCACTAATGTGAAACTGATGAAAAACCACCCACTTCTAGCAAATGTTGCCAACAATAGGGTTGAAGACGGAAACGCAAGACTATTTGAATTCAGGCATGCGCCTAAAGATTATCGGAATTTCGAAGGAGGTAAGAATCATTTCAGTCTTTAAATATTTTAAATTTGTATTATTTTAGTGTTTTGCATGCCTGCTAAAAATGAATTCAATCTTAATATTTCTCATTTTGATCATCCAATCAACACCATTTAACTAACTTTAATTTTATCTGTATTCTTTATTATCTAATTGACAGTAGATTTTCTACATTATCGTTTTCAACGAAATCCGAACATTTATTAAACATGCAGTTTATCTGCATAAATCGATTCTATTTATCAAAAATTCTATGGATGTCTAGTTTAGAGTTTCAAAGATAAAAAGTCTAACAGTTAGCAACTGAAGTCTGCATCAACAAATGTCTCAAGTTTTATCTATACAGTGCCTATATATCTGCCTTAGACAGACTCTCATTGAAGTGCCTATACATCTACCTTATAGATTGACTCTCGTTGAACCCAAATATGGTTCTATCAAGTAGATTACACCTTGCGTAAATTCCATTATAACATATATTAAAATTTAGGCATATACCACTGTATCTTCATCCAAAGTATTAGTTAAGACGTGTAAAGAACCTTGCTTCCCTAACCGGGAATCGAACCCTGGATCTCCGAACTGCCCAGCCGAAGCTCTACTGCTAAGCTATTGGGACGAAATTGCAAGCTCTTATCGTTGAAGTGGATTCTACATTCTCCACCCTAATAATTTCTAATGTCAGATTGGCGGACAACTGACAATCTGACTGACCACCTCCTGCTATTTTTACCTCAGGTTATCCTCCTGCTACTACTATTTTTACCCATGTTAGTATCCTGCCTGGTCGTTATCCTCTCAATTTGAAATCGGCTCTCAATCTTCCAGAGTCCACTGAATCCTTACTAGTTATACTAGGATCACTTTCAGACCTCCGACATCGACGTTGACCATTACATTTTCAATTGTCCTTTTTCTAAAAATTTTCATCTGTGCAAACCCTCCCCCTCTAATGAACCGATTTGGTTCTCCAAAGTTCGTTTAAATCCCTCTTCAGTAGATAAAATTAAAAACTGTATTCTTGTTGCCATGGTAATTTCTAATAAAGTGACCTAAGCTTATGAGTAGATTCTGTTCTCAATTAATTTTGATCAATGAATCCCTTTATTTCATTCTTATTAACTTATGTGAACTTATTGTATTCCCTCTATATTTAAAAAAAAATAAATAAATAAATAAAGCTATGTTAACTGTTCTTATTTTCTTGGATCTTTCTTTTTCTTTTGACCCTTTTTATTTGTATTTTTTTCTTATTTTTCTTTTCTAAATTTTATTCTAAATTTCTGTTTTTGCTTTCATACGCCTAATTTTTTCCTTTGCATATATTTTCATTTCATATATTTTCTAAATTTTACTTTTAAAATTTTATTATTTTCATTAATTTTAATCTATTTTTCATTATGTTATTATACCTCCCTCTAAATTTTATTTTTCAATGATTTTTTTATCTATATTTGCAATAACCCTTTTCCCATTTTTGTAAAGTGGACGTACTTGTCAAGTTCAAATATAATGTAAAACTGTCTGTTTAATCACAATATTTTTCATCAATTGTTATATTTTTAGACCTAAATAAAAGTCCGTTTGGCGGAATGGTAGACCTTGGGTGCCTCCTGAGTGCAGGAGATATCCTTTCCCGGCCGTGCAGCTAGCTACTCTAAATCCACTATGTGAGTCGCACGGTCTGGGGTCTTCAGACCTCCGACATCTTTTCACTAACCTACAGGGTTTATTTGTTCGGGCGTAATTGTAAAGAGCCTTGCTTCCCCAGCCGGGAATCGAACCCTGGATCCCCGAACTGGCGAGCTGACGCTCCACCGTTGAACTACTGTGACGAAATTGCAAGCTCTTATTGTCGAAATGGACCCTGCAGACGTACTCATTGCATGGTCTCTTTGTAAAACGGCGAAGATATATCTTATATATTTAAGTCAGTCATTTGATTTAATCAGTTCTTCCCAAACTGTGTAAAATCAAAATCCCAATCATAATCCCAAACGCCATAAAAAAAAAAAAAATTCCGCGGCGAAATCGAAAGATTACACAAACAAAATTTCTCATGCTTCAAGTATATACAGCTTGAGATTGCTTTACATAGGGTTTAATTTAAAATGAATTGTTTCACGTTGTTTCTGTATCGGTGTTTCTATTTTGCATTGAATATTTATTTGATATTAAAATTCAATAACTTAAATTGGTGTCGAATTTTAAACCCTGAAAAGTAGATGTTGCAAGGGAAATGTAAATTTTTTAATCGAAAGTGACATTTCGAGAACCAAAAGCGAAAATTGTCAGTTAGTAATCCTACACCCTCAAAAATGTAATGCTAAACCCATATCAGTTATCATTTAAGCTCTATCTATGGCCATTCCTGAAACGTATTCCAAGGAAAATTTTTGAACCAGAAATGGAAAAAGAATCGAAAATGGAAATCTTTAGTGACGCCCCCTTCCGCCTCCTTTAAAATTCGTTGCTGCATACTAAGCTCTATTGATAGTAGATCTTGGGAAATAATTAAATGCTTCAAGAACAATTTTTAGTAAAACATTGATGGCGAATTTGATTATCTTTAGCAACAATGCTTGTATCTATAATAACTTAATACACCCCATCATTCGACGGACAAGAGCTAGTATTGCATTGTTTATGTGGCATTCTATATTATTCGAAAAAGTAATTTAAAGAAGAAAATTCATGCAATTGGAATTGGACGTATGTCTTATTCACATATCCTTTTTATTTAGGCAAAACAAATGACTTTTCGGTACAAAGTGACTATGACATCGATGAGAACTTATCCGCCATGTCAAGAAGCAGCTCCGTTGCTTCGATAAGCAGCTACGATCAACAATCTTTCCGCGATGATGAGAGCTTTGCATCTGATCTTAGGTAAGTAAAACTAAAAATCCTTCGACCATTGCTATTCGTTTCTGTTTTTAACACTTTCCAACATAGTTGAAAAGTATTTATGACTTTAGTCATTTTGTCTCTCTGTCTGCCCGTTTCATAATCAATGCTTTATGCATGATTAATCTTTCTTGTTTAATAGTATTAAATGAAACACCATTTATTGATATTTTAAATTCAAATAATCGGAATGAGTAATTAAATACTTATTGCTTACCTGTTGTCTGGTACACTGATAGAACTGTTTTCATAAAAATTTAAAAGCACTAGACGTTAAAATCTGCTCAATATCTGCTGTTAAGAAAACTAAATTAATGGAAAATATTTGCATAAATCAGCACACAATAAAATTTAAGGGGAAATCGGTTTCAGGGGCAAAAAACAGCCTTTTTCTTCTGGACAAATAAGAAGCGCAACCTCACTTATTCAAGAAAGTTTGGCATCTGATGCCGAACTTGTGTAAAGCCGAACTTAATTTAATAAGTGTGATTGCACTTCTTGCTTTTCCTGAAGTTTTCTTTTTTTGCCTTCGAAACCGGCTGACCCTTAAATTCCATTTTATGTTGTAACAAGAAAAATTTTATATTCATTTATGCTAGAATTCATTGCGAATAGTGTGTATTATAAGGTTGCTTTAATTTTGACAAATTTAGACGTAAAAATAAGACTGAATAAGAGCATAACAATCATTCGGCATCCATGGGAATGAGCAATACCATTTCAAATTATGTATTAAGTATTCAGTATGTATTATATCCATTTCATAATTAAAGCACTTTTAATAAGAGGTTAAGCACAAAATTTTGCGAAATTCTACAAAAATATCTCCTTTTGTACCTAGTATGCTTATACTGTAAATATGAAGCTAATTTGTCCCCAACTTCTAAAGGAAATTGACTCTTTCATTTCCATGAATGTAGAATTATTGACAAGCTTCTTATTAGTCAACGGTAGTTATGTAAGAATGCCATTTTTATTTATAAAATAAAAAATATTGGAGGTATAATTTCCATTCTTAATAACGCAAAGGAAACAGTATGAGTTTTTCTGTACTTTTAATTGAAAAAAATTCAATTTAAATAAACTCCCTCCATTTGCTGAAAAAAAATAACTGTAAAAAATACTTTGTTAGTACAATAGCATAAAAGAATTGAGTAAGGGTTTCAATTAAGTATAAGGGTATTTTATAGCCGGTTTCAAAGGCAAAAAAGAAAATTTTTATCAGGATAAATGAGACGGAGCAATTATAATTACTATAACATCAAAGGCAAAATATCTGTCAACAACACAAAAAAATGTACATGACTCGGGAAGGTATTTGTAGCTAATTTGAAAGCAATAAAAGCAAAAGATCTGGAAGATATTAAATAGAGTGAAACGAAGAATAAAATATTACAAAAAAATCACTCAACACACTGCAAAAAGTAACTGTTAATACAAAACTACGAAATTTAGTAGCACCTAATAAAAAAGTAAAGAAAATTATCGGTTTTAAAAACTAAATTATCGAATTCCAAACGGAAAGAAAAAAATATGGAGCAATTATAAAGGAAACAGCAAATTTCGTAATCTGAATGAGCTAACTCCAAATAGTTGAAAATAATAAAAACAACTGGTTTCGGAAACTGAATGAGCAATATTATCCAAAGAGAAAAAACATCGGCTGATATACATAAAGGATACAACTGTTTTTACAAATTTTAAACTGAAAAGGCTACCTTCGTCCAGAAAGGAAATAATAGATCGGTTAAAAATTACGGAAATAATAGAATCCTTCAACCTATTTTGCGCTGTCACGAAGCGTTCTTTTTCGCAGTTATTTAGAATATTAAAAAATGAATGTTTTTTGCGATGCGACTTCGCTTATTATCGCGCTGTTTAAACAATCGTTTTTTATGTTTATTAGGGGACAGCAGACGTTCAAATAAACAAAAATAGACAATATTAAGCAAAAAAAGTTTTGGTAGAATATTGCATTGTTTTACATTGATTATAAAAACTGAATTCAAATCGAACATCTGCTTCCTAAATGATTAGCACGTGAAGATTTTAATTCACACACACAAAAAAAATAAAATATTAAAGTGCACTTAAAATGCATTTTTCTCAAAATAACATTTTCTAGATTTTTATGGTTTAATATGTTCCATGCGTTTTGATTTTTATCATAATTACATGAAATTTGCAGGATATTTTCCGTATATATATATATATATATATATATATATATATATATATATATATATATATATATATATATAATAAAGAAGAAATAAATTAGAATTTGAAGAGAAATAGTGATGCATCCATAACAAACAGTAGCATTCTATTAATAACCAGAAATAACTTAAGAGAATGCCAGTCATACAAGAAAAATCAGGAAACTACAAATAATATTAAATATCAATCAAAAAAGCAACTGATATGTTAAACAATGGAATGAAGCTTATGTAATAGTAAAATCTTCAGGGGGCATCTACCTTACACCAGCCTCGTAGTAACACATTTCATTTAATGGTCTGTTACTGTGAACAGTAGACCATTTGATACTCCTATGTGCCGCATTTGAAACAGATTGACAAATTGAAAAACTAAAAAGAAAAGAAAAATAAACCAGCACTACATGTGAAGTAAATGTTGTAAAGAAGGTATTTCCAATCCATGAGTGTAAAGTCTATGTTGCCATTCTCAAAAATTATAAAAAGTAATTACATACTAAAGAATAAAGGGATAACTACCAAATAAACTGCATTCAAAACATAAAAAGTACTCAATATTGCAAATATAAATAATAATCATTATTAACCCTTTGAAATAATTTAAAGAGTTAATAAATAATAAATAATGAATCAAATAGATAATCAAATGTATTATATATATATATATATATATATATATATATATATATATATATATAATATGTAAAACTTTAAGTGTATATTAAATAACTTGAAGATGGATTCACAAATTTGATTTCAGCATCCAATGTTCCTTTAATATAATTGAACTTTTTGCTTATTAATATAATTTATATTGCATTCATAAAAATTCTAGTAACTCAGTTCATCATATCTTTGATAAAAAAAAAAATATATGAAGTCAGAAGTTAGGTTTGTTTTCTTTATCGGAAGACATAGATCCGACCTTCCAAGCTCAGTTAGCGAATTGTTAAATCCTTACAAATGTAGAACTTAATCCGATTCTATTGCGCACCGTTATGAACCGAAGTAAATGCGTAGGTGTAGCTGCGCGAACTCCCGATATATTACGAAGAGACACATTTAGAAATACTTGACATGCGGTTAGAGGCCTCAAAATATTTAGAATGTGTGGCATTTGGGAAAAATGAAATGTGTGGTTTTAAAATACTGAATCGTTTCTTTGCATTTGCTTTATTTTTAAATCGCGTGGTTTGAACACTTAAAATGTTGTAACTTATTTGTTAATGCAGTTAAAAGTGGTAACTATGATGATAAGTTTCGTGATAAACGTTTTCCTTTATATCTATGAATTTTTTAAAGTGGATTTTAAAGCTTTGTTAAATGATAAAAGGTAGGTTATATCATCAATATTACATATTTGATGCTTTGTAATATTTATTGCAAGTAATGAAGTTTAAAGTAAATTATAATCATTTTAATCCAAACTTAACAATGTTACCTTTATCTCCTATTTAAAAATTTTACCATATTTGCTAAAGAAGTTCTACTGTTCGCAAATGTAGTTTCTTTGATCAAATCTACGCGAGAACCTTCACTAAATAAATACAGTTTTACAGAGATAGTGAAATAGTTATCTTTTAGTTCATTTTGTTTTTTACCCAAAGCTTTTGAACACACGCCGTTTTTGTGTCATCAGCAGTCATAAGTTTTGAAAGACAGTTTCGCAAATAATGTTCTTCTTTCATATACGTAGAATTAATTACAGTCAATCCCACTCATAACAAATCTTAAGGGACCACATTAATTTACTACATTGCTATTTCGCAATAATCAATTAAGACTCCTATTGGATATTGCACCATTAATATTTTAAAGAACTAATCCAAAACTTAATAAATGATTATACTCTATGAGTTAATGCATTACCAGCGGGTTTGAAAACAAATACAGAGAATAACTTCGTAGCATTTCATTTAGAACACCAAAAATAAACAACTCATTTGAAAACTATCAGTTTATAGATCGTGCTGTGTTTGTGCTGGGGCATGATGATTCAAGAGCGAATTTATGTATGAATGAATGCATGTGTATAAAACTGCTGCTTAAATGATTTTAATTCACCGGCTTGATGGACCAGTTAGGAAAAGGTCATTTTCAAAAGTTCTTTAAAAATGATTTCCTTTCAAATGAAAGTCAACATAGACGACATTTGATTTCATCATTTTGATAGTTGAGCAATTTCTGTCTAATATTTGATGTTTATTCCATATATTGCATTTAAACAGGAAGGAAATAAATTGGGGAAGATTTTAGAGACTTGATAGCGTTCCCGCTAAGTCACCATTTCTAAATCTGTAGCTGGCATGTGTACATTATACAAACGTTACAAACCACTATGACGTTATGTCATGACAAACCCCTATTTTCAGGGGTCTGTATCTCAACCCTCAAAATAGCTATAGATGTGGTCGTTTTTATGTAACATAACCACAAATCTGACAAAAATAAAACAAAGTAAATTACAATTGGTGCAGTAGCACCCGTGGAGGTTTAGGATCCTTCGACAGGATACCTAGACATGCAGCGTTTACTAAAAGATGCAAATTTTCTGTAAAATAAAATTTTATATAAGAAGTTGTTTACATTTTAACTTGTAGCATAATATAAAAGCACTAATATATTTATGCGAAGTTGCCCTGGATTAAAAGTAGGAATGGATTTATTCCGTACACATTATATTTTAAATGCATATATTTTTTAATATTACAAATACACAGTTCATAGTGCTTAGTACATATTTTGTGAAATCTCTATTCGAAAATGTTGTTCTCCAGCATACTCTAAAATGTAATTATTTTAAAAATTGTTCTCCTGTTAATATTATGTTTATAGTCATTACATTTTTGCTGTTCGTGGGGCATGTTCGTTTCGATAGAGGATCATGGAGGTATTTGCGTTTCGTTATGAGATCGTATAGAAATTATGTTTTGTTTTCACGTCGTATAGTAAATAATCTCACAAAAGCTGCACTTCTCGGTAAAAACTTCTCACCCAGTGTAAAAAGCTAAAACCTCCTTCAAAAATTTTATAGAATTTTTAAAATGGTTTAAGCCAAGTTCCCGCAGAACCGAAGCTGTACTTTTTGGTCTAAAGTAACCTACTGAAGGATCATATAATTGTCTACGACCATAAAGGCCTACGTGTGATTTAAAAGAGGGTTAGGATCCTTCATCAGAATACTCTAAACCTAAAAGCACAGCTCCGATCCTGCGGGAACTTGGCGCAACCCATTTCGAGATTCCATAACTTTTGGGGGAGGAGACTTTTTATTTTTTACTTAGTGGGGAGGTTTTTTTTTTTACCATACAACGGTGTTTTTGTAAGATTTAAATACTTTTTATAGAAATATCTATCAACATGATTACTCAACAACGATATAGCGCGCATTGTAAATGCATTTATTTATGTTTTTACAATGCACCAAGCACCATATATTTATGCTTTTTTTCTTATTATTATTTGAGAAATTCTAAATCAAATTCATCTTTTCATTAAAGGAAAAATATCTACCTCTTGCCAGAACACACAAAATGAGCTATCATTCATTAAAATCGGTTCACTAGTTAAGATTATAGGTCCTTTAACACTGAAGAAGAAGAAAAAAGGCCGGTGCGAAAATCGTAAAAAGTGTCAATTTAAAGTTATTTTTTCTCGGATGATTTGTGATTACAAAAGAAATTATACGTATTACAAACGTACGTATCACAACGTACTTAAAAATTATACGTATTACAATAATAATAATCCAGTCTTTATCTTTCTCCGAGACTGAGCTACAGACCCCTGAATATCTGAGTTTGTCACGTTAAGTATACACATGCCAGCTATGGATTCGGTCATGACGACTTGGCGGGAGGTACGTTGTTGCGTTCCTAACATATTGATCGGGAGAGATACGTATGTTCAAGACAAAAAATTTACTCTACAGGCCAGAAGAAGGAAGTATTTTATTTAACTTTATGCATTTCACGTGGGGGGGGGGGGGCCTTATAATCCAATAATATAGATTTGTGGATGATGAGCCCCTTCACTTGACGGACCAATTATTTGGAAGCTATGGAGATTGTACTTGGAAAAAATATATTCTCACTTTATAAAACTTGCATAGCCGTCCTGGCCTCTCCTAGGCATCTTCGTTCTTGTATTAGTACTACCAGGGTGTCTTTCTTGTAAAATCCAATGCTGGTTTTAAACGAATTCAAGACGAGTGGTATTTAAACTTGGTTAAGCTCTGACTAGGCCAAGTGGGATAGAAGAAGACGATTTGTGTTTATTGAAATATTTATAAAGTCTATTAAAAGTGATAAAATAATTCACTCTACATTTATTTTATTTTATTTCTTTCTCTAGCCATCATACTAGTGGAATCGAGTCGCCAAGCGAATTATCTGATTCGCCTTGCCAGACTGTTCCATCTAGTCCCCAAAAAGCCCAACCTTGTGCTAGCAGTAACTCGTCTGACGCTCAACAGATGAAGTTGCCTGCTCCTAAAGATGAAAGGGTCGAATTCCAAGATTT
Organism: Amaurobius ferox; assembly: GCA_951213105.1. NCBI lineage: Eukaryota > Metazoa > Arthropoda > Arachnida > Araneae > Amaurobiidae > Amaurobius > Amaurobius ferox. The sequence continues at coordinate 144,525,319 of OX578135.1, read as the reverse complement.
AAATCTCGAAATGAGTGAGAGAGAGCTGAATGTAGATGTAGCAGATGTATTTTATAATAGAAATGCTGATATCGATTCTAACCAAGCCAAGGTACGGAAAACAAGAGTCACTCCAACTGATGAATCTTTAACATCTCTTGCTGAAGATAATGGCATTGTCTCTGTCAAGGTAATATTTATTGATTTGGTTTCGTGTCGCATTATTCTCCTCCTTACTGAAGTTAAGCAAACTTATGACAAAAATGAATGCATAAAAAGTATTCGCTATATAGCCACCAATCAATACACAAATAGCACTCATACATGCATTAAATATAGCCAATTACTAGCTGTAAGCAAGTTTTTATAAGCGGAAGTTGCTTGCATTACAAGAAAAAACTTGTATCATAAGTTGATTCAAATTAGCTCTACTTCCCATAAAAGATAAAATTTTACATTCTTAACTTATTTAAGTCAAATAGTAGTTCTTTTTATTTGGTACTCTTAATTTTTAAATCTTACTATTAGTTGACTTTTAGGGGGAAAAAATGATTTTTCAAAACATGTTTTCTTTAGATTGGCAGCTTTTTTTCACCAATCGTTTCCAAATATCGTAAAAATCTGATGTGGGCAGCATATAACTTTCCTTATATGACCCAATGAATTTACTTCATTAACGGTGAAAAAGTCATGGAAAAATCCACGGCACAGTGTTTGTAACTTTAAATTGTATATTTGGCGCTTTTCCAGATAGAAACAGGTAAAAGTAATTTCGTAATCAATTAACTAATATTTTACGCAACTCTAAATTAACAATTATCAATATTGATATCATCCTCAATAAGCAATACATATAGTTCATATGTTTAAATATTTTGGTAATAAATTCATCAATTAGGCTTCATTTTCATTAACTTGGCATCATTTTTGCAATTTTGATGATATTTTCATCAATGTGGAGCTAAATATTGCCAAGTTGGCGATACTTAGAAGAACATTTCTTATATAATAAAAGGTAAGCCCATCATATGACGTAATTAAAAATTTGTAAAACATTGCACCCCACTTGACGTCATTTTTATCAATTTGGCAACAATTTCACAACATTAAAAAAGTCACCAAGTTGGCGATTTGCCGAAAAAATTCGTTGTCAAAATTTCGCCAAGCATTGCAAACGGAGAAATAAGTTATTCTTATGTTCTTTTCAAAATAATGAATTTTCATCAATTACTTGTCATTTTCACTGATTTAGCGTTATTCTTATCAATTTGGCGATATTTTTTTTATCAATTTGGCGACATTGTTATCAATTTGACGACATTTAAAAACTTGCCAAGTTGGCGATATTAAGCCAAATTCGTCTCCAAAATTTCATCAAGCATTATGGTCGGAGTTTATTCTTAAAGTAGATAAACAACTAATGACGTCCAAATACAAAACTATTACCCATATTTTTTATTAATTTGGCGATATTTAAAAAGCTCGCCAAGTTGGCTATATTCCGCCAAATTCTTCTCCAAAATTTCGTCAAGCGTTCTGGTCGGATAAATAGGTTATTCTAAAAGTAATTAAACGACTAATGGCTTCCAAATACAAAACTATTACCCAAAGTATCTTCTTTTATAGTAGATGCTTATATTCTTTCCAAGTTGTTGAATTTTCATCAATTAGTCTTCATTTTCATTGATTTAGCGTTATTTTTATCAATTTGGCGACATTTTCGTCAATTTGGCAACATTTGAAAAACTCGCCAAGTTAGCGATATTCCGCAATATTCGTCGATGAAGTTTCGCCCAGCATTGTGGATGCAGAAATTGGTTATTCTTATAATAGATAAACGACTAATGGCGTCAAATTATAATGCTGTTTTCTAAAGTGTCTTCTCTCGTGAATCGAACAAGCTACGAGAATGGTGATAATAAATTTATTGCATAATATTACATTTGAAACGTGAACACATTTTACAATAGTTAACACTTTTTTATGAATTTTATGTAGGTTTTTAGATAAATGTATTTGAAAAATGTGCAATATCTTGAAAACGGTTGATGCTAGCTTTCTAAAGTTTATGTCAATCGTTTTATAATGAAAAATTACATAATAAATAACTATTTACGTAATTTCATTAAAGGTTTTAATTTTTTGATGATTTTTTCGAAATTTCATTTCAAAATTTAGGTGGGTTCTGAACATTCGATTGCATGTAAAAAAGAAGAAGTTTCCAGTATTCACTGATAGTGATTTTTGTACCAAATTTTGTTCGAATCGCTTCATTCGTTCATGAGATATCGTCTCCAAAGACTCACTGACACACACACACACACACACACATACTTACACACACATACATACTTACACACACATACATACTTACATACACACATACTTACACACACACACACACACACACACACACACACCACCTCTAAAGCTTCTGATTCGTGTTCAGGGATTCTTGAAACGTACTCTCCCATCGAAAACTTGAATTCGAATTTTCGACCCCGTCAGAATACTTTCGTTATACATTATACTATGCATATAAGGAAAGTAAAAAGAAAGTTTGTGATTTTAAATTAATCATTATGGACAAACAAGCATAGCAATTTTATTTTTAAATACCGGGTGGGCATAATTAAAGTTCACCTATAGGATCTGTAGCTACGCAGGAATTATATTTCGCAGTACTTTTGAAATGTATCATGGGATTTTGCGAGTATGATTCAATATGATCTAAGTGAATTTAAAGAATAAGCAATATTAGTGCATGGGAAAGTCAAGTAGAGATCTTCACTCCAGATTTTTATTTTTCTTGCGTCATTATTATCAACAATAGAACAATAGAAAAAGTAATAAAATAAATGTTTTACCCTTTTAAATTCAACTACTGAATGGTCTTAATACATTCGTTCATACATTGAAAAGGAAAAGAAAAACATTATTATTATTTTTTTCATTTCAGGTTCCTGCTAAAGACAACAGTGTATTTCAAGAAAATGAAATAGATGTTTTAGCTGCTACTCTTGCCAATGACAATTCTGCTTCTACACAAAAATTAGTAGAAAAATCTGAAAGAAATTCACACTTAAATAGAGAAAGGGCAAAAGCACAAAACGAAGAACAAAGCATCTCAGAACCAACTTTAAGTGCAGACTTCGTGACTTGCGTTTCAGAACTTGGTTCCTCGAGTTCTTTAGACGGTGAAACTTTAGAGGACATGTCACCTATCGAAAGAGTCATGCTTGAGAAATGCATTCGAGCGGGCTTGCCACAGAAGAATGTTGAACAAAATCAAGGGGCCAAGCAGAAAATTCCGCAGCTTAGTTACCAACTTTTGCGAGATACAGTTGAAAAGCATCCTAAGGCATGCAGTTTCGAAAGCGAACGAAGTACTTCTTTAAAAACTCTTGAATTGAAGGAAAATGAGTATGAAAGTCATTCAGAAAACGAAGAAAAGGGAAAAGAAGACGAAAGGAAGGCTGAGAAAAAAAGATTGTTCAGAATTCCCGAATCTCCGGTGGATAAAAAATCGTATGGAGTATCGACTGATTCGAATAAATGTAATTATTCGTCTCCAGAGGGAAATGAATTGAAGCCAAATGATCAGCCTAATCTCTACAGCATGAAAGTGGTTGTTGATCAGAAAGGGAATCGAAGGTGTGAAAAATACGAAAAACATACCGATAAAACTAAACCGAAGCATAAAAGTTCTGAACCTGCTCCAAGTCAATTAGACTTTCTGATGACGAGCAAGAAAAGCACACCCGACAGCACTCTGACAATTGCAGCAAGCAGAGAAAAGCACTCTGACAATTGCAGCAATAAGCAATCTTTAGAAACTAGTTTGGAAAGTCAGACAATACAAAGGAATGAATGTGATGAGTACGATAAAGTAATAAAAGAAGATTTAAAATGTGATCAAACCGATGGGACTGTCACTAATACGAATGAAAGCATCAAACCTGAAGACAATCAAACAATAGTTACTGATCAGCCAGTAGTAACAGAATCAGAAATAAAAAATGATACGGAATCTGATCTAGTTAATGAAAAAAACGAAAACTTTGAGAAGGATATTGATTGTTGCGAAAAAGAAAACAGCGGAGATTCTGAAGAAAGTATGATGTCATCCAGCTTTCTTTGTGAAGCTAGAGAGATAGCCGAGGCTTTATTGGGTGCAAGAGTTGATAGTACAGAGGATATGACAGTCAGTACATTGAGCTGCCTCTCTGACATCGATAATGCCAGACCTCCGTCAGTGATGGGAGACATGGGATCCCTCAGTATGACAAACAGCGCCATCTCTGAAGAAAATCTTAAGCTCGCCATAACAAAAGAGTGCCAAAAGTTACTCGGAAAAGCATATAATAAACAAACGACTTTATCAAAAAAATCTCTTCTACGGGAATTGCAAATTGGACGTTTGAACAATGAGCATGGCTCAAACGATGTTTCAAAGGGATCGTATGAATCGCCTGAGAATTTGAGTATGAAAAGTAGTTCTGCGTCTGATTTACTTGGCAACGTCAATCCCCCTTCAATTTTAGATGATATGTCTCTTACAGCAAGCACAGGAAGCTTAAATGGTATGGATATGGATGTCAGTGAATCTGAATGTGATTCGGAAAAAGGCATTGCCCCTTATTCGCCTAAACAAGACAGTATGTCTGAAAGAATGCATGACGCAGCGGCGATGGCACAGCTTTACGCCAAAGAGCTTTCAAATATTACAGGGAATTGTATTAAAGAATCACCTAGTGTTGACGCACTTTCTCGCATGAAAACACAATCCGGCATGCAAGAAATAATGGAAGTTACAATTGCAGATGTGACAGAAATTGGATGTGACACTATTGGCTCTGATACAGAATTAGAAGATGATTTACCGTGTGATGACGAAGATCCTGGATCTGACACTTTACAAGCACCATTTCGAAATTCACTGTCTAAGGAAGATCAGGGGGAGGGAAGTACTGAAAACTTAACACTAACTTTGACTGAAGAACCTCCTAGAACAGATATTTCACCGTACTTAGAAAATCCTCCTAGATCAGATACGTCGCCGTATTTTGATTTTAGTAAAAATAACGGGTATTTCATGACAGCTGAAGAATTTAAAGCACTGCAAGAAAATGCTGACATGATTCTTAATACATTGAGAGAGGCTGAAATTTCTGAGGATGAAGATGATGAAGATCACTGTGGTATGTCAAATGGCGATATGCTAGAAGATGAAACGATGTCTCTAGTTTCCAATGAATCAGATGAAGAGTTTTTGTCTCCGGATGGTACTGTTCATTCTCATCTACAGAAGAATTCTCCTAAATATGACAATGTGCCACAAACATGTAATGGAATGATTGGCTTGCCACAATACACGAATAATGCATCTTCAAAATATTCCAAAAAAATATCTTTACCTCAAGTATCAGGAAAAAATAAATCCATAGGAGGTAGTGGGCTTCCAAAACCGGATGATTCAGGTGTCAGAAATCGTCACTCCTATCCAGAATCCGGCTTTAATTCCAAACATATACAACCACCCAGCAGCATTTCTCAATTTTCAGAAAGTCCAAAGAAATGTGCCATTCCACTGAAAACAAACCAAATGAACAATAACACTTATTCTAAAATCAAGCCTCCCATTTCGAACAAAAAATCTTTGGATTCAACTTGTGTTAGCAATGAAGCGTATCTAAGTCAAGAGCAGTTCAGAGATGACGATAATAGTGTTTTCGATAGCCGAACATTTACGAGGAAAAAATCAACCGTTCCAAAAGGCATTATACCATCCATTCAATCCAGCCCTGCACCTCAAATCGGATCTCTTCGAAGCCCGTCTGCTCACAATATTCCATCATTGCCAGGAAGCAGCGACACGGCAGCAGTAAGAGCTTCAGATCCATCTAAGGGGGTCACAAGCAAAATCGCAGCAGCATGGAAAAATGGGAAGGTGCGATCGAAAAGCATGGTAGATGCAAACCGAAACTCCAAACTGAAGTTAGAGAAAGTGTCTTCTACTGGAAGTGCTTTGCACAGAGACGATAGCCCTAATCACTTGGAAAGGTAATCTATATTTTTTCTTCCTAACTAAATACTAAAGCAAGTGGATCCGAATAACTCAGACGGTAAAAATCGGGTTTCAAAATCCCGCGTGCTTTAGTCGTTTTCTCTCTTCGATGGTGCCTGAATCGATTCGATGGTACCTTTGATGGTACTATGTTGTTAAATCAATAAAAAAGATCACATAAGAACATGTATATTACAAAACTACTTTAAATAGTTTTTCAATTAACTTAATTGAAATGAACTAATGCCACATTCAATTTTGATGGAAATACACCCAACTTTATAAGTTTAAATATTATATCATTCCTTTCATTAATATCATTATTTTTTTAATTTTTATTATTAGCAAAGAAACAGAAAAAAAAATGTTTTAAAATACTGACTTCATTTATTTGAATGTATTTAGCTTCTTAATTTATTATTTTATTTTATAATTATTTTCAAAGAAACTTTTGTTTTATTATTATTAGTTTAATTTTCATTTATCAGCAAAGTTATTTGTGTTTTTTTAGAATTTAGATTTTGTTTCAACATGTAAACTGGAAATCGGCCCATGTAAGCTTCCGAATTGTTTATACGAGTATAAAGGAAGCACTATTGGGCTCTGTACTGAGTTTTGCAGATACTTCGGAGTCGAGATAGCTCAGAAATTAGGGGATTCGGATTGCATGCGGTAGACTCGAGTTCGATCCCCAAAGCTATCTGATGCCTACGCTGTCTACAGACATGGTCTATACGATAGATTACGAGTACAAAGATAAGTGACTTTCTGAAGAAAAACGTCCCTTTGTTGATGTCATAGAGTCTTGGCCTGAAATTAAGTGGGGAATATAACTTGCCCTTTTATCGTTAGTGGGTAGAACGCTAGTCTTCCAAAGATCCAGAGGTCGAGTTTTGAGTTTCTTGAGCAAAACTTCCTAGTAGTTTTAACCTACATATACAAAAAGACATAGACATGTTCAATTTGCCAAAGCGCAAAAAATGCTAAATTAAATTGGTGGGACTAATTGCTTAAATCAACGTTTTTCAAAGTACGTTCCACAGAACCCTGGGGATCCGAGACGTAATAGTTTCGTGTAAATTTTCTTAAAAATTGAAAAAACTTATAAAATTTTAAATGCATTATTTTGACCACAATAGGCGTTTTCTCATTTTGGGGTTCCGCCATCAAATTTAATTTCGAAAGAGTTCCGCAACCAGAAAAGTTTGGAAAATACTGATTTAAATAATACAGTATAGCATATTAAATTTAAAATTTGTTGTTTTACTTCATTTGTAACTTTGAGAATAACAGGATAATGATAATATATATATATATATATATATATATATATATATACAAAAGTCAATATTATCTAAAACATTTACAATAATAACCAAATGCAAACCGATTTTCATAAAACTTAACCACTTTGTCTCTCAAAAACAATAAATAACAATTTAATATCCTTTCACTGCCAACAATTAAAACTGGTTTATCAACAACTTTTATTAAGTGTGTAACTGTCACATTTAATGACCGCTATGCAATTGAGAACGCGTGTGAAATAGCTAGTTGCATTTATACTTTCATTTTCCTTTTCAGATCGCCCTCTCAAACGCCTTCACCTCAATCGCCTTTAAGTAGAAGTTCGACTTATGAAAAACTGAACGAAGATGAAACTGCAACGTCCTCGATGCGACGGCCGAATTCTCTCGCACTGGCCCAAAAGACGAGCTCGCCTAGGCATATGAAAATTCCATCTCAAAGATCTTACAGTTCCACTCAAAAACAAGGAAATGAGGGTCTTGTTCGGCCCCGAACAATACCCAAAACTGACATGCAATCGCCAACCTCACAGCAGAACTTGAGCAACATTCCAAAATTTCAGAACAAAGCACAACCATCCCTCATTCCAAATCGCAGATCCATGATTCCTACGCCAGCCAAATTCGAATTTCCTGAAAATTAGGCATCCAGAATTTGGTTAACCTTATTAATTTAGTGCTAGTCCTGAAATTTGAAAAGAAATGTCGCAGCTTCGTGGATGACTTGTACCTACTCTGCATAAATCAGCAGCCTCTTGTGTGCTGTTAAATTCACAAAATTTGGGAAACAATGGTTCCAGAAAAAAAACTGCAGTTAAGCCGATTCAAAATACTCTAACTACTACTAAAAATACCTGGAAGAAAAAATATTTGCTAATATGCAGCATAAAGCACTGAAAATGTTAACCGGTTACGAAAGTAAAAAACTTCCTTCTAGTGACTTGCGATGGTTTAAGTTTCTAGACATGCTGTTTCGGGCATCACTTCAATCCGCTGAAAAAGGATACTATGTTTCTGCACAGTTCTGTATATCTTGCATTAAAATTGAAAAGCAAAGTAATTCCTAAAATTTTCTGAATAATAAAAATTGCAAAATCATCTATTCCAAACACATTTATTCCAAAAACATTTATGCCTGGGCCGAATGCTACTCGTCAGAACAATTAAAATAAAGAACCCACCCCAAAATCTGACAGAGCGATTGAGATACAGTTATATTTTGTGTTTTATGCTACATACTAGCAAATTATTTTTTTTATTTCAAGTATTTCAATTATTTAAAGATCCTTCATCATTTAAGAGGTTCGTTCAGAATGTTCAAAAGAGTTTGAAATACTATACATGTATAAAACGTCTCAGCTGTACATTACCCCCAAAGTAAGACGCCTTAACTAGGACTCAGGTCATTGGAGTATTCTCGAGAACCATCAGTGTTTCAAAAATCGTTTACTAGTCATTTATTTGTGAAAGTGAGTTCAGACTGTTTGCCGCATAGAGAAATGTTAATACGAATGGTGCTTTGAATAATAGAGTAGTAGAGTGTTCCCAACCATATTTCCTATTCGTAGAATATTCGATTGTAGCAGTTGCGTTTCTGTATGTTTTCATATGTTTTGTTTCAGTGTACGTGTCCAAAAACTCGTTACTATTCATGTCGTAAGCGAAAGGAAAACGAAATGTAAAAGTTCGTAGTGTTAGTGGACTTTGTCAACATTCAAAAAGATATTTATTTTAATAATGAAAGGCATTTAAGATACACACTTCTATAAAATAAAGTTAACAAAATTTCAGGTATTAAAAAAGTGGAGCCAAGATTACAGTAAAGTTATTTAGTGGAGCCATTGTACAAAAAATAGTTCCACAAGTTGCTGAAATTGCTTTAACACACTTTTTTTTATTCAAAGATTTATGCTTTTGAATTAATAGTGCATACTTTAATTTCAAAAACAACTTGAAGAATTCCTAATCTTTGTAATGGAGATTTGAAGTCAAAACTTTATTAAAATACCAATGGTGTACCTAGAAACTTATTATGAGGAGTGTCAAACATTTTATTAAATATAATTAAATATCAATACTCTTTAATTATTAAGAGCGATTGATAATTAATCACAACATAGTAACTCAATTTTTTATTCATTTTTAATGAATAAGTTCACGTTAATTATTAATTAAGGATTAATTAATGGCATCAATAAACAATTATTGTAAAAGGTTTCAAAAACTTCGAAGTAAATACTGTTTTATAGATAATTTTTGCTTGTACTTCGAAATAATGTTGCTTTTTCTCAGACTTCTATCATATATTCAATACATGATAAATAACAAAATCTCTCCAAGTAAAATTTCAGAAATAAATAATACTTAGGAATAACGAAATATTTTAACTTATTAATAAAAAGAAAATTTTCCAAAAAGCTCCACTTGTCTCTATCACTGGTTTCGTCACCGAAGAATGCATTCTTTTGTACTTTTAATTTAAATTTAAACAGTGAAATTTAGAAGTTTGACCCCGAAAGATTCTAATTAATGACATATCTTTTAATGATAGTTCCAACAAAAATATTAAGTGGAAATATATTGGACATGGTTGGATGAAATGGTTTCTCAAAACTATTTAAACTCTCTTTTCATGTTCGTAAAAGTGTCTTTGGCAACGTCGTTGCAACGTATCCTACTACTACAGAGTTGATTATAATTCAGAAATATCGTCAATGAGAATTGTTTTCCTGTGCTGTCAACATCTTTTGGAGCACGTTAGCACTTGATGATAAACAGGTCGATCTATGAAATTAAGACGATTCGTTTCTGCATAACTATTAATTAACTACTGTAGAAAATGTCTCTTCTTTTTGGTTACAAATTGTAATATATATTGACATATTCACGACCTGATGGTTGCATTTTCATTATTTTTGATATAATCTTTGTGTTTATTTGTATAAAATAAACTTAATTCTTCACTGTGATCAGTTATAGTGGTTATGAAAATTCTGTGATTTATACCGGTTATTTATTTCACTGGTTGCTTATTTATTTCTTCACTCCATTTTCATTTTAATTTTTCAAATGCTTCGATAAATAAAATCTTGGTTTGAATATAGTGACAGTTAATCTTAACGAATTTAAAAAAAAAAATCTTTGGGAATTTCAATACCATTTCTAAAGATTCATAATTGAAAGCTAACTTCGTAGAATTTAATAATTATTTTTAGAACTTACTATAACGTCATCACTCTTAACAGTTTGTCACATGAGTATCGTTATATCCTGAGTTTTCAGGGTCTCACTTCATATGAACGCAACTTAGATCATAAAATGTAGTTACATGAATTTATTTAATGTATCATTTTAGGTGATCAGCTGAACTGAATGTAAATAATAGCAATAAAACAGTTAGAACTTCGAAATAGAAGAACTTTACCACAGATCTGAAAAAAGAAACAATAGAACTGTTTTCCAAATAGAAATAAATACTGTAGTACTCGCAAGTCTCTCAAATACAGTGACAGTTAATATATTTTTAGTGTAGATATGAATATAGCTTAAGCATTAAAAGATGCAAATAACACCAGTAGACTCATCAACATGTACCAAGCTAATTTTATTGATAGCTTTTATGCTCACTTATAGTAAAAGTGGATAATCCCAGTTTTCCAAATGTATGTGTAGCATTAGATGATCAGCTGATATATTTTATCTTATATAAACATTATATATTTTATCTTATATAGTCTTAAAAGTACGTAAATAACTGCCAAAAGAATCATCACCAATAATAGCTCGTAATATATAGCTCATTATAGAACTTATAAACTGTTAAAGAATAAATGTGAAAAGTAATTGCTGAGGTCGATAATTTTGACATAGTATTACAACCAAGGCTGCTCAGTACACACTTTTTTATGTTTCCATTTTAGATATAGGGGCATCGCTCTACCAATCGTATTTTTCGCAATTTGCGAGAGAAAAGGCATTTTGGCGTTCACTCACAAAAATTCATTTTGGAACATCACGGTTTTATTAAACGAATTTTACGTCCAAACTTTAGTTGCTAGGAAATGGCCTTTGAAATTTTAGAATTTATTAAAAAAAATATTTTCAAGTGAGTATAAAATTATAATTTAGTGATAAAAATGAAACACAGAATTTAGTGTGACACTTCTGTATATATATATATATATAGGCTACAATAATCCAGTGCAAAGATTTTTCAGGTTACCAAAAAGCTGATTTATTATGACACTCAAAACATATCATTTGTTACATAGGTCGGCAAAACTGCTGATCGTCGACCAGCTAGCTAGCTCTCAAGACATCTCAATGCAGTCTGCGTTGGTTCGCAAGTATAGAGGGGGAGGGATATGACGACATAGAGCATATGCTGCCTTCGTGTTCTTTATACTTTAAAAATGTGATGCAGAAGCAGTTTCATATGAAAAAGTTTATGCAGAGGTTATGATTAGTGACCATATATGGTATGGTCGAGAGGAAAAGAGGAAGTGCTGGGAGACTTTGTTAATATTAATGGCTTGGGATAGATTTTATTATAGTTTCATTACGTGCTGAACATGAAATAGGAATTTGGAATAATAAATAATTATGAAAGAAAAGGGTAAAGCTTAAAATTTCTGTATTATATATATATATATATATATATATATATATATATATATATATATATATATATATATATATATATATATATATATATATATATATATATATATATATATATATTAGTATAAACGCTTATCTCATGATTAAGATGTATCGAGTTTGCATTCTGTTTTGGGGGCAAACTCTACCTTTAATTCAGGCGCTTTGTCAGTACCGAACTTAGCATTGAATGTTTAATACTATTATAAATTATACTATCTGAGTGATGACGTTATAACTAAGTTCTATTATATGCTAAGAAGCAAAACCATTTTTTGATTAAAATTTATCTTTAAATTAGTTTTTACTACTAACTAAATCTCTACATACCTTTCTTTACTTTAAATGGCGATAGAAAATAATAAACGAGAACAGCAAAACTAGTTTTAATGAAAGGAACGAACTAACTCTCACAATTTCCTTTTGAGAGGCTTTTGTCAAAAGTTTATCGATACAAATCGATCGAGCCACCCAATAAATTATTGGTAATCTAAAATTCTAATGTGTCTATAGTTTGCCCATTTCGGGTAATTTAGTAAATTCCTGATAACAAGAATCACATTTAGTGAAGTTTTTTTAAACTAGCCAGGTAAAAAGGAATTATGTATATAGTGTACAGATTTACGATGTAGGTGTAAAGAACTGAGAAGTTTCAAAGTCGTTTTTCAAACAATGATATATTTGGTAAATTCCTAGAAATTAGAAACTGCACTTATTAGTTACTTAAACAAATTATTTATATTTGCTTGAATTTTTTTTTAATTTAAAACTTTACATGTATTTATTGTTCCAGTACGAGTTTTCTGAAGTTTTTCTCGAATTATATGATTTAAATAACAATTGAAAGTCAATTTTTGAATTTAATAACCCATCAATAAAAATTATTTAAAAATATCTTTATGTGAGTTACTTACTTGTTGCTTACTCATACACCAGTGGGTGAATAAATCATATAAACAAATCTAATCACTTAAATATAATTTTGCGTTCTCATACGGTAATATACAGATATTATTATTTTTTCAAAGATTTCAAAATTTTGAAGGAAATGTACAAAGACTTTCTCAACACGTTTCGACTATTTTTGGAATCATTTCAGTCTGTATGTATTGTAAAGAACTACTCATGCTACAGCAAGTAATCGAACGAAAGATTTCTAGATGGCCAGAGATTGATGCTACCCTAGCGATTATATTTTTACTTTCTCTATATGCATAGTATAATGTATAGGGAAAATATTGTAGCGGGATCGAAAATTCGTATTTGAGTTTTCAGCGAAAGAGCACGTTTCAAACATCCCTGAACTCGAATCAATCGTTTTTAAGATGATGTATGTGTGTGTGAGAGAGAGATTCTGTGGAAAAGATTTTTCACGAACGAATGGAACGTTTCGAACGAAATTCGGCACAAAAATTACAACCAGCGAGTAGTCTATTAATTTTAAACAGAATTGAATGTTCGGTAGACCCCCTCCAGAATTTATGAATGAAATTTTGAAAAAATCATCAAAAGATCAGGACCTTCAATAATATTATGTAAATAATCATTTCTTATGTAATTTTTCATTAAAAAACAATTGACATAAATTTTATAATGCTAGCATAAACCATTCTCAAGATATTGCACTTTTTAAAATAAATTTATAAAAAAAAAATCACATAAAATTAAAAGAAGAAAGATCCATCATGCAGAAACTATTGATTATGAAACACTTTCCAACTGAAATACAATTTTATTTAATTAGACATCTCTAAAATGTGATGAAATTCAGCGCTGATATTTTTTAAATTGTCACAATACTGTTACTTGAAAACTTCAAACTTCATCGAAAATAATAAAATAAAATATAATAACAAAACATATACAAAATAAATGTTATTCAAATGACGTCATCGAAATATAAATCGACTGACTCTTTATGTAAAATTAATGAATATATCATTCATATCACTTATACTATAAACTCCAGAGCTAAATTATTTTGCGTAAAAAGAAAAAAAAAATCTGCAATTCTTATACAACTTCCCTTACAATCGCTTGATTTGCTTACATTCTGTATGCTATAGATAGCGCTTAAATTAGGCTTCGTTGTAGAAATGAAGACAGTTTGATGATCATTTAAAATAAAAAATACTGTAATTGCGTTGGCACAGAATTTAAATATAGAGATAATACGCAAAAAGTAAAGGGTTTCATGGCGGATGCAACAGTGAATATAAATTCAAACGATATTTAAACATCTATGCTATCTATATACAGCTGAAAAAAAATGGAAGCCATCTTGAGCCATGGGATCTCGTCATATAATATGGGTGCAATTATTATTTCAATTTTTATTTTAAAAACTACCCAACATATTTTGCTGAGATTTTTTTACATATTTTATGTGATAATTTGAATATTTTCTAAAGTTTTTGAAGCAATTTGTGAATTCTAACTTCGCTTAGAAAATTTTTGAAAAATTAAGTCCCACAGGGTTCAATGTATTTCATTTTTTCAACCCAGGTTAAATCCAAAACTAACTAGGTGATTTTATTCATTTTCATCCCAAGGCATCCCACAGACCGTTTCAACAACATACTAAAATTTCATTTCGATAAAGTCATTTTTACGGCAGTTATCGTGCGAACAGACAAACAGATAGAATGACCAAAGTCAAAAAAACTTTTCAACTATGTTGGAAAGTGCTAAAAAGTATTAACTATTGTAAAATATGTGCATCTTTCACAAGTAATATGCGTTAAGTTTAACATCATTTTCAGGGATCTAGTGCGTTCCACTCACGAGAGAAGATACTTTGTAATAGTTTTGCATTTTGACGCCTAACAATTTACCAACAGTCATTAATAGGATATAAGAAATGCTCTTCTCTACGTTTGTCACGTAAATCTTCATGGGGTGGCCAAAATATTTTAAATATCCTTGCATGGTGATTAATAAATAAACATAATTGATGTATTAAATAAAATTTATGAATAAAGTGTAAGTACTTTGTATGAAATAATCAATAAAACAAATCAGAAAGAATCTGAAATAAAGTGTATTACATATCACTTTTATTTAAAAATAATTTCTGCATTTTCTTATGACAAATAATTCACATTCTGAATGCATAATAAATATGCATATCTAATCCATTCCACGTATTCTGTTCCATTAACATTGTCGTAAGATGCCTTTGAATCAGCGTACCTAAAAATAAAGTAATTATTTTTGTTAACACCTTCCAACATAGTTGAAAAATGTTTATGACTTTGTTCATTCTGTCTGTCAGTCTGTCTGTTAGCACGATAACTGCCGTAAAAATGACTTTATCAAAATGAAATTTTAGGCTGTTGTTGAGACGATTTGCGAGACATATAGGAATGAAAATGAATAATATCATCCAATTAGTTTTGGATTTAATCCGGGATGAAAAAAAATGAGATACATTGAACCCTGGACTTTATTTTTCAAACACTTTTTAAGCGAAGGTAAAATTCACAAATTACTTCTAAAATTTTAAGAAATATTCTAATTATCGCATAAAATGTGTAAAAAAAATTTTCAGCAAAATATGTTGGGTAGTATTTTAAATAAAAATTGAAATAATAATTACACCCATGATATATGAAGATACCACGTGACTCATTGCAAAAATATGGCGTCCATTTTTTTTTCCGTTGTGTAGGAAGTAGGTCGTGATGTTTGAAGATCTTTTAAATTGCTATTTAGTCTTGCATCCGTCCTAAAACCGCTTAATTTTGCATATTATCCGTGTATCTAAATTCTGTGCAACGCAATTACAATATTTTTCATTTTAAATGATCACTAAACTTTGATTATTCCCACAACGAAGCCTAAATTTAATGCTATAATATAGCATGCAGAATGTAAACAAATCCAGCGAATATAAGGTGAGTTGTATAAGAAGTGCTGAATAATTTTTCACGCAAAATTATTTACTCTGGAGTCTGGAATATAAATGATATGGATTAAATATACATTGATTCTACATAGAGAAGAAGACGATTCATATTTCGATGACGTCATTTCAACAAAATTCATTTTGTTTAACTAGCATGTTCTTTTTCGAAGAAGTTTAAAGATTTCAAGTATCACAAATTACTGTTGTACTGTGATAATTTAAAAATACCAGGGCTGAATGACTTTACTTGAATAAAGTTCATTTTTTTCGATGAAGTTTTAAGTTTTCATTATATAATAAATTAATGTAGTATTGTGATAAGTTTAAAAGTATTACCGCTGAATGTATCGCATTTTAGAGATGTTTAAGTAAACTTGCATTGCAGTTGAAAAGTGTTTCATAATCAATGCTTTAAGCATGATTGATCTTTTTTGTTTAAACATTAAATAAATAAACTTTAAGTTAAAATCTCCAAGATTTAGTAATTTTAGATATGTTCAAAATTCTTGTCCATAATAGTAATAGTAATTTATAGTAGTTTAGGATAATAATGAGGCATATATTTTCTCTCTGGTATCGCTCTGAGTGCCCAATTGTTGGGAAAATGATATAGTTTACCGAAAATTCATATTAGTAATGTGTATACAGAGAAATTGTACTTCAAGGAAACTGATATTATGTAATAATCTATTGTATCGGTAATGATAGTTTGCGCTGAGTGAAAACAGTATTAAAATAGCATACGGTATTAAAATAGTATTAACACCAAAATGCTTAAATGTATTTAATTCATCGGGCTGATTGACCCACTTTTAATTTGACAGCGAAACTTTTAACGCGATTTTAAAAAGAAATTATTTAAACTAAAGCTCTAGAAAGGTGTCATTTTCAGCATTTTTAGAACATTTTACTGACCTACCTCAATTCCATAGAATTGCTAGCGTGTCTCTCAAATTCGGCAAAGGAAATCAAAGTGTCCATTTTCTTAATTTTATTCTCCAGTTTTTAGAATTGCCAAAACATTTTGAAATTATTTGAATTTTTAACTAATATAATTTAATTTGTTAAATGGGCATCATTCAAAATGTCTCGATCGTTACTTTCAGAAGTGACTTAGACGATTTCAAAATATAAAATAAAAATAAAAATTTAATTAAAACTTTGGTCTAAAGATTTATGCCGATGAGAGCGTAGGGGAATATCTCAAGAAATTTAAAAATAAGTACATATAAAATATGTGTAGGGCATATTTTAGAATATTACTTTTTTTAACTAGACTAATTTTAGAGTAAATTTTCATTTATATTCTTTATTAAAATCTTATTATCATATTCTAAATGATAATATATTTCTTTAATTACATCAATTCAAAGTTACAGTAGCATCTTTGATAAAATCTGACACCGCGAAAATGGCTCCATATCTTCCTTAGGTTGCTTTTTACCATTTTTGTTCAAAGACTTCTAGGTTCGTCTGCTAAGAAAATGGAATCGTGTCAGAATTATAATGCTAAAGAATAGCAATTCCGACACAACATCGTATTTCCCGCAGACGAAATTAATTAGAGTCTATTGATTTCGAATAAGCTATTATCATCTATTTACAATCTTTTAAAAAATAATTTTTACGATGGCAATTGTATAAATTATTTACCGTTGTTTCCGGACACCAATTGAAAAGTCATGATAGATATAGAAACCACGAATAAAATTTGCAAGATATTTTCAACTATAATGACAACTCTGCAAAATAAGATTGTGTACTGAAAATAATGGTGTAATAGTTATTAGTTTTACTATGCCAGTATAAATTCATCCTAAACCAAGTAGAAGTAAAATCAAGATCATTCTTTGTTATGTTATAAATAAGAAGATGATAAGGTTGGTAAATATAAATAAAATATTTATTATGTTCAAAAGAAAAACTATTAAAATAATTTAATATTACCATTTAATTGTTAAATATTTATGTTTATAAATATGTTGCTGGAATTATTAATTTATAACTGTTATATTTGAACAGTATTAATATTTGATGGCGTTCTTTAATTTCTACTCGTATACAAATGACATTAGGCTATTTAAGTAAAATCATTACAATATCTGTTGTGATTAAAATTTTCATGAATCGCGATTTATGAAAAAAGTTTAATTGATTAACTTCAAATTCTATCAAATAAATGTTAGAAATAAGAACAGAAACTAATTTGCAGTATTTTATTCGTATGCACATCTTTACATCAATTAAAATTGATCGAATGCACAAAGATTCAAACCAGAGATATGACATTTTAATATTTTAAAATTCTAATTATTATTACAGTTCTGGTTTTTTTAAATGCATTTATTTATGCTTTTCAATCTTTAATTTAAAGCAAGTAATTTCATAATGTAATACTGTGGGTTCATGTAATTTAATTTGTATGGGGAGGAAAACCACTTTATATTAAGAAGAAAGAGATTTACAAAAAAATTATGATATCATACTCTCCCAATAGTTCTTTTTGGCACTGACTGTAGAATTGGAACACTTTCCTACGTTATTACGTTTCTTCATAGGACAATACTTTTCTTTTGTGTCATTCTCAAATAATTTAACACGGTCTTTGATAGAAGAGCGTGAAATTTCAACCGAAGATGTGTTCTCGGAACTAGAAGAAACATTTAAAATTTCAGTAACAAGTAAATCATGTTTTACATCATCTTTTTCATTCAAATTTTCTTGACATTTTTTAGAGGAAGAGTGGGTTTTGGGATTAGGGATAACTACTGGCCACGTATCAATAGGTTCTTCCTTTTCTTTCTGAAAGATTTCGATAACTTTTTTGACAGAAAGACACTGGGCAGATTTTTGCTCTGGATATTTCTCCGTATGTGAAATCTCATCTGAATTTTTACCATGATCAAATTCGTACAAAGTATTCAATTCACCATCAAGACCTATATAGTCATTAATTACTGCAGGAGTTGCGTAAGTTAATATATAATTCTCAGATGCGCTATTTGATTTAGAGGACACCAGCGGCTCACTGGCGGCCGGCAGTTGTTGAGGAGAATTTTCCAAATTTATAACTGTAGAATCCTTTGCTTCGCTGTTTGCAGCTTCCTTACTTCTATTTCTGTAAGGTGAAGCTGATAAAATATTCATCGACATAACTGTGTTTTTACGTTCACTTTCAGCTGTGGGTTTTAGTAAATCTCCAGCTTTATCATGTAACCTGTAGTCTGTGTCTTCTTTGTTATTAAATCGGTCTATCCAATTATCATCATGGGAATTAAATGCGTTGCTTGGTGTAGCTAAGTTTGCCCCAAATTCTACATTTTCATCCAATTTTACTTCTGATTTGCTCGTATTGTCCAGTTCAGCACTTATTTCATCAAGTTTTTCTTTTGTTTCTATCTTATTAAAAGATAAGGCATCGCCGAGATCTCCATTGATATTTTGACTGCAAGTTTCTGATTCTGAATATATTTCAATGGAACTTTCCTGAATACACGATAAGCTACCTCTCTCAGACCATGATAGACGTTTTCTGTGATCAGATAAGTCTTGCACATTCCACGTCTTGGCATCTAACGGAACGTCATCGCACAATTTTTTATCCGACTCTAAGGGAAAATACATTATGTTATCAGAATTTTCGTTAAACTCGCAAGGATAAATTAAATAGGAATCAGCTTTCACATATTCCATTTCGTTGTTTTGATCGAGTTTCAATTCTAAAGACAATTCTTCATCAGGTGCAGAAAATTCGTTTTCTAACTCCCTCAGTTTATTTTCCCACATTTCAGAGATCTTCTCCTCAGAGATGTTTTCGTGTTCATTACTTCCATAAACCAAATCAGGGGGTGTTTCGCTCACGGTTTCAGTCCAAAACGCTAAGCTGTGGTCGCAGTCGAAGAGAGCAAAGTTCGCCTTTATAGAACTTTTAGAATCGGATTCGACAGAGCTGCTACTTAAAAAACCCTCATAGTTTAGTATCTCGTCTTTAGAATTTAAGTCCGTTCCTTCATTGATTTTTAAGGATATGTCGTCGACTGCGTCCGCGGCTGAATCTACATTATGATCGTCGTCTAAATAATTTGATTCGTGTAATTCAGTGAAGGATCTTCTCCGTCTTGGGTTAAATTCATCTTGATCTTCTTCATCTTCCTCGTGTAAAATTTGGTATTCGACTTTATGCACAGGAAATAAATTAGTATCATCGTTTACATTTAAGAAAACTGATGCATTATTGACATTCATATTTAAGCTTAGATTTGAACATGTGTTTAGATTTATAGTCTTGAAATGGAATTCTGAGTCTTTTTTATTTAAAACTGAAACTACAGGTTCATAGGAATCTGAGTTTTCAAGACTTTTAGTTTCCCCATCTGATTGTTTAACTTCATGGTTTTTGTCCAAAACTGTATCATTTTTTATACTTTCCGAATGTGAATAAGGCTTTATGTCAGTAACTAAATTTGAATTTTGAAGTTCCGAATATTGTTTATTAATTCTGTTATCACAATTCACATCCTTATTTGTTAATTCTATAACTTCATTGTTTATTGTTAGACGAGGATTTGTACTACTATCTAAATGTTTTGTGGGGATCTTTTCATTAAAACTCTTCAAGTTCGCATCTCTGCTGTTTGCCTCTTGTTGATCTAATTTCTTTGCAGTTTCGAGGGCATTCGAACTCAATTTTGCATTTTGATCTATTTCAGACTTAATTGAATCGTTCATTGTAAATAAATAGTTTTCTGAGTATAAATTCTTATCAAAATTAAAACTGCCTTTTACTACCTCAGCATCGTTGTTTGAAC
The DNA here is from genome assembly GCA_951213105.1 of Amaurobius ferox. Classification (NCBI taxonomy): domain Eukaryota; kingdom Metazoa; phylum Arthropoda; class Arachnida; order Araneae; family Amaurobiidae; genus Amaurobius; species Amaurobius ferox. The sequence continues at coordinate 144,504,592 of OX578135.1, read as the reverse complement.
AAATGTGTGATTGATAAATTTCTTCAGGACCTTCAATAAGCGACAAAGCATTTCGTTGTCTAATTTTTTTATCGTCTTCATTTTGTAATGAAGCATTTCTTTGATAAATTTCTTTTTCTTCTTTAGTAAGCGATAAAACATTTTGTTGACAAATTTCTTTTTGCTCTTCAGTATGTGACGAAGTACTTTGTTTACAAATTTCATTTTGCTCTTCAATATGTAAGAAAGCATTTCTTTTACAAATTTCTTTTTGCTGTTCATAACGTGATAAAATATTTTGTTGACAAATAGCTTTATGATCTTGATAATATAAAAAAGCATTTTGCTGAAAAATTTCATTTTGCTCCTCACTATTGAAAAAAACACTTCGCTGATGAGTTCCTTTTTGCTCTGCAGTATCTGATAAAATATTATATTGATAAATTTCTTCATGATCTTCAGCATGTGATGGAGCATTTCGCAATTTCTGTTTAATATTATTGATCGCTTCACATAGATCTTCTTTTCCGTCTATGACTACATCATTGCCGTCAACTTTAACTATATATCGTAAAATCCTCTTTCTTACGACTGAAGACGAATTTTCCAGACACGTCGACAAATTAGTTTGATTGGAGTGTTCAATGGATTCATCAATATATTGACTATCGGATCTTTTGAGGCGGCAATAGCCACGCGTAGGGGGAGAAAGCCATATATCGGGGGTTTCGACTGAACTATCCACAGTAATAGTGTAAGGACTTCCCATTATATGCTGCCCTTGCCAGATAATACTCATACTGTGAGATCCACTCTCCAATGGGGTATAACCTGAAAATGCAAATATAGTTAATTGCTTTCGATTTTGCATGCGTTTAACTCTTAATATACGAGATTTAATTTTAAAAAAATGGACTACTTCATAACACATTATTAATATAAAATGATTCTATTTCAAAAATGACCCCCCATTCAAATAATAGCTACACGCTGCTACACTTCAACACTTGCAGATACACTTCAGCAGCTACACGCTGCTGCTTCAAACGTCTTTTCCGCTTCTAGTGAAACTTTTATTCGGTACTTTTAAGAATCGCTCTTAGATCAACCTCTGATATATATATATATATATATATTATATTAAGCCGTGTGCATTATTTCTGTAATACAATTTACAGTAATGCACACAGAAACGTAGGATCCGCATTAACGAAACATGTATGGCCCTTGATAACGTACATGGTTTCGGAAATGCTTTTCACTTTATTCAATTTATTCAATTTATTCCATTTCAAAAAAAAAAATTGGGGAGCTAGAAAAGCCCTAGCTCATCGTGCAAAACAATGTTTCTGTTTTGCAAATTTTCATCTTTAAACACATTTCTTGCATTTACGCCATGTATGTTTATGCATGGAACAAGGGGATTAGTACCTTAAATACCTGCATTACATATATGATTTAAATCAATATTTTCATCTTAATCTATTGTTAAAACTCTTGTTACCCCTCTTTACCACATGCAATTCTTATTCCATTCCTTAACTTTTATATGGAACAGGGGAAAAAGGGTATTTTATACCAATTTAGTACCTGTTTTATTTATAATGTTTTCTTATCATGTTTTTTTTTAAATATTCAACGACTTGTCGTATAGTATTTTTGATGTCACATTTACATTTCAGTCCATCTTCCTTTCACTTATGCTATACAGAACGTTTTCTATTAATGATCAATCTCAAGCATATATATTACAAGTAAAATAAAAATTCTTCAATTATATATATATATATATATATATATTTTTTTTTTTTTAAACTTCAATCGTTTGGAAATGGTGTCATTTGCAGTTTTGGAAACAGAGGAAAATTGCACAGTAGTATTAAATCATGTGATTATAGTGGCCGGAGTGTGGGCACGACTTTGCTCTTCGCCAGAAAGTTCTGAATCAGAAGAGTAGCGTGAGCTGGTGCATCTCACTGTGACTCAACTTCCTGGTTGTTTCTCCCAAAATGACTAACGCAACCATTTCTGAAATTTTAGAAGAAAATTTCGATTGAAATTGAAAATATTGATAAAATCGATTTATTTAAGCTACTATCAAATTCAGCCGAAATGGCTTATCGAAACGGACTCAACATCAATCAATTCACAGCTAATGCCCCCATTATATCATGTTGCAAGTTTCTCCTCCACTTCGCCATTTTTACGCTGATTGCGCTGCGCGCTAGGAATTGGGCGTATCCAATGTGGAGCAAAAAAAGTTGGATTTTCTTTATTTTCAGGATAATTTTTGAGTGCGCAGTCTCTTTCTATTGGCTGCACTAGAACGCCTTAGAACTTAAATCAGCTGGTGTAAACATTACTAGATAAAGGGCATTACTAGATATTGCGGTAGGATAACAGTCTGGATAATCTTTTCAATCAAACCTTGTATATATTTGCATCTGTTGGTGACTAATTAATCTGAAGTTATGACTGAAATCAATGACACCGAATAAATAAAAGAAAGAAGTAATTCTGTATAAACTGTGTAAGCCATAACATTTAATTACATTTAAATTAAATAAAATATTAATGTAAAAGCTAGCTGACATTGTTAAACTGATCAATAAACATAATTTAAAATAAATTCTTAAAATTAAATTTATAGAAAATAAACAATGAGTGACGTGTAATAAAGGATTCGAAAACTTGGCAATTTTTACTTTTAATTGGTTCTATAATGAAAAAGGAACGTCAAAGTAAACTAATTTATTTTCATGAACATATTATTAATATACTTAATGAACTTATTAATATACTTAATGAAAATTAAGGTGTGTGACGGGGTACCACCCAAATTCTGTTTAAAAAAATGAGCATACACTGTTGAAAGCTCTAACGGACTAACGGACACATTTTACACGAGACATGAAGTAACTTTATTGCACTTCTGTATCTTAGAAACAAAAAGGATTGTAATGTTGTTTGAATTTTCTGACAGGCAGATACGATAAGAAAGTATGTTTTTAATTTGGTTCATTTTGAACCAGACAATTTTTTGTATTAATGCGTCAAAAGTAGTACGTTTATGTTTTTCTATAATTTTTCCACTTTTACACCTAAACTCTAAAGCCGACTCATAAAGTTAGACGTTTAATATTTGTCGTGTTGAGTATTCCACTGCTACTCTCAAGGAAAAACACAGAAATTTCTGGTGTATCAAATTTAAATAACAGTAATGACTACTCAAAATCTTTCAAATATCGTATTTGTGAGGTTTTTTTTTTTTTTTTTTTTCAGTTTTCCGATCAAATATAGGGTAATTTAAATCAAAATTCTACAGAAAATCTGCTTACGATATATACACAAATTTGGTATGCTAAGTGTCTTGTAGTAATCTACAAAGAAAATAGTAAAAATTTCAAAATTTTCAAATTTTAAGAAACCTTAATGATTATTTGAAATGTTGCATTTGAAATCTATCAAAAAAAGACTGATATTCGATTAAAAACAAACTTTTAAAACGGAAACCAAGTTCTTCAGCTTTTCATAAAGTGTCAGCCAGAAAATGATTGAGATGAAGAACTATTGCAAAGTTTAGCAAATTTCATGAATGAAATATATAGAGAGGAAAAGTTTTTAGATGTATTTCGCAATAAACTATACAAATACTTTCTCCGATAAAAAACAAACTTGTAAAGAAATAATAAAAGAAAGCCAAGTTCTTTAGTTTTACAAAAAATGGCCGCCATAAAAATGATTAAGATGAAGAACTATTGCCAAGTTTGTTAAACTTCATGCGTGAAATGTGAAATATATATAGCAGAAAAGCTGTTGAATGTATTCCGTAATAAACTTGCTAAATTTACCATATTACGATATATGTATAGAGGTACAATATATACATAATTCAAGTTTTATGACCTCAACTACTTTCAAATCATCTAAGTTCACTGTAGCAAGAAACTACTTTGGATCAAAGAGGTAAATTTACTAAGCATTAGCAAATACATTCAATAACTTTTCCTTTCTATACTTTTACCCATGAAGTTTGATAAACTTGGCTTTGTTCCTTTATCTCAATCATTTTTATGGATGACACTTTTTGTAAGGATGAAGAACTTGGCTTTTATTTTGTTTGTTTTTTTGTCGGATATCAGTCCTTTTGACAGATTTTAAATAAGACATTTCAAATAATCATTATGGTTCCTTAAAATTTGAAAAGTTTGGATTTTATAATTATTCCTTTATAAATTGCTACAGAACAGCGTAACGACTTTGAACTGTGTATCTTAAAAAAGATTTTCCATAGAATTTTTATTTAACTCATCCTATTTGAGAGAAAACTGAAAAAATGGATACATACAACATTTGAGAGATTTCGGATAGTCAATATGGTTATTTAAAGTTTGATAAGTGAGGCGTTTCTGTGTTTTTCCCTAAAAGTAGCAATGGAATACTCAACATGACGAATAATAAAAACTTCTAACTCTATAGATCAGCTTTTGAGTTTAAGTGCAAAATCGGAAATTTCATAGAAAAACAAAATTACCTTTAACGCATCGATATAAAAAAAAGTGGCCGGAGCAAAATAAACCAAATTAATAACGTCTTGTCTCATCCCGCTTATCTGTCAGAAAATCCAAAATCAACATTCCACTCCTCTTAGTTTCTGAGATACAAGGGACATGAGAAAGTCACACAAGCTCGTGTGAAAGGGTGTCCCTCAGAGCCTTCAACATCACACAAGAGAACTTGGCTGGTGCTCTGTCGCGCACCTTAATACTCTTTGTATTACTTTATGTAATACTCTCTGATCCGAAGTAGTTTCTTGCTGCAATGAACTTAAATAAATTGAAAAGAGTTAGGATGATGAAACTTGAACTGCACGTATATATATCTTAAAAAATAGGTAAATTTACCAAGTTTATTACGAAATACATCCAATAACTTTTGTTTCCCTATAGAGTATAGACTATAGAGCATGGACACGAACGTAAATAAAGAGTCTGCGCAGTAGAATGCGCATAAACGTAAGGGCAAAAGGACATTAGTTTTACCATAGCAGGTAATGGTAAAATGACAATGATGACAAATAAAAATTGAAACTAAATCCATTAAACATCGAAATTTAAATCGAAAATAAGTTATTTAGAATACTTGAGTATATAATTAATATATATTTAAAGACTTTATTTACTAACGTGCCCTTTAAGTGAATGTACGCTGCTACTCATTTTTACCGTAGTCACTAACTAGCGTTCTGAAGATAATTTACTAGAAAATTCTGCTACTAGAAAATTTCTATAATTACTAGAAAATTTCTATAATTTACTAGAAAATTCTGCAGTGTGTATATATGCGAGTAAGAAGGAAAAGGTACATAACGAATTTGTTAAAAAAACTCGTGTATATATTTTATTGAAAGTGAATTTTTTATTTCCCGGTAAATTAAAAATATTCATCAAAGAAGATGAATTTAGGTATATCCTACTAAAATTAGAGGTTAAACGATTATAAATTTCAAAAGTAGTCGTTTTTAACACAGAAATAATGAAAATTTCCACACTGCTAAGCAAACTAGTATTTTGCTTTGAAAACGTAAGGGCAAAATTATTCGTGTGACTTCACGTACCTATACTCTATACATTTCACTTATGGCGTTTATTAAACTTGGCAATACTTATTCATCTTAATCATTTTTAAAGGCTGACATTTTCGTAAAGTTGAAGAGCTTGGCTTTTATTTTACAAGTTTGATTTTTTATCAAATACAATTTGCAAAAAATATGTTATTACTATTCTCCAAATAAAAATTCTGCCTTAGGAACAAAATATACAAGTAAAAATGAAATATTTGGGTTTTGTAATGCATATAACAGCTCATATCTATTTGAAAGTTCGTTAATTCTGAATCAGGAAATTAATTTTTAAATTAACTTATAAAATAATTCTTTTTTGAATTTCTGAGTGTCAGGAATAAGTCAGATACACATTTTGAAACATTTTTTAAAATTTTATATATTTAAAATAGTTAAAAAAACATCTACCAAGTCATTTATTAACAAATCAGAAAGGATATATATTATGGATAAAAAAATAAAAATAAATACATATAATTTAAAAAACGATATATTAATGCCTGAACCAAACTTTGCATCTCAATTTTTGTTTCTTTTTATATTTATAACTTCGTTGCATTAAAAAAAAATATGTGGCTTACATCTTTAAATATTTATTTTGTTCGGATTCATAAACAGGAATTAAAATCTAAAAGCTTCAATACAAACTAATAACATATTGTTTCTATAAGGGAAACTTGAGACACACATTCAAGCCCAAATAAATTAACTGGAATACCGCTCAACTCGACTGTCTCATACTAAAATCCAATTTTAGTAGCTTTTTTTTTCACATTTTACAAGAAAATATTTGAAAAATTAGTATCATGGATCCAAATGATTAAAATTATAGCGTGTTACCTTTCACTTTAAAGGACTTGAAAAAAATATTTCGATTGATACCATACTTGATACTGTACCCCCCCCCCCCCCCCCCCGAAGGGACTAATGACGTCACAAACAAATAAATTATATCGCGGCTATTTTTCGCAACAATGATTGAAACTGTTAAGTCTCGTGATCATTGAGCCATACATAAGCCCTTTTATGCATGATTATGTCCAATTTTGTCCTATGCTGCCATGTTAAAAAAGTATAAAATTTCGAATAAATTTCGAAGTTTTCATTCGAATTTCAAAAATTCTAGTTCTATATTTTTGATAACAAAGCCGAATATAAAGTTCCGTGAAAATCCATTAATATTTGTGGCCCTATCGAGTACATAAGAAATCGACCACAGACAGACAGACGGACATCATTTCAAAAATAGTCAAAACGCGTTCAGGAGGTCTTAAAATGTATATTGGCATCAAAATCTCGAATTCGAAAATGTTCGTGAAAACAATACTTTTTCTATACTGTATTACACAGTATGAGAAAGTAATAAAAATGCAGCGTACGGTTGTTTCGAAGACACGCTGGATCCCCTTCGTTAATGTGAGAAAACCAACAAACTAGAAGTAAAAAATAAATGAAATGAGCAAGACAAAATGGGCAAAAGAAAAAAATGGAGCGACCCGAAGGCGATTGAGCCCATTTCGTATTTTTGACTTCGGTGTTGTTGGTTTTCTAGCATCGACGAATGGGATCCAACGTATTCTCGAAACAGTTGTAGACTGCATTTTTATTGCATTTGTGCTTGAATACGTTGCTCAGGTTTTCCTTATCATTTGCACAAAGTGTTTCCTTTTTTTTTTACTTATTGCCATTGTTTCTGTATACTTACAGACAGATATCTTTCTTCCTATTATTCTATACGTTAAAGGAATTATCTTACTTAAGATATCCTCCTTAACCTGAGCATCCATTATATCTTTGAGGTCTGTTGATTCGCTTCTGGACAAACAGTGGATATTCGTTATTCTTTTATTGCAAGCCGTGTTCCTCGGGCCTCGTATCTCTATGACCATATCCAAGTTTTCGGTGGAATCCAGAAGGATGGTGAAGCACGCTTTGCGACCTCGAACTGCCAGAAGAAGCCCCATGCCCCTTGCGAAGCATTTATCAGAAACGAAAGTAGTTTGAGACATGTAATCTTTCTTAGATTTCGTATTAGCTGCCGACAATTTGAATTTTTCTGAAGCCAGTTTCATTTGAGCTACGAGGAGTAATAATCTTTTCTCGGGGAATTTCCCTCCTTGGAGAATTTCGTCAGCTGTTACATCCTGAAAAATCAGCATTGAATGAATATAGTTAAAAGCATAATATCATTACTGTAATAAGAATTTGACGATTAATACTATAATGATCCAGATCTATCTGTCTGGAAAGCTTGACGAAAAATAAGCGACTTTGGCGACGAGTTTGACGACTTTTTGAAAATGCCGCTTGATGTGTAAACGTTTAATGTCTTGGAAAATAAAGTTAAATTTATTTGAAAATCTCTGTCGCTTTGTGTGAATTATAAATTTGATGTGCTTGAATCAAAATATAGTAAACTTTGGTGTTTTTGGAACAAGTACGTTTTGTTAGGGGATCTAGAGGGTAGTAAGTTAATTGTGTTTTGTTAGAGGATGGTATAGTAATTATGTTTTGATAGGGTCTGTCTGACCGTCCGTCCCACTTGGCGACAAACGTGGCGATTTTTTGAAATGTTGCGAAATTGACGAAACATCACCAAATCGACGAAATTACCGTCAAACTGAAGGAAATTCAATAACTCAGAAAATCTACACTATTAATTAAATTCAATTTCTTTGATAATAATCTCGGTCGCTTTGAGGAAATTATTAATATAATATTCTTGTTCAAAATATAGTGAGTTCCACTGTTCATGGGGCAGGGGTCATAAGTTAATTTCGTTTTGTTAAGGGATGGTATATGTTTTGATGGGGGGATCGTATAAGAAATAATAATACATATTGAATGAAAGATGTGTGTGGCTCATATGTGCATGTTGATATTAGGAGCGCAAGTGTTAGAAACTGGAGGACAGGAGTAATATTCTGCAACTTTTCCCTGTCTTATGACGGTCTTACTATTCTGGTGAATTAATAAAAAGAGCTATGCCCTATAATAAGACAATGCAAAATAAGCTAGAGTTGACTCTTTTGATTATCCAATCATCCACATTCTGCTGATCAGCACTTTCTGTGGAGCTGATTGTGAAACTGGATATATACGATGATGGAATCGCCTAGAGGGTGATTTCTTGTTTAAAGAGATAATTTTTCGAAGAAGATGATCGATTCATGTAAAGCAGATTAAGAAAGACGTAATTTAAGATTCGCTAGCTTTCATCCAATTAAAGCTAACTTGTAAAATTAGCTCGTCAATGGATAAATTTGATTTCTCACATCAACGTTTAAAAAAAAAGTTATTCAAACTCTTTTCTTTGCCATTTTCATCAACAGTTACTCATAGTTAATTATCTGGGTGGTATTAATATTACATTGGTATTTATTTACCTTTTAATTTAATTCTCATATGAGGTAATCTTTCTTTGATATTTAGACAAATAGTTTTTATTAATTATTCAATATCCAGTGATGTTATAATTTTAAAACTCGTGAAAACTTCAGGGCACGAAATTAAGATATCTGATGTGGACAGCATATAGCTTTCCATACAAACTCAAATGTGTTTGTTTCTCCATTGTTGCTTTTATTTATTGAAATGAGAAATATTTTTAAAGTAATTTTGACAAACAAAACAAATTTGCATATTCTAAAAGACCACGCGAAATTAGCTGTTTTTCATTCATTTTAATATATAACAAGAAAGATCAATCATGCTTAAAGCATTGATTATGAAACACTTTCCAACTTCAATGCAATTTTATTTAAAAAAGTCGAAAATGCAATACATTCCTCGGTAATATTTTAAAACTTATCACGATACTACATTGATTTATTATATTTGAAAACTTAAACCTTCATTGAAAAAAATGAACTTCATTCAAAAGACGGCATTGAAATATAAATTGCGTGGTTTAAATATCTCTAAAATGCAATACATTCCACGGTAATATTTTTAAATCTATCATAATACTACGATAATTTATTATATTTGAAAACTTCATCGAAAACAACTGAAATTAATTCAAATGACGTCATAGAAAAAATAACACGCCTGGATCTCTCTATAAAAGCAGGATTTCATTCATAACTTTCTCCATTTCATTCATCACAATACTATAATAATTTATTTTATTTAAAAATTAAGACCATGGAGCTACAATTCATAAACTTTATGCTTAAAACTTCATCGAAAAATATCGTCCTTCTGTTTATAAAATCAATTAATATTTCATTCATATCAGCCATGCAGACTCCATGGACTGAATTATTTTGTGTTAAAGAAATACAGTAATTCTAATACAACTCATTCTACATATTTTGCTGTTTACATTTTACATAGGTGAAAAATAGGCTTAATTGTAGAAATAATCAAATTTGAATGAGAATTTAAACTCAAATATATTGTCATTGTGTTGTTTTAGTATGTAGATGCACAGAATTTAAGCAGAAATAAAGTAGTTTTAGGATGGATACAACACTCAATATGAATTAAAAAGAACTTTAAAAAATCACGAATTTGAAACAAGATGGATGCCATATCTCATTTTGAAGTGGGTCATGTGATCGTTTAATATCATGGTCACGTGATCGTTTCATATAAGATGTGTAATTATTATTTTAATTTTTATTTAAAAAACTACTGAATATATTTAGCTGAATTTTTTTTTATATATTTTATGGAACAATTTGACTATTACCTAAAATTTTCGAAGCAATTTGTGAATTTTAAATCCGCTTAAAAAATGTTAGAAAAATTAGGTCCCATAGGGCTCAATGTATCATTTTTTCATTGTATCATTTTTTCAACCCGGGTTCAATCCAAAACTAATTGTGTGATATTATTCATTTATATTCCCATAGGTCCTACAGACCGTCTGAACAACATACTAAAATTTCATTTTGATTAAGTCATTTTTACGGCAGTTATCGTGCTAACGGACAGACAGACAGACAGACAGACAGACAGACAGACAGAATGAACAAAGTCATAAACACTTTTCAACTTTGTTGTAAAGTGTTAAAAATTGTCGCCAATAAAAATCATTTCATTTCAATAAGTAAAAAGACGCCAAATAAAAAAATCACTTGGTGACTACGCTTATTTTAATGAAGCCAACTCACCGAAATAATAAAAAATTGAAATATTTTTAGATCGGTTTACCCTAGAATAAATCAGTAGCGTAGCCAATGGGGGTAAAGATCATAACATCACAGTGATCTAATCTGATGAGTCTGAGTGATCTGATAAGTATTGGTTATTCATCTCGACCCACCACCGTCAAAACGACAATTACCTTAGTGAACCCATCCAATCTTAGACCTCCCCACTTCCCCACTGGAGATTCTGGTTACGTCTATGGTGGAAGTGAGTGCATTAGTTTTCTTTATGAAACATTATTTCTAAAATAACAATTTAAGAATTAAAATTTAAATTATTTATCCTTTCATTTGACAATTTCTTTTCAATATCTGAGAATTTCTTTTTTTATATTTGCAGCACAATCTACTAAGACACTACTAAGGTAGCGCATACGATCCCCCAACTATCATATTTAATGATTGTCAGTTGAATGGCTGATTTAATCGTTTATATCTGTAGTAAACTCGACTTCGGATTTGAGCTCATCACAGTACTTTTGCAGAGCCCACTTCGACGATAAGAGACTGCAATTCCGCCCCAGTAGCTCAACGGTAGAGCGTCGGCTGGCCAGCACGGGGATCCTCGTTTCGATTCCCGGTTGGGGCAGCAAGGTTCTTTACAATTTCCCTACATAGCGTGGAAAATGACAGTAGAAAAGGAAATAAATGTACACTTACAGGTTTGATCTTAATGTGCTTCTCCACAAGATATAGGGCCAGTTTCAAATTCCGAAGAGGTTGTTCTGGATCAAGTAGATCGAATCTAGGACACGCACCAGGAGTCAACTTCTCTGTGAGGGCACACAGCAGAATGCCATCCCGGAAGCAACCTGGGAACCCCTTGTCTAAGTACCGCTTCGGTACGCGACTGGACATCCAATGCATCAATTTTTTCTTGGCTCCTTGACCAATTGCGAATCCTATTAAAATGGAGAGTCAAACGAGCTTTTTTACAAACCAAGGAATCTTTTGTAAATACATTTGCCTTAGATATATGAAATTATCATATAATAAAATAAAATAAATTAAAATAAACTGTAAGGTTATGAGGAATTGGGGGGGTACTCTCGTTATTGACTTAAATTTCTTTGTTATTTATTATTAATGCGTAGAGACAAAATAGTGTATGAAACAAGTACTTATTTAAAGTGAAAACGGATTTCAAGCATCTCATTGAACTAACTCATTTGGCAATTACTGGCTTTTTGTTGACGCCAACTCATAACATTTTTTTAAAAATCAGAAACATTCGGAAGCACATTTTTTTAGCGTTCATATTAAAAAAAATCTGATGTGGGCAACACATGACTTTCCTTATATAATGCAATGAATTTACTACTTTTACAGTTAGAAAACGTTATTCTTATAGTAGATACTTATATTCTTTCCAAGATATTGAATTTTCTTCAATGAGTCGTCATTTTCATTAATTTAGCGTCACTTTTATTAATTTGGCGAGATTTTTGTTAATTTGGCAACAATGAAAACTGTCGCCAAGTTGGCGCCATTCCGCCAAATTCGTCGCCAAAGTCTCGCCAAGCGTTATGGATGAAGAAATAAGTTATTCTTACAGCAGATGAATAACTATTGGCGTTCAAATACAAAAGTATTACTCAAAGTAACTTTTTTCATGAATGGAACGAGCTAGATCCGCGAGAATGATGTCACCCCATTTATCGTATGGTATTACAAATGAAAAGTGAACATGTTTCTCAATAGGAAATTTTTTTTTATTTTATATGACTTTTTGAAAAAAATTTTGAAGAATGTGCAATATCTCGAGAACGGCTCATGATAGTGTTCTAAAATTTATCTCAATCGTTTTCTAATGAAAAATGACATAAGAAATGTCTATTTGCGTAACTTTATTAGCGGTTTTGATTTTTTGACGATTTTTTCAAAATTCCACTCGAAAATTTAGGGGAGTTCTGAACATTCGATTGCGTATGAAAATAAAAGGCTTCTAGTCTTTACGGATTGTGATTTTTGTACCAAATTTCGTTCGTATCGGTCCATTCGTTCGTGAGATATCGTCTCCACAGACTCACTGACACACACACACACATACTTTCACACACACACACACACACATAGAGAGAGAGAGATACAGACATCACTTCAAAAATGTTTGATTCGTGATCAGGGATGTTTGAAACGTGCTCTCCCGTCGAAAACTCGAATTCGAATTTTCGACCCCGTCACAATACTTTCCTTATACATTATGTATATAATGAAAGTAATTATAAAACAATTAATTACTTAATGCTGCTAAGTATTATTATTTACTGATTTATTAATTTATTTTATTTATATTTTGCTGGCCAATTAAAACGGTGTGTGTGGGGGGGGGGGCATTTCTGCTTTCTCTATTTCCATTAAACTCTAATTATGCTATATATACAGCTGATGAGACTAACTGACACAGGTACACTTCCACAGCCCAAATTGCTGAAGGTAGAAACATTGACTTTGGATACACGTTGAGCTTCACCCATATATATAATGAGAAAAATCTAAAATCTAGGAATTTTGTTACATAAATTTATAAATCGGGAAATTCTTTTGTTCTAACAATCTTTCAGCTATATCTTGAAAACGACTAGATGCACAAAATTTGTTTTTATACCCTACTGTGCAGAAAAAAGAATCCTAAATTTTCATAATTAATTCTATGGATGTACAATCAACCATTCTTAAGATATTTTAATTTATAGTTACAGCAGACATTTTTTCTTAAATAATTTATCAATAAATTTATTTAAAGTTTTTGATTCCATTACGGTAACTAGGATAACCGAGTTATTCTTCAAATGCCGAAATCGTATGTTGGCTATTCTTAAAATCAAAGAATTGAAGAACAATGCTATAATGAATTGATGTGTCTGAAAACGTTGAAGAAAAGAATGACAGTATACTGTTGGAGGTGAAATATTGTTTTATACATACCGCAATTTCCATATTAACTGAACATTAAAATGTGCGTCATTTTTATGTATAAATTTTAAAAGGATTTTGATACTCAGAACTTAGGTGTATGGGTATCACATTTAGTGCCCACTAGCCGTTTAAATGGATAGTTACAAAAATACGCATACTAAACTCAAATCACGTGAATACTCTATAGATAGTTTTGAGACACACACAGGCATACACAGACTCCAAGCTGAAAATCGTCGATTTGTCTTCAAAAATGTATCAAATGTATAAATTCGTAAAAATATTATTTATTTCATTAGTACGATCATTTTTTCTGTACATATGCTATTATTTAAAAAAAAAAAGCAGTAATATTAATAAATACAATACTCTTTGTAAGAAGGATAAGAAAAAGCACAAATAACACAATAATGCAGCATACAGCTGCTTCGAGGATATGCTGGATTCCCTTCGCTAGTGCAAGAGAACCAATAAACCCAAAGTCGAAAAGTTTGTAGTCCGAAAGGTAGTACGAAGTTAGGCCCATTCCTCTTTTGGACTTCGGGTTTGTTGGTTCTCTTGCACTGATGAAGGGAATCCAGCTTATCCTCGAAGCAACTGTATGCTGCATTATTGTGTTATTTGTGCTTTTACTTAGTGGTAATATTATATTCAATCAACACAGGCTACTATAGTCAGCTAATTATCCCTAAAAACATCGCATTATCTGTAAATACTAGATTAACTTGAATCTAAAATCTTGTCAGATATATTGCATAAGCTTAATTTATATACCGCCAAGAAAGCAAGTGAAATAATTTGTTATTTTGACATGAAGTTTGTGGTTGGAGTATCCAGATAAAATCGGGGCGAAAACTGAAGGTGCTAGCTAGTTATAAACAGTTAGCGAGTCATTTGTAGGGATTGATTTGAAAGCCTGTAAACGAAACAATGAGTTTGAAAAAGTCGAATAAACTTATTGAACTTTACTAGAGTTTTATTTTACAAAATGTTATTCACGCAAAACCGTTTCTACTCCATCGAACTGGATACACCGCCGATTTTTTATGATTTTTTTTTCCTTTTATCCAAAACGTGGCAATATCTAAAGAACGGCGCATGTTAAAATCGGATAGATGATGCCATGATGTTTTTTATTTTAAAAAAATAGACACAAAGTTGCTATTTCTGTAACATAAAGATGCCTCACAATTAAATATTGTTAGAATTTGTTGAATATTGTTATCTTCAGAAATTGTGGATGTGTTTGTTTTCAGGACACAAGAAAAAGGTCTGAATTCCTCGATAACTAACACTTTATACCGAAACAACAATAAGCGTAACAGAAATAAAATGCAGTTAATCTCTCTAGCTATCTAACAAAGTCACCAAACAACCATCAGATAATATAATTAAATGCTCAACTCATTCACAAAACAGATTATTATATTCTTGAAATGTTGATGTAATCGTAATTTACTGTTACTCATTTCGCGGCAACTGTCAGTAATTGGACGATGACAGGCTTATATACCCTCTGTGGAAAGATCTCGCAAAAACTACGTAACTTGGAAATTTTTATAACCAATCTTCAAAATTCGACATGTTTCCCAAATCCGCCGAAAGTCATCACGTTGGCGGTATTTACCAAATTTGTCGCCACGGTCAAGCGACCTGAACCTTTAATTAACAACTGTTACCTGGTAAAACTATCTTTACAGGGGGGTATACATTTAATGTAGTGAAGGATTGATTGCTGCACATTTTGAGAGCTAAAATGATGGAAGTTTTTTTTTTTTTAAATCCCTTTGTATCATCCCATCTAATTGGAAGTTTCAATTTTTTCATTAATCTGGAAGCTGAGACAGGTCGAATGAGCCCAAAGCCAAGATGTTGGCTCGAGTGAAAGTATTCAATCAATTTGAACAGTTGTTTTGAATTATTCAATTATTCCTTTGAATCGCCGCCCCTAATTCAATTTTTTTGAAATATTAGATTTTATCGTTGACCATGAGACCAAAGCCAAGATTCTAACTAAAGTGGAAGTACTCGATAATTAGCCAAAGAGGTTTTAGTTTTTTTTTTATTATTATTATTGCTTTGCACTATCACACCGAATTCAAAATTTCGGAATTTTAGATTCCCCCATAGTCTGAGACGGATTAGATCACATCAATCAAAACCAAGATTCCATCTGTAGTGGAAATGCTTTATAATTTTGATACATCATCCAATCACTCAGTCAGTCAGTTCAGTGCATATAGATATATTTTTTTAATTGATAATATATTAAACAATAAATAAAAAGTAAAAGTTAATTAATAAAAATTTTGTGAGCATTTGTTTATTCTTGTGCAGTATTTTTATATATGTAAATATGTGATAAAAAAAAAAGACTTTGAATGAATTTCCATTACTATAAATCATTCAAATTGTGCATTGGTCT
The DNA here is from genome assembly GCA_951213105.1 of Amaurobius ferox. NCBI lineage: Eukaryota > Metazoa > Arthropoda > Arachnida > Araneae > Amaurobiidae > Amaurobius > Amaurobius ferox. Next base: position 144,488,490 of record OX578135.1, on the reverse strand, counting down.
GTTGTAAAACTGATACTAAACTCAGATTTACCTGCTACAAAACTGATATGAATTTTAATTTTATCTGATACTTATTTATGTTATTAATATATAGCACTTGATTGTATATAGGTATATTTAAAGAAATTTGTAATTTAAGCAGCTACATAGGAGTTAATTAATTTTTCTGTAACATATTTCTTTTTGGTAAATAATGCTTATATAAAGTAGAGAATTTGAGAGTGCTATTTATAAACTCATTAAAATTTTTGACATGCCATTAAAAACTCCTTAAAACTCCTTAATTTTTGTTCTCAGAATTGAGTGTGAACCCTGATTAAAAAAATGGTTAGAAAACTAAACAAAAAAAAAATAATGTTTAAAATCAATGGAGTTTAAATCAGCCAACCTTACTACTGATAAATGAAAGAAAAATTTGAAGGAATCGTGTTTATGGCCTTTAGCATGCAAACTACCCCAATATTTTAAAAGGAACTCGTTTTAAGTGTTATCATCGTGATAGCGAGATGAAAAAAAATTTCCTGATAAAATAAAATATTTTCATACAATTTAATTTTTTAATTAAGTGAAGAACGTATCGTTTCCTAGCCATTATCCAACGTGTGCTGGAAATTATGTAAATGTGCATTGCGAACAGAATGTTTTCTACGCGATATTTGAGGCTTTGTATTGATAATAAGATATTTTAGTGTCAGCACACACACACACACACACATATATATATATATATATGTATATATATATATATGTATATATATATATATATACAGGGTGTCCCAAAAAGATTGAAACGTGCTTTAATTCTTTACCTGTTGGAGATAAGTGGGCAATGTAAATCGCAAAAATGTTAAAAGTAAGGTAAGAAATAAGACTACGTAATGAAATAGTGCTCCCACTAATTTTCAAAAAGTTACACTTTTTAAATTTTTATAGACCTCCCTTAGACAAATTAGGTCCATCAGAAATTTTTTATTTTTAATGCAACAAGATTATTAAAAAAACCCGCATATCTGTACCTTTAAAATCAACTGAATTACGATAAAGGAAAAAATTTGACTTATGCCACTTTTCCATACCATGTGAAAGAAAGGCTGTTTCATCAGTGAAAATATGGATTATAAACAAATTGACGATGAAAATTGTTTAGATCCAAAATACGTTAATACGTGTCAAAATTTTTTATCACAAATGCATCTAAATAAAGCATTATGCAGACAGAGATCATATAAAGCAGTGGTATTCACTACGCTGTTGGGTATCCTATGTATTATCATCCAGTTTTATCTTTTTTGTGATATATCACACATTTACATCTCTAATTTGATATAGGGTCCCCATTCACAATGTTCAATTTTCAATTAAATATCACTCGCTCAATTTCAAGATGCAGATATGAGGGGTTTTTTTAATGATCTTGTTGCATTAAAAATAAAAAATTTTCTGATTGACCCAATTTGTCTAACGGGATCGTATAAAAATTTAAAAAATATATATATATACATATATATATATATATACTATCCGACATAGAAAGTGCAACACAATGAAGCTTTGGCCGTATAATTATTCAAATTGCTAGACAAACGCAGCTGTATGCAAATGATCTGAAATGCAAGCGTGTCACGTGATTAGTTCAGACACGTGCAACAATATCTCAGTAACTTCGGATATAAGACGAATCGTTCTTACTTATCCTTAAGCTGCATATCTTCATGAGAAAAGAGGTCCATAACCATGAGATGTTCCAAAACTCCGCTGAATGCAGGCGATTTCTCCATGTCAAGAAGAAGTCTTGGGCTTTCAAGAGATTTAGAAGAAACGCTTTCTCGAACGTTTTGAACCACGGCCAATTCTGGCCTATAAATGCAAAAATAACTGAGAGAAAACAACAAGGAAAGGTACAAGAATAATTGTACAAATAACATGATACTTTTACTTTCTAGCGCCATTGTATAAAGTATTGTTAAGTTTTTCAAATTCGACATTTTGACGGATGCTTTAAAACCCCTGAACACATTTCGAACTCGTTTGGAAAGATTCCGCCTGCACAGGGCCATGACGTGAGGTGAGGAGGTTGGGCGACGGCCTCGGGCGCCATTTGACAGGAAGGCCGAAACACTGTACTTTTCTCAAAAATCAGTTTTAGAACCAGAGCCTCAAATGAAATAGATTGCTTTAATAATCAGAAAAGATAAACACAATTTTATTAATGCATCCTCTCACAACTGGGAATAAACTCAAATTAAGCAATAAAATAATAAAAACAGGCAATCCTTCAGGAAATTCGGATATTTTTAAGCTGCCTTTTTCCTCAATTCAAAACGACACCTGAATTTGAGACGCGGCGAATTGATATCAGCTTTCAGGAAGCAGATTAGCTTAAATTGCATCATATCCCTTTCGATTTAAGGCCCTGTGAGAGACAGAAATAAAAATTGATATTTCTCGTGAAAAATAATTAAACTTTCACATAGTTAAAGCACCATATGAATCTATAGATCGGGATAGAAGACAACGGCCCCTCTAACCATTCATTGTTCACAAGACATTAATTAAGACCTATAACCATTAGCTGTTAAGGCACGTAAGGAAAAACTATATTTCCCTGGGGGAAATATTTAAATATAGCCACTATAACCATTCACAGTTAAGGTATCTAAGGAAAAACTATATTTCTCTGGAGAAAATATTTACATATATTTAAAAAGTCGACACTTAGGTACATATGTAGAGGAAGATCTTAGACTGGGATCACTTGAGCGGCTTAGCAAGAAGCAAACACGAAAAAACAAATGTTTAACTATTGAAGCTTCTTTGAAAAAAATCTGAACATTATTCTTGCGTACATTCTTAACGTCCGATAAATAAACTAAATTTGGACACTGAAATTATAATAGTATTTTGCCTTCTGATAGATCAAATAGTTTTTACTCGCACAATTGATTTTCAAAGCACTTCTTCATTGACATGATTCTCGCTAATGTATGTAAATTCAAAGCAGTGATTCTGCACTGAACCTATATAGATTTCCTTTGTTTACACTTTTCCTACAATACATAACATATTACGTAATAGGGTGAGGGTAATAAGTTAGACTCTCATATTTGGGTATAAACATTTTGAGTATTCCTGAATACGAATCAATCTATTTTCAACGATGTATCTCTCCCTATAGACATGATATCTCTCGGTCAAATTAAGCGATTCAAACAAAGTTTTGTATGATTATTTCAGTCAAAAAACATAAGTGGCTTTATTTATTTTACTGATCAGCACATTTTACACAATTGTTTGTATATTTTATGATTTTGCGCTTTTCCGATATATTTTTATATATTGAGACAAAAAATGGCAGGGGAAAAGTTTATGTCACTCTAGTTCCAGAAATTCAAAGCAGTGATTCTGCACTGAACCTATATAGATTTCCTTTGTTTTCACTTTTCCTACAATACATAACATATTATGTAATAGGGTGAGGGTAATAAGTTAGACTCTCATATTTGGGTAAATTTAAACATTTTGAGTATTCCTGAATACGAATCAATCTATTTTCAAGGATGTCTCTCTCCCTATAGACATGATATCTCGCGATCAAATTAAGCGATTCAAACAAAGTTTTGTATGATTATTTCAGTCAAAAAACATAAGTGGCTTTATTTATTTTACTGATCAGCACATTTTACACAATTGTTTGTATATTTTATGATTTTGCGCTTTTCCGATATATTTTTATATATTGAGACAAAAAATGGCAGGGGAAAAGTTTATGTCACTCTAGTTCCAGAAATTCAAAGCAGTGATTCTGCACTGAACCTATATAGATTTCCTTTGTTTTCACTTTTCCTACAATACATAACATATTATGTAATAGGGTGAGGGTAATAAGTTAGACTCTCATATTTGGGTAAATTTAAACATTTTGAGTATTCCTGAATACGAATCAATCTATTTTCAAGGATGTCTCTCTCCCTATAGACATGATATCTCGCGGTCAAATTAAGCGATTCAAACAAAGTTTTGTATGATTATTTCAGTCAAAAAACATAAGTGGCTTTATTTATTTTACTGATCAGCACATTTTACACAATTGTTTGTATATTTTATGATTTTGCGCTTTTCCGATATATTTTTATATATTGAGACAAAAAATGGCAGGGGAAAAGTTTATGTCACTCTAGTTCCAGAAATTCAAAGCAGTGATTCTGCACTGAACCTATATAGATTTCCTTTGTTTTCACTTTTCCTACAATACATAACATATTATGTAATAGGGTGAGGGTAATAAGTTAGACTCTCATATTTGGGTAAATTTAAACATTTTGAGTATTCCTGAATACGAATCAATCTATTTTCAAGGATGTCTCTCTCCCTATAGACATGATATCTCGCGGTCAAATTAAGCGATTCAAACAAAGTTTTGTATGATTATTTCAATCAAAAAACATAAGTGGCTTTATTTATTTTACTGATCAGCACATTTTACACAATTGTTTGTATATTTTATGATTTTGCGCTTTTCCTATATATTTTTATATATTGAGACAAAAAATGACAGGGAAAAAGTTTATGTCACTCTAGTTCCAGAAACATAGTACATACTCAATATTATTGAAATGTAGTACGGATATGTTAAAATAAAACACATCAGTATTATTTTATTTTTTTTTACAGTAAAATTATTGGGAATTAGTTATTCTTAACCTTCAAAAATTATAACATCATGAATTTGTTGAAATTTTGTAGCTAGAAAATACTGTATGGGTTGTCTCCGTTAAATTTATCGTCTGCAGTGTAATTCAGTGGAATTCCTTGTAGCTGTCCAATGGAAACGTAAATGTTTGTGAAAAAGCATGAAATCTGACAAAAAAAATCGTTTCTTACAAAATTCCCATTCAATCGTTAGATCCAGTATCAAGTAAACTAGAGTTAATAGTTTTATTTAACTTTGATTTTCATAATTAGAACAATACAATCTATAATTGAATATTTAGGCGATGGAGTCATTTTTGACTGTTGAATATTCAAAGAGATTGGTCAAAGGAAAGGTCGCATTATTACTCAAACTTTCAAACATTTTTGTTTCGGTAATTAAATTAGCATTATAAAAATACGATTGTGTGGGAATATTTCATGCAATTAGCCATTTTATATAAAATTATCTATAACTGAATATCATTTAGGATGAAAATATGCGTTGTTCTTAAGACATGACACTTTTTTGTTCTAAAATTAAAGTATCATAAACGTTAAATAATCAGCATCATAAAATAAGTGAATGCTTTTTAAGTACACTTTGAACCAAAAATGAATTAAGATCAGAACATTTCCTTACAAATTTTAAATAAAATGGGATACATTGTGTTATTCAAATGAATTCATATATTTGTTTGGAACGAATTGAGATTAAAATACAATGATCATAAGCATACGTAGGAAAGAGACTTTTCCAGAAAAGTCTGTTTTATTAGGCTATATTATGGAAATTTTGGAGTCACGTACAGGTGATTGAGTCCTTTCTAAAATCTTTTTCCACGTGTGCCACTGCCCTACTAAGTTCACTCGACCGCATAAATGAATCTTCGCCTTCTAATTCGGGGAAAAGGCTTCTTGGCCTTAACAAATCCATCCATTTTTCTCTTCTTAAAATCTGTCACATATTTGTAATTATACAATATTCATCTAATGTACCAGAGTCGACAACACCGAACAGGAGCCCGTATTTATACAAACTGCAGACATTTAGACTCACCAGTCTCTTGATCTCGACATAAGCACTAAACTATCAGTAGAATGTGCATGTGCGGCAAATGACTGCGATTTTCTCATATTCTCTTGCAAGAAAGTACTTTGTTGGTTAGTTGGTAAAATACTGATCTACGATATCGTGCAGAAGGCAATTCTACTCCATACCGACTTACTTTTTAAATGCTTAGCTATGTGTTTTATATATTTCTATGTTCTGTACTATAGTGCGCAGGATTGCCCAAACAAATTTGTACATATAGTGCCTTTAAATATCTGTGCATGGGAATTTAGTAATATTTGTCCTTTTCCGCGTATTAAAGTATATGTATTTTGTTTTAAAGGGTTATGTATTTTGGCTTTCCGTGTTAAAATAAAGATAGATGCTCCCCCGAATTAAACGGATATGCAAACATAACAGGCACTATTACAATCTGTTATATAATACACGTTTGTTCTTTTTGGGCTATTCGTTTTAAAAGTTAGGGGGTGGGGGCTCAACACAGATGGTATTAAAAGCCTGTGTGTGCTAGATTCACATGGTTTCACTCGGATGTAGCATAGATGTGGTGCAGGTTCCCTTAGAATGTTATTTCTCCCTCAGTAGTATGTCCATATCTATCTACTCTTTCCTCAATTAAAATCAATTAATCCCACCTAAATACTTTTACTTTCCTTTCAGCACATTGTGTATGGTTATATGTGAAAATAATTGTGATGAATCAAAAATCAAACACTTATATTTTTTATCGAATAAAATTGGGTGTAATTATTTCAATCAAAGAATAAGCAGAGGCCTATTAACTTTCGGAGTGAATGGACCACGAAGAATATCCTCCATTTTTCGAACATTTATTTTAGAAAATAGAATACACATTATAAAAACAAATGACTTACAAAAATGTTACGAAGATAGGTATTTAATTTGTTGCTTTTATTTAAATACAAATGCTATCACTTATAGACTGATGTCAATTGCACCATTCTCGATGTATTCCATGTGTTGTTTTTTATCTTCCTTGAAAAAAAAATTAAAATAAATTCACTATTATCAGATGAGTAAATGTTTTATACATACATACATTTAACCTGAAATAAATGGGTGCAATTAGCAATTATTTGGAAATTATCAAGAGTCGTCCTCGAGATATCAGAATTTTTTTTTTATTTTGCTGCATACCTTTAGCACAAATAACGCAAATAGGATAAACTTTTGTGCGATTTTCCTAAGTAATAAATGTCAATAGCCAATTGATTATTGGAAAGTTTAAACCAAGGAAACACCTTCAATGCTGTTAACATTTATTTTAAATCGAAAAAAAACTATAAAAACATAATTATGTTGCAATTTATTACAAAAATCATCATTTTGTGTGTGTTTTTCTTTTTAATTTAAAAGCGAATGGCACAACTTTCAGAACGATAACATACGCCGGTCTTAAGATATTGCATGTTTTTAATTTAAAAAAGAAAATCTTGTTCAGTAGTTATCATGTAATCAATGTAATAAATAATAAGCTTATTGATTTTCAGTAAGATCTAGTGATAATCTGTATATTATCAGTGTTTTCATACCAATTCAAAATTTGCGAATCTACAGTGAAAGTCCTGTGCTGAGCACATCTTTTTTTAAGTAAAAATGAAGCGTATAAGGGCGCTTGTATTAAATCTTTCCTCAGGCGTCAAATTATCTGGTCACGGACCTGCATCTGCAGATGTTTGTGGCGTGAGGGGTCATTGAGGTGTGAACACGATAACACAAGAACGAATGTTTGTACCTCTATGAAACTTTATGTGTGGATACATTATGTTAAAGACTAGAACTAGATAAAAATTTTAGTTATTTCCATAATTAGAACTCGAACTATTTGGAATTTAACATTTTCATCGTATTAATTCCTTTGACAGTATATGACAGTATATCATGTTCAGTATATGAACAATGAGGACAGTATAGTCAATGCTAGAAAATACAGAGGGTGGTCACACATTTTTGTAACCAGTGTAAGAAATTAGAAAAAAAAATTAGGAGCCGAATGGCCCCCAGCATCAATTTCTTATGGGCCATTTGAAAATTTTTAAGGGCCAAAATAAAATATTTTAATGAAATAAAAATTATACACGATAAAGCCACATAGGCCTAATCTAAATATTTTATTTGCTTGCCAAATATATATACTTCCTGATAATACATCATTCAGTGTTTCAACCTTCAATCTGTTTCGAACATCCGTTTTTATAAGATTCATTATGCTGAACCCTCGTTCACAAATAGCAGTACTGAATGATATTATAAGCTGAAATGAAATAATGTTTAGCAAATTACTGTATTCATCTGAAGATTCTGATTTATTAAATAACCTATCCCATAAAACATTTGATTCTTATGATTTTTTATCTGCAGCTCAAAATTTCCATTTCAAATATTCTTCTTTAACTTCATTTTTATCAATTTGCACACATGAAGGTAAATTTTTAAGAATAATATCAAGTTCTTTACTTCCACAATTTGTAAATAAATCTTTATCTTCAGAATTTGGCAAATTAATTGCGTCAAAAATATGAATGTTGCTTAATAGTGAATGTGGGCTGATTCTTTCAGGTTACTTTAAACAAGATGAAAATAAAAAATTTTAAATTGACTTATTGTTTTATACAAGAAAAAAATAGTTTTCTTTTTCCCCTCGGTTACTTTTGGTAAATTATAGTGATTTAATTCTACTCGCGATTTGGGCCCCGATTCCGAAATCATGGTCGCGAACGTTAAAAATTTGGTCGCATTTCACGCATGGCCCCCGCTAATTTCTTACCCTGTTTGTAACGATTTTGACTTTCTCCATGAATTAAATTTAAATGGGAAAAAAAACCCTGACTGGCATCAAGATGATATATATATATATATATATATATACTAATAAAACAGTTGCCTATATTAAGTGTCACTCCCTTGTCATGCTGTATTTACTTGTCTTGAAGATAAAATTTGCATTTTTTTAATTTCCCCAAAATGATCGCTGCTACTGTTTTTTTTTTTTTTTTTCTAAGATTAAACCACCCATGTTAAAATATAATGCAGAAAACAGATTGAAAAATCGAAAAAAATATATTGCAGCAAGAAAAATGAAAAAGCCTGTTTAGAGAAAATGACCCATATACATTATGGAAAGAAACAGAAAAACAAGCAAAAACAAATTATTCGAAATTTAAAATTTTCATAGCAGTATTTCTATAACTTTTTGTTAAAATACTAATTTTCTCAATGAAATAATAGTAAAGTACTGCAACGAGACGTACCAGTTATCTTAGGACCATTAATGTGAAAATGCTAATGAAAACTTCAATATCTGAATCAAAATATAAATATTGTCTGCTACGTTGAAGTAACTACGGAACCTATTCCTCCATTCCAAACATACAGGGTTCCTAGTATACTCCAATCAATATACAGGGTCAATAATTTTCTAAGGAAAGGTCCGGGAATGTACACGTTAAGTCTATCTAGAGTAATGTGACCATGCCCGATCGATTAAAAGTAATTCCAACGCCCTTTGCGGAGAATTTTAAAAGTTAGGTTAACAAACTCGGCAGCAAAGCCAGATAGACGATAAAAGTCAATTACAAAATTGTAAAGCATTGTCTAATGAGTAAGAATCAACACTAATACTGTTACAGAAAACATTTATTGGGCACAACAGTGTAATTGGCTAATGACTGCCCTATTCAAGAATACCAAAATAAACACTACTTATATGCACAAGAATCTAATGTATAGCCATATTCAAAATGCAACAATGCGCATTTGAACTCGAGAAAGAATATAATCATGTACTTTGACAAGCAATGTGAGGTATCACAGTGTTACAGACCCTGATGGTACGATTTTTGAAAGGCATTTATTATCTGCCATATACGGAATATATATACCACAGAATGCGATATATACCATATACAAGGTAGGATAAAAAAGTTCGGAGACTGTGCTGATATCTCCAACCCTGATTGGAGGAGAGCGGAACTATTTTATCGTGGCGTAGAGACACATGTGACGCGAAATGTGAAAAGGAAAAAGCAGGTGTTTTTCCAGACAATGCGTGTCAGTGAACTGTAGTCGTTCGTTCGCAGAAAATGGAAATGGCGTTTGAAGAAGAACGTGCGAATATCAAATTCTGCCAGCGTTTGGGGAAATCGCCGACAGAAACATTGCACCTGCTCTTCATTTTCACATCTCGCGTCGCATATGCCTCTACGCCACGGTAAAATAGTTCTCCTCTCCTCCAATCAAGGTTGGAGATATCAGCTCAGTCTCCGAACTTTTTGATCCTACATTGTATAAACACCTGTATGCATTTCGTGCTTTCCTATGTCTTTTCTTGCTTATTAAACTATGCCACTTTCTTTGTGCTCTACAACTCAGTTATTGACATTTTTCGTCTATCTCGCTTTGTATTCCCGAGTTTCTTATCCCATTTTTTTAACTCTCCTGTAGGGGGCACTGCAATCACTTTTATTCGACCAGGCATGGTCACTTTGCCATATATAGACCTAACGTGTACAGTCATTGACCTTTCTTGCAAAGCTATTGGGGGGGGTGCTTAAGCAGTTTCCAAGGAACCTTGGTTAAAAAAACTCGAGTTGATATTTAAATTCCATATTATTCAGTTATCTACTGTATGATGAATGTACATATGAGAACATTTTCGACTTTATGTCTGACTAATTGTAGTTTGGTGTTAAAACGTTTTGCACCGTTAATGTAGCATTATTTCCCCCCACATTTTACTTTCCCTACAATACATGATTATATACAGTATAGAGGTAGTATTGGAATCGTGTCGTATATCGGAGCTAGAATTTTCAGCAGATCTACACGTTTCGGGAGCTCTAGAACACAAAAACACTTTAACATGATGTCTCTGTGCGTGTATGTGTGTCTGTCTTGTGCAATGTATGCATCCACTCTAACTCAAAAACTGTTAGACGAAATTTTATAAAATTTAGTAGGGGAGTCACTTATGGATTACCCTGGCATTGATTAGCTTTCATTACGATTTGAAAAATAGAAGCAGCTTTTTTAACACTGTACAACATAGTTGAAAAGTGTCTATAATTTTGTTCATTCTGTCTGTCTGTCCGTTAGCACGATAACTGCTGTAAAAATGACTTTATCAAAATGAAATTTTAATATGTTGTTCAGCCAGTCTGTAGGACCTACGGGAATATAAATATCATCCAATTAGTTTTGGATTGAACCCGGGTTGAAAAAATAAAATACATTGAACCCTATGGGACCTTATTTTTCAAACATTTTTTAAGCGAATTTAAAGTTCATAAATTGCTTCGAAAGTTTTAGAAAATATTCAAATTATCCCATAAAATATATAAAAAAAATTTCAGCAAAATATATTCAGAAGTTTTTTAAATGCAAATTAAAATAATAATTACACCCTTTATATGAAGAGATCACATGATCATTATATGAAGAGATCACGTGACCCACTTCAAAATAAAATATGGCATCCATCTTGTGCCAAAATCGTGATTTTTAAAGTTCTTTATAATTCATATGTAGGTTTTGTATCCGTCCTAAAACCGCTTTATTTTTGCTTAAATTCTGTGCATCTATATACTGAAACAACGTAATTACAATATATTTGAGTTTAAATGATCATCCAACTTTGATTATTTGTACAACGAAGCCTAATTTTCACTTATGGAGAATGTAAATACCAAAAGATGTAGAATGAGTTGTATAAGAATTGCTGCATTTCTTTAACGCAAAATTATTTAGCCCATGGAGTCTGCAATATAGCTGATATGAATGAAACAATAATTGATTTTGCACAGAGAACCAGACGATTTTTTCGATGAAGTTTTGAGCATAGAGTTGAATTATTTGTACCCCCATGGTTTTAAGTTTTTAAATAAAATAAATTATTATAGTATTGTGATGAATGAAAGGAATGGAAAAAGTTTATGAATGAAATGCTGCTTTTATATAGAGGCGATTTATATTTCGATGACGTCATTTTAATAAAATGCATTTGTTTTCGATGAAGTTTTCAAATAAAATAAATTATTGTACTATTATGATAATTTAAAAAATATTACCGAGGAATGTATCGCATTTTAGGGATGTTTATATAAAATTGCATTGAAGTTGGAAAGTGTTTCATAATCAATGCTTTATGTATGATTGTTCTTTCTTGTTTTGTTTTTTTCATAATGGCCCGCAAAATCGTCAAAATCTGAAAAGAATAAGTATTGATTAAATGCTTGTTTGTTCTATATGTAATTTTTATTGACGGAACTAATAAAATCAACCACATTACTGTAGAATGAATTATTTTCGGGGTATTTATTTAATACTTTTTCTGCAATACATGGTAATGTATAGGGAAAGTATTGGAATCATGACGAAAATCGCAACTCGAGTTTTCGACGGTTCTACACGTTTCGGGACCTCTGTAACACGAAAACACTATTTTTAGCGTGACGTCTGTCTGTCTGTGCAATGTATGTATCCACTCTAACTCAAGAATTGTTAGACGAAATTTCATAAAATTTTGTAGGGGAGCCACTTATGGATTACCTCGGCATTGAAGCTTTCATTACGATTTGAAAAAATGGAAGCAGCTTTTTTTTTTTTCATTCCTCTCGTTGTACAAATGTGAAAAAACTAAAATACATCAAAAACGGTTAGTCCTGGAGTTATGGGAGTTGATCTTATTCTTTTTATCGCCAAAAATTACGTTAACAAATTTTAGTTTTCAACACAACAGTTTACTACAAGAGGTATCCTTGTTTTTTTCACAGCATGGTCTGGCCATATCTACCACTTACCTAATAAAATACACATCGCCCTTTTACAATACATTAAAAATTACTATGAAATCACCATAAACAGCTCGAGAAAATGTAAAAATATCAAACAAATTGCTTACTATCAAATTTCGCCAATTCTTCTTTTGCATGTTTCATCTTATTCCGCTTCAAAAAAATAGTTACATATCTTCAGACACAAGTAAAAACAACCTTCATACTGAAAAAGCTTTTCATTGCTGTCAATCTAGAAATCGCAGTAAAGGCGTTCTAATCCAATTTATGGCTGACCAAGAAAAATGAGAGAAGCCAGAGAAAAGACCAATTTCAACTGCGAAATGAAATTTGTTGGCCTTTTGTATCGCAACATTTCAAAATATTTTTTTACATCTTTTGAAACTGCTTGCTTTGAATTATTTCAAACGAAGAATTTTTTATATGTATACAGAGGGTGGGTGTTTCACACATTTTTGTAAGGATTTTGAAAAATATATATATAAACAAAGATAAGAATTTTATTTTCTAATATATTCAATCTGATAGCTCTTTTATTGAACTATCATATTACATCTCGATTTCCAAGATAAAAGAGCTTTTCTTAAAATATCAAGGTTGATTTTGTTCCACTCCTCCACTATAATTTTCCACAGTCCATCCAATGTTTTGGGATGCCGCTTATAAAGAGCTTGTTTTAAAAGTCCAAATGCACAGCAATCCATAGGAGACACGTCAGGGGACTTGAGTGGGATGCATTTAAATGGAATAGCCTCAATTCCGGTTTCATTTCTCATTTTTTCAAAAAATATAGCAGTAGATTTAGAGGTATGGCTGGTAGCCTTATCCTAATGGAACTTAACACAGGGAAGATTGTTTGGGTAACGTGATGAAATATCTTTTTTGAAAACAGGTGTTAAAACATATTTCTGATAGCAATCCGAGTTAATTTTGACATTTTTTTTCTACTCTCCTTAAAGTTTTCCGTTATAAGAAAATCCAGCAATAACCATAAAACCTTTAGCAAAACTTTCCTCGTTTTATCTGAACCAGTATTTTAGGTCTTTTTCTCCTCTTTTTCGGTAGTAAATCGATCTTTTTTTATTGCAATCAGATAAATATGTCCAAGCCTCATCTATTGTAACTACATATTTCCATTTTTCACCTGCCAAATAATTTTCATACAACAATCTGCATATAGTCCTACGCTGAGAAACATATTTTGGCGTTAGCCGACGAAATCGTGTTTTTTTGTTTTGATTAACTTTAAATCAGATTTTATAATTTTGTTTACAGTTCTTATAGAGATGTTTAAAGATTTTGCGATAGTTCTTTGGAAGGTTGGATTTTCTTTTAAAACATGAGATGCGGCTTTAGATATAATAAAAGGTGTACGTACCTTTGTTAGGTATGCTTTTTTTACCTTTTTCCAAGTCAAGTGTCTTTGACATTTCTTTCCTTTTTTATTAATTATGTCACTTATTTTACGTGTAGAAATATCAAAACCATGCTTTTCACATCTTTTTTTAATAACGAATAAGAGTATTTCTCTTCGTAAAGCACAAGAATATAGCCTTCGATCCATTGTTTGTTTTCCATCGACATTTTAAAGCAAAGAATATTTTTAATGATGCAGACGATAACTAAACCTTATTCTGACTTGATGCCAGTCAGGGTTTTTTGTTTTTTGTTTTTCATTTAAATTTAATTCATGGAAAAAATCAAAATCGTTACAAAAATGTGTGAACACCCTCTGTATTTATGCATGACTTGTTTATGTGTATTATCTTGTTTTCTGTTTTTCTATTGTTATTCTGTGGTTTCTTAGCGGCCGTCCCTTTTAACTGCTTTACACCGAGTGAGCTGGACGGTCTGGATAATAAAAAAATAAATAAATAAATAACAAGAAAGATCAATCACGCATAAAACATTGATTATGAAACACTTTCCAACTTCAATGCAATTTTATATTCAACTGCTTTACACCGAGTGAGCTGGACGGTCTGGATAATAAAAAAAATAAATAAATAAATAACAAGAAAGATCAATCACGCATAAAACATTGACTATGAAACACTTTCCAACTTCAATGCAATTTTATATTCAACTGCTTTACACCGAGTGAGCTGGACGGTCTGGATAATAAAAAAATAAATAACAAGAAAGATCAATCACGTATAAAACATTGATTATGAGACACTTTCCAACTTCAATGCAATTTTATATAAACATCTCTAAAATGCGATACATTCCTCGGTAATAGTTTTTAAATTATCACACTACATTAATTTATTATATTTGAAAACTTAAAACTTCATCGAAAAAAATGAACTTCATTCAAATGACGACATTGAAATATAAATTGTCTGGTTTAAACATCTCTAAAATGCGATACATTAATCGGTAATATTTTCAAAATTATCATAATACAGCAATAATGTATTATATTTGAAAAATTCATCAAAAACAAATGAACTTTATTCAAATGACGTCATCGAAATATAAATCGACTGGCTCTCTATAAAAGCAGCATTTCATTCATAACGTTTTTCCATTCCTTTCATTCATCACAATACTATAATAATTCATTTTATTTAAAAACTTAAAACCATGGAGGTACAAGTAATTTAACTTTATACTTAAAACTTCATCGAAAAAATCGCCTGGTTCTCTGTGTAAAATCAATTATTGTTTCATTCACATCAGCTATATTGCAGACTCCATGAGCTAAATAATTTTGCGTTAAAGAAATGCAGCAATTCTTATAAAACACATTCTACATCTTTTGGTGTTTACATTCTCCATAAGAGAAAATTAGGTTTCGTTGTAGAAATAATCAAAGTTGGATGATCATTTAAACTCAAATATATTATAATTGCGTTGTTTCAGTATGTAGATGCACAGTATTTAATCAAAAATAAAGCGGTTTTAGGACGGATACAACACTAAATATGGATTAAAAAGAACTTTAAAAATCACGATTTTGATACAAAATGGATGCCATATTTGATTTTGAAGTGGGTCACGTGATCTCTTCATATTCGGGTCACGTGATCTCTTCATATAAAGGGTGTACTTATTATTTTAATTTTCATTTAAAAAACTGCTAAATATATTTTGCTGAATATTTTTTATATATTTTATGGGATAATTTGAATATTTCCTAAAACTTTCGATGCAATTTGTCAATTTTAAATTTGCTTAAAATATGTTTGAAAAATTAGGTCCCACAGGGTTTAATGTATTTCATTTCTTCAACCCGGGTTCAATCCAAAACTAATTGGGTGATATTATTCATTTATATTCCCATAGGTCCCACAGACCGTCTGTACAACATACTAAAATTTCATTTTGATAAAGTCATTTTTACGGCAGTTATCGTGCTAACGGACAGACAGGCAAAAATAACAAAGTCATAAACACTTTTCAACTATGTTGTAAAGTGTTAAAAACGAGGAATTGCATTTAGGTAAGAGATTAGAGTAAACAAGAAAGATCAATCATGCTTAAAGCATTGATTATGAAACACTTTCCAACTTCAATGCAATTTTATTTAAACATGTCTAAAATGCAATACATTCCTCGGTAATATTTTAAAACTTATCACAATACTACATTAATTTATTATATTTGACACCTTAAACCTTCATCGAAAAAATTAACTTCATTCAAATGACGGCATTAAAGTATAAATTGCCTGGTTTAAACATCTCTAAAATGTGATACATTCCTCGGTAATAATTTTAGAATTATCATAATACTACGATAATTTATTATATTTGAAAACATCATTGAAAACAACTGAAATTCATTCAAATGACGTCATAAAAAAATAACACGCCTGGCTCTCTCTATAAAAGCAACATTTCATTCATAAATAATTCCCCCATTCATGTCATTCATCACAATACTATAATAATTTATTTTATTTAAAAATTAAGACCATTGAGCTACAAGTAAGTAAACTCAATGCGTAAAACTTCATCGAAAAATATCGTCCTTCTCTTTCTAAAATCAATGAATATTTCATTCATATCAGCTAAGCAGACTCCATGGACTAAATGATTTTGTGTTAAAGAATTACAGCGATTCTAATACAACTCATTCTACATATTTTGCTGTTTACATTTTACATAGGTGAAAAATAGGCTTAATAATAGAAATAATGAAATTTGGAAGAGCATTTAAACTGAAATATATTGTCATTGCGTTGTTTCAGTATGTAGATGCACAGAATTTAGGCAAAAATAAAGTAGTTTTAGGACGGATACAACACTCAATATGAATTAAAAAGAACTTTAAAAAATCACGAATTTGAAACAAGATGGATGCCATATATCATTTTGAAGTGGGTCATGTGATCGTTTCATATCATGGACACGTGATCGCTTCATATAAGAGGTGTTATTATTATTTTAATTTTTATTTAAAAAACAACTGAATATATTTCGCTGAATTTTTTTTTATATATTTTATGGAACAATTTGAATATTGCCTAAAATTTTCGAAGTAATTTGTGAATTTTAAATCCTCTTAAAAAATGCTTGAAAAATTAGGTCCCATAGGTCTCAATGTATTCCATTTCTTCAACCCGGGTTCAATCCAAAACTAATTGGATGATATTATTCATTTATATTCCCATAGGTCCTATAGACCGTCTGAACAACATACTAAAATTTCATTTTGATTAAGTCATTTTTACGGCAGTTATCGTGCTAACGGACAGACAGACAGAATGAACAAAGTCATAAACACTTTTCAACTTTGTTGTAAAGTGTTAAAAACCAAACAAGTACTTCAGTCAAAGACCGAGACTTTGAGTACAATAAAAAAAAACAAAAAAAAAAGAATGCTATGTAAAATGTTGCGCAAATAATGTTAAGTAAGCAGACGTATGTTTTGGAAATCTTTGGGTTTACATTTTCAATAAGAAACAAGCCTGGACTTGAATGCCCAAATAAGAGCAAAACTATATGCTGGACAAACATAAAATGGCTAAATATAACATAACCGGTTTTTACGTTGTGTCCTTGTTTGTTAATTTTATTACACTAAAAATCTGAAAACTTCAGTCAAAGACCGAGACTTTGAGCACAATAAAAAAAAAAAAAAAAGAATGCTATGTAAAATGTTGCGCAAATAATGTTAAGTAAGCAGACGTATGTTTTGGAAATCTTTGGGTTTACATTTTCAATAAGAAACAAGCCTGGACTTGAATGCCCAAATAAGAGCAAAACTATGCTGGACAAACATAAAATGGCTAAATATAACATAACCGGTTTTTACGTTGTGTCCTTGTTTGTTAATTTTATTACACTAAAAATCTGAAACATACCCTAAAAAAAATATTTTTTTTTCTATAACAGTTAATAATAAAAGTTTGGATCCTCAAATGTTAATTTGCCCCAAGAGATTTTGAACTATACCTAAAAGAAAACTATACCTATTGGAATCATTTTTTCTTTGAAAGGTCTATATACACGATCTGAAAGAAATGCTGTAATGGAAATGTTCCTTATTCATGTTTATTTTTTTTCAATTTGAAAAAAAAAAAAATAAAGAAATAAGTAGTAGAACAAAAAATAATAGCAGCGCATTTTTTTCCCCTTATGGAATCTTAATTAAAATATTTTAAACCTACAGATCTAAAATTTTGTTGAATTTGAACCGAAAAATTTCGTAAAAAACATTTTATTTTCTTAATTTATATATCATGTTTAAAATTAAAAAAATAATTTAAACAAAGGTTCAATATACATGGATTAAAATTCTGTAAAAAAAAATTACAATTCGATTTTTTATCTATAAATCGAAAATCTCCTGAGACAAAGTAGCATTAGGCTTGTTGCCAACTGTTAAAAAAGTTTTGTCAAAAAAAAAAAAAATTTATTGGTTGACACAAAACATCCTTTTAAATTAGGCAACGTCTCCTTTATATCTCAATAATGATGATGATAGATAGAGTGGGACAAGTAAACTATAGCCATCCAAATATATCCACTTGAATTAATATAAATGCAATTAGAACGGCATTGAACATGAAATATTTAAGGTAGATTTTTTTTTTATCAATTTTTTGAAGACGTCTGTACAAAACATTTACATTCAGCAAATATCGATTGCTGAATTTCAACCCCAACACAAAACTCGTTGACATAGTTTTGCACTCTGCAGCACCGAATACTCGCTAACTGTACCGACAACACGAAAACTTACTATTTAATTATTACTGTTCGACAATTTTCCGAACTTATTTTTTGACCGATAAAGTTAGTCATATACAACGTATTCGGTTTTTAAATTATAGAAGACTAGCTGTATACCCGTTCTTCACACCGAATGCAACTTAATTCACAATTTACGGTGAAGTTTTAATATTTGAGTTTTTTATTTTGACATTTTATAATAATTCCCACTTTTTAACAAATATGAAAGAAAAGAAATTAAAAAGAAAAATTATCACGTTTACAAACTTCGGAATATGCAAATTTTGTCTGTGACGCTGAAAACTACGTTCTTTAGATAAGGCGTGAAAATCGATCTGCAGCATTATTTATGTAGGAAGAAATTAGAAACAATTGACATTCGTTGAATGCAGTTGAAAGCAGTGAATACGATGTCTCAACAACATGACTTAGCCTAATCGGTAGCCTGAAGGGCCATCAGTCATTCAGAGATGAGCCAAACGCAAGCCGTTGCAGCGAAAGCCCTTTGAGTGTTCCAAAGTGTCATTCCCAGGCTGTGGAAAACCATGGCACGGGATCATATTTATGTCCAGTAGAATTCTAGAAAAACGACCATTCCACGAGATCCAACTCCAAGGGGAATTCTCCACATCAGCCGGACGTCCAGTAATAAAAATCATTTCTCCAAACTGCTGCATCGGACTACTGACATCAAAATGGAAAACAAAGCATATGTCCGTCTATTCGGCTACGGAAATGACAATTCCATTCTTCACAGCTTGTCAGGATAAATAAATTCTTAATTGGCCGGTAAAACTTCCTCGGCCGACATCGCAAACAGCTCGGAACACTGAGGATTACTAATTAGATGACTGAAGAGGCAGGAATTCAAAACATCCACATCTTTATAGACACAACTCTCTGCCATCAGACACAACACTGTCAGAGGCTCTTGAATGTTTAGATTAAACATCGCCTTCGCGGCACGAAAAAAAAAAAATAAACAGAACAAAATTAATAGGCCAGGAAATAAAAACATTCGTTCCTCAGAACGCGAGCCAAACGTCACAGGACAACTTAATTGATCACATATTGAGTTCTAATCAAAAGAGAGAGGAATGAAAAAGAGCGCGAGTCTATTTATATACCGCCAAACATCGCTGCCATCATCGTAAACAAAATTATCGATGAGCGATAAAATAACTAATGACAGACGATTTTAATATTACGGTGAACCAATCAAAAACTCGAAATTTTAAGGAAAAGAATAGGAATTTTAAAGCAGACGAAAATTTTAAAAAAATGAAGTGAAACGATTTGGAATATACGTATTCGGCATTAATTTAAAAATAAACGATTCTGAAAATTTGAAAAAGCTAAAAATAGAATAAAACTGAAAAATTGCGATAAATCAACGAATTCTCAATCGAGAACAACAAATTTAGAATCAAATCAAAGGGAATAAAATGGGGAATAAATGTAATCACAAATTAGCCAATTTAAATAAATTTAAATTGCTAAAACCTAAAAAGAACGAACTTTCGCCATTTTGAACATAATAACTATGGAATAGAACATATTTGGAACAGAATAATATCAAAAAACTAAACAATTGGAAAATGGATAACTAAAAAGATAACTATATAAATAAGGCCCCTGAACACGTTTAGATTAAAAACAAAATTCCTAAAATTATTAGGTAGCCAAATGCAACCCAACACCTGCAATGCGTGTCAAAATATATGGTAATATTCCTTTTCGAATTCAAATATGCATAGTCACTAATGAAGAGCATTTTGAACAGGCTGCATATTAGATTTCTGTGCATACAAGTGTTGTTTGATTTAGCAGACAACAGTTCGCCAATTCCATAGTGTGTCAAATCTATGGCTTCTGTTACAGTTTTATTGTCGATTCCTATTCATTAGACAATGTTCTACAACTTTGTAATTAGCTTTTTTTTCGTCCATTCCATTTTGTTGCCAAGTTCTTTATTCTTAATTTTTCAATTCTCCGCCAGGGATGCTGCAATCACTTTTATTCGATTGGACATGGTTACTTTACTATAGATATACCTAACTTGTACATTAATGGACTTCCTTGAAAAGTTATTGCGATACTTAAGTACTCTTGCAGGAATCTTGTGTGTATATCTGCAATTCATCAGTTTTTGCAGCCAGAGATTTTAATGGCCTTGGAGAAAAATGAGACCATTACCTAATTTAGCATACTGTAGTTTTAATCATAATAGAATTTCTTACAGAAAATTTTATCAATGAAGAACTCAAACCCCTGATTTCCCTCTCCTTCTGTATGCCCATGATATTGTTGATTTTTTTTTAATTATATAGATACCCTAGTAGCAATCCAATATCAGCTGTTTATTGGTTCCATTATTAAACCAATATGAAAAAGTGGACATTTTGACAGAATTGGCCCAATGTTGGCTTAAAATATTGAGACAATATTACACCAATATTTCCAATGTAACACCAATATTGGCATAATATTGTAATGAAAATATTAGCCAATATTGGGATTACATTGGAAGTATTTCCAATGTAATGCCAAGATATACATAATATTAAATGCTACTCCATAAATACTATGGTCCAATATTAAATGCTACTAGGGTAGGTAGTATCTACATTGGGCACTTAGTTCGTGGAAGGAGCAGTCACTTACTGCTTGTGGCTAGCCAGGAGAGCAAATATGCCACCATATTACTTGAATGGAAAAATTAGGTATTATATTTATTATACTAATTAAATTGTTTGCACCTTCCTAATTTTTAAATATGAATTCACAATTAGAATAAGCAGATTTTTTTTTTTTTTTTTAATTACAGAGATAAAATAGTACATTTATCTTACATGTTCATTTACAAAATTCAATTCAAAATTTAATTCAGTATCTAAGATACTTTAATACAGAAAAAGGAATGATGAGTTATAGTTTGTTACAAGTTACATTCAACTATACAGATAAATTATATTTAATCTTCTCCAACAGGCACAGCTTCTTCTAAACGTCGAATAAATTTTACTTTAAGTTCTGTAGAATTATCGCCTTTGAGTTGATCTTGAACAAACCATGTGCTAACTTCCATTTGTACCTACAAAACAAAATTCGGGGGGGGAAAAATCATTCAGAAATTTGAGTTTTACCATATAAGCAAATAAATCAACATCAAATATTGTTGCAAAATTTATAAAAAGGTAGAAGTGTATTTGCACAAATAAGCTTCTTTAATATCCTCATTTAGTCATGGACACACTGATTTCCTTAATAAACAGGTGGCATTAAGAAGACTTAATGATAAACTGCTATGGGCCAGATGTGTTAGTTCTAGTAAGTTGTATAAATATGAGTCACTATTTCTTAGACAGCCTCATAAACAATATGATTCATGGTATTCTTACAAATAATTTCATTAATCAATACTGAAATCATATAAACATCTATATATACTAATTGCCAAGTGTCCGTCTGTCTGTCATGCTTTTTTTAGGCACTTCCTGAATATATAGAGACTTACAATTTGGTACACGGGTCGATCGTTCAATAAAACCTCCTGGAAAAATCAAATTTTTCAAAATTGTTCTGTACAGGGAGGGGGGGGGGGGGGGGGGGGTGCTCCACATCAAAACGTTCGAAAAGTGAAATGATAGAAGAGCATGCTTTGCAATGAGATAGACTTCCAATTTGGTGCATGAGTAAATAGTTCAAATGGAAGAAAGTGTGCAATTTCAGATTTCCAATATTTTCTACTTAAGGGGGTGCCACACACCAAAATGTTCGATTTGCCGAATAAATGAGAAACGACACTTTTAATGTTTGATAGAGGCTTGAAATGCGATATATGGGCTAATCATTTGATGAAAACACCCAAGACGAATAGAATTTTTCAAAAATGTTCGTTTAAGGGGTGCTACAGAGAAAAACGTTAGAAAGGTGAATTGATAAAAAACATGCTTCAAGATGGAACAGAGATTTCAAATTTGGTATACTGGTAGATAGTTTGGAAAGAAGAAAGTATACAATTTCAGTTTTCCAATATTTTCTACTTTAGGGTATGCCACACATCAAAATGTTCGATATTCGGTATAAATGAAAAATGCGTCCATTGAAATGGGATAGGGGCTTGATATTTGGTATATAGTCCAATCATCTGATGAAAAATCCAAAACGAATGAAGTTTTTCAAGAATGTTCATTTTAGGAGTGGGTACTCCCCACAAAAACGTTCAAAAGGTGAATTGATAAAAAAACATGCTTCAGGGTGAGATAGAGGTTTCAAATTTGGTGTACGGGTAGAACGTTTGGAGGAAAGAAAGTGTACAATTTCAGTTTTCCAATATATGCAACTTTAGGGGTTCGGCACACCAAAATGTCCGATTTGCCGAATGAATGAGAAATGCATCCTTTAAAATGTGATAGAGGCTGGAAATTTGGTACATGGGCCAATTGTTTAACAAAAAAGCCAAGAAGAATATAGTTTTTTAAAAATTTCATTTAAGGGGGTGGGTGCTCCACAGAAAAACATTCGAAAGATAAAATGATACAAAAACATACTTCACGATGAGATAGAGACTTTAAATTTGATGTAATGGTAGATAATTGGAAAAGAAGAAAGTGTACAATTTTAGTTTTCCATAAATTGGTACTTTAGGGGAGCTGCACGCTAAAATGTTCAATTTGTCAAATAAATGAAGAATGCCTATTTTAAGTGAGATAGTCTCTCGCAATGTTCTGTAGAGTGAGGGGGGGGGGGGCTCCACGTCAAAACGTTCGAAAAGTGAAATGATAGAAGAGCATGCTTTGCAATGAGATAGACTTCCAATTTGGTGCATGAGTAAATCGTTCAAATGGAAGAAAGTGTTCAATTTCAGATTTCCAATATTTTCTACTTAAGGGGGTGCCACACACCAAAATGTTCGATTTGCCGAATAAATGAGAAATGACACTTTTAAAGTTTGATAGAGGCTTGAAATGTGGTATATGGGCTAATCATTTGATGAAAACACCCAAGACGAATAGAATTTTTCGAAAATGTTCGTTTAAGGGGTGCTC
This sequence comes from Amaurobius ferox, assembly GCA_951213105.1. Lineage (NCBI taxonomy): Eukaryota > Metazoa > Arthropoda > Arachnida > Araneae > Amaurobiidae > Amaurobius > Amaurobius ferox. The sequence goes on along the minus strand of OX578135.1, from coordinate 144,464,678 downwards.
CAGAAAAAAACGTTCGAAAAGAGAATTGATAAAAAACATCTTTTGAGATGGAACAGAGATTTCAAATTTGGTATACTGGTAGATAGTTTGGAAAGAAGAAAGTATACAATTTCAGTTTTCCAATATTTTCTACTTTAGGGTGTGCTGCACATCAAAATGTTCGATATTCGGTATAAATGAAAAATGCGTCCTTTGAAATGAGATAGGGGCTTTGATATTTGGTATATAGGCCAATTATCTAATGAACAACCCAAAACAAATGGAGTTTTTCAAGAATGTTCATTTTAAGAGTGGGTACTCCCCACAAAAACGTTCAAAAGGTGAATTGATAAAAAAACATGCTTCGGGATGAGATAGAGGTTTCAAATTTGGTGTACGGGTAGAACGTTTGGAGGAAAGAAAGTGTACAATTTCAGTTTTCCAATATATGCAACTTTAGGGGTTTGGCACACCAAAATGTCCAATTTGCCGAATGAATGAGAAATGCATCCTTTAAAATGTGATAGAGGCTGGAAATTTGGTACATGGGCCAATCGTTTAACGAAAAAGCCAAGAAGAACAGAGTTTTTTAAAAATTTCATTTAAGGGGGTGGGTGCTCCACACAAAACATTCGAAAGATAAAATGAAACAAAAACATACTTCCCAATGAGATAGACTTTAAATTTGATGTAATGGTAGATAATTGGAAAAGAAGAAAGTGTACAATTTTAGTTTTCCATAAATTGGTACTTTAGGGGCACTGCATGCTAAAATGTTCAATTTGTCGAATAAATGAAGAACGCCTGTTTTAAGTGAGATAGAGTCTTGCAATTTGGCACACAGGTCAATGGTTCAATAAAACCCTCTGGAAAAATCAAATTTTTCATAAATGTTCTGTACAGAGGATGCTCCACATCAAAGCTTTTGAAATGTGAAAAGATAGAAAAGCAAACTTTGTAATGAGAAAGAGACATCAAATTTGATGTATGGGTACATAGTTCGAAAAAAAGAAAGTGCACAATTTTAGTTTTTCAATATTTGCTACTTTAGGGCTTGTCACACCAAAATGTTCGATTTGCCAAATAAATGATAAATGACTTCTTAAGTCAGATGGAGACTTGAAATTTTTTATACAGGACATATTCAATGAAATAGACGGAAATAATCAAATTTTTCAAAAATGTTTGGTAAAGGGGGGGAGGGTGCTCCACACAAAACCGTTCTAAAGGTGAAATGATAGAAAACATACTTCATGATCAGATATTATAAATTGTGTGTGAGAGTAGATAGTTTGAAAGGAAGAAAGTAAACAGTTTCAGTTTTCCAATATTTACTTCTTTAGAGGTGCCGCACATCAAAATGTTCTATTTGTGGAATAACAGTGAAACCCTTTGTTTTAAATGAGATATAGTCTTAAAATTTGATATATAGGTCAATTGTAAGGTTAAAGAAAAATCGAGTTTTTAAACATTTATGTGGAGGGAGAGGGGGTGCTCCACAGCAAAACATTCAAAATGTGAAATGATAGCAAAACAGACTTTGGAATGAGATAGAGGTTTAAAATTGGTGCAAGAATACTTCATTAGATAGAAATAAAGTGTATCATTTCAGCTTTCTATTATTTGCTAATTTAAGGATGCCAACACTTAAATGCTTACTTAGCTGAAATGAGAAATTCCCAGTCTGAAGTAAGACAGATATTTGAAATTTGGTGCACAAGTGAACCGTTTAACAAGCACTACGGGAAAAATGGAATTATTCAAAAATTAACATTATTCAGGTTTGCTTATTGTGAGACCATTGATTTTCAATGAGTATTTAGATAGTGTTATACAATAAATTTCACAAATTTTTCAAATAAGTATGTTTATATACAATAAAATATTTGCTACTTAATAAAATCAACTCAATCAACTTGGCTAAGCTTTGTCAGCAAAAAATTAATTACATGAGAGAAAAATCAAACAATTTATTGAATAGTTTGAAAATCTTCTCAAGTCTTGATTTCAAGCATATTGGTAGGCTATAAATTCATTCTTTTTTTAGCAAATTCTCATCAAGTCATCAAGCATTGTTTGCTTAAAAAAAAAAAAACTTTTTCATTGAATGTAATCATGATTAGAAAACTGTATTTTGGTTCTTCTTTCAACTTATTTAAATCATTAATAGCTGCACATCTAAAGATCTTAATAATCATTTTGATATCACTCCCATTCCTAAGCATAGCCAGAATAACAGAAAAGAGAAAAACAATGGTGGTAAAAATGGCCAACCTTTTGCAGTAAATATTCTATAGTCAATAGGAGATTATGGCCTCTAAATTTTCCATGGAGCCATGCTACTGCTCCTGTATTTCTAAGTGAATTATCCATTGTATAATATCACATGTCTACATAAATATATACTCAAACAAATTCGTATTATATGATTTCTCAGTCATTAAATCATATAAACATGTTTTGTTAATCAAGCGACACACATAGTAAGTGAACAAACTTCATGAAAAAAATTATTGCTTTTAAACTTTTCCACTTTACATATTTTGTAAATTTTATTTTATTTCACAAAATCTGCAAGTTGACAGAGAAGAACATTTCAAAAATGCAAACTGTAAGAATCTCAAGCTTTGAACATAAATATAAGTACATGTATGTATATAAATAAAATATCTAAAATACACTATTAAAAGCGAAACAGATAGATATGCCCAACAGCTAGTAAGCATATATTTTATCTCAAAATTGCAAAGCCAATAACTGACCTAGGTCCTCGTTTTTTTATCTCTTTTAATGTAGCTTTTGATTCAAGAATGCATTTGAAATATTCTAGATTTTTAAATATTTGTTAAAATGAGGGTAAAAAACAGAGGATATATGAGAGTGTATCTCTTCTCACAAAGATAGGGGAAAGGGGGAGATATAAATTTCCAAAAACCTTTAGAAGACAGATTTTTAAAAAGTTTTTTTATATAGCTTTTTAAAAATGAAAAAAGAAAACAAGTTTTTCAAAGATTTTCGAGTATTTTCCGTATTACTCATTTTAAAACTGTCACCAAGAAAACAGTTTTCTAGGTACAGTCTTCAAAATTTGTCATTGTGAACCCTGATTCCTTAGCTCTAAAAATCTACAATCATTTTCATTCATTGTCACTTTATTTATTAATATTTTACGATTAAAAAAAGGATTCAGTAAATTTCAATTTAAAGTGCTGTAACACATGATTCAATGTACTATGTACAAAAATGAAGCTATCGTATTTTCTCCCTAACCTTGGTTCATTCCTACTAATAGAAAAGGGTGACAGCATTTGAAAATACGATCTTTGAGTGACTTCTGTCTGATTATCACCGGAGAGGGAGTAAGAAGTTCTATTACTGGTGAAAAATTCCTGATAAGGCATTTCTAGAATTTCATTGTCCATTTATTTGTTATTTTTTATAATTAAGGATTCAATAAGTTTTATTTTAAAGTGCAGTAATGCATTCATTTATCTTGGTGATCCTTGCTCTGAATATTATGCAATTTTCACATTGTATTTTCAACTCAGCAATGGACTCATTTGATCTGTTCATGCTGAATTTCAACCCACATTTGTTGCTTTATGACTTCTACGACTGAACTGCTAGATATGAGTACCATAGCCAGTTGTTGCATTATTAAACATTTGACAAAATATTGGACCATGTATAAAAAATATACAAAATTTTTTTCAATATAATGAATTGTGGAAACCAAAACGTATGTGCAACAAATTTCTGGTAGATTTTAAACTCCTCTTTTATGGAGGAAATATATTGTGTGTGCATTCTAGTAACTATTTTGCACTAAAATTAAGTTGGACGGTTCAGAACATTTTCTAATTACACACTTTGAGAGTTGGATTCCACGTTTCTTCTATATTGTTACAACATTACTGTGTATTGTCTCTATCATACCTATTTAGCAACAACAACAAAAAAATCACTATAATAGTGTAAAAGAGTGCAAATCTATGTTTTAGAAATACAAAATTATATAATGAGAGCAAACATTCATTTCATCAATTTTAGTAATTTTAATTTCTTAATTTAGCCTCAACCAAAGCTTGAGCTACAACAATTTTGCCATTGATTTTTTTTCTAATGCCACAATAAAAAATAAATAAAACGTTTATTCTTCTAAGATAGTTCTACTAATCTGAGATTTTTTTTAATTTCACTACCTATATTATTATTATTATTAGTTTCAGCACATATTTATTCATTAGAACATTGGTAAACCTATTTTTTGATAATTTTTAACTTAAGTATCAATTAAACAAAACATTAACTTGTGCACTAAATTAATCATATCATCATACAACACATGTTCAAGCATCCCCTTTCTTAAAAAAAAATGTCAATAATGTCAACTGATTAATAAGTGTTTCAAATTAATCAGTGTACAACAAAACATTAACTTGTGCACAAGATTAGTCATCTCATCCGACAACACTTTGAAAAGTGTTCCCCTTTAGATAAAATGTCAATAATTGATCAGTGTTCCTACATTTACCAAAAATTACCCACATCTATTGTAGCACAAAAGTTGATTGTATGATGGCGTACATCATGTACACTTTAAGAAAAACTTGAGCAATGTATGAAAGCACAAAAACAAAATAATTTATGTGCTTTTATAAGTTGCTCAAGTTTCTCTTATCCTTCGCACAAAGTGTATTGTACTTATTGACAATGTACACTTGCCCAGCAACTTTGGCATAAATATTACTCAATAACCAAAATAAATTTGAGTTGATCATTTCAAAATAAATTGAAGGAACTCAACCCAAGGTAATATATGCTCTATAAATCCTAATCCTCCCTTCTTCCCCCCCCCCCACAAAAAAATGATTAATTAAAAGAATAATTGTGCATAAAAGCATAACCTCAAATTTTTGTGCATAAAAGCATAACCTCAAATTTTTGTATCTTTTTAAAATAGTACAGTACAAATTCAAATATAGAAAACTATTACTCAGTTTTTCTTACAATAATCTACCTCTGCAAAATCCACTGAAATTAGATTGGCAAAGCTCGAAAAACATAATATGTAGTTACCAGTCGTATTTCCCTGGATAAAAGACCTGGATTATCTCAACCACTCAAAAAGGTGCTTCAAACTGAATGATTTGACAATATCAAAGTATAAGGAATATACAGAGTACACTGTATAAATAAATTTAGGAAAGTGTATGTTAATTAACATGAAAAGATAATGTAAAAATTTTCACTTTATAAAACTAAACAATAATTCTAACAAAGGGATCTAAAAGCAAACAATTATATTTGAGGTGCATTTACAAATATCAGTTGTTAATATAAAGTAATAGAAATTAAAATTAAAGATCATTTTAAGAATACCATCAGCAAAGTATATTCACCCAAAAATTATAACTACTTATACATATGACTGCTTATAGACTAGAAATAACAGATATTGCATAATAGTGAAACAGTATTTTGAATATTTTTCCAGAAATCACTATGCAAAATACAAAAAAATTATATTTTAAATAATCTGAATTGATTCAAATTACCATTTCTAATGCCCCTCTAATTACACCAGCAAGAATATTACAATATTTCAAAGAGCTATGACCTTCAGGAAGCTCAACGAATTCTGTAAGTGGATTTGAATCTATGAGCAAAGAAAATTCATCAGCAGCAGGACTCCAATTAGTAATCACAGGACTTATACCGAGGTACATTTTAAATGCAGTCTGAAAATAGATAATAAATACAGACTTACAGAAGAAAATATACACACTTACATAAAACAAATTAATCACAATAAGATCAAGCACACAACTTTGATAGAAGGTCTTTATTACACTTTTTATAAGACGTACAAAATAGAAAAAGGCCAGAGTGCTTTCGAGCATTAATATGCTCTTCATCAGTGGCTACATGGAAAGTAAAAAGGATTGTTTATATATAGGCCAGTAAAGATGACAAATTTGCATAAATACAATTAGTAAATGAACATTCGATTATCTAAGGAAAAATACACAAAAAACAAAATATTTTTTAACGGATTCAAAAACAAGTATATCTCAAGAAAAGTACAAGTAAAAATACTATTTTATTACAGGAATGTAAATTCAAAAAGGACAGTTAAGCCCAATCCCTATAAGGATGATGTCAAAGATAACTATGAAGAAACTTGAATTGCATAGTCGCCAAGCATAACTTAAAATTTGAACAGAGTCAAAATTACAAATCAATGTGCGGTAGATATAAATTAAAAGGGACTCAAAAAGGAGAATATTATGGGGGTTATTATAACGTAAAAAAAAAAAAAAAGGGGGGGGGGGAGCAGGTTTGTTTTTCCCGAATCATACCAAAATCTAATCAACACGAGGGTAAGCCACAAGTTAGTTAACTTTCAAATTTTGTGAAATTTCTACAAATAATTTTTGGCCTAGAATGGATATATACATTTCAGAGACACACAGACAAAAATGTCATGCTAAAAATAGTTTTTTCATGTTCTAGAAAGCTCGAATTACGCAGATCCATCGAAAACTCGATTCAACCTTATTCCAATATTTCCCTATACATTACTCTATACATATGTATTGTAGAAAACATAAAAAACATCCTCTAGCAATTAAAAGCAAATATCTTTCTGTAGGAACATGACATAAAATTTGTAATTTTTCAAAATATCGTTCATTGAATGCCCAGTTCATCAGACTAATTAAGATGGAACTGTAAAGCATAATATAGAATTTCAGACATATTTGTGAATATTGCTGGAAACATCAAAGAAAAACATTTATATCATTAATGAAGCAAAGTAAAAATTCATAATAAATTCCAAATTAACCAAATTAAGCACAGCAAACCATTGGCATCACATAGTTTAATTTCAAACTATTGAGGTTAAACGATATCTGAAAAATTACAAAACAAAATAAATAGTCTTTGAAACTGCCAAGAACCTTGAGCAGTAATGAATTAAGTTTTGTTTCCATTTGCTAGAGTAACTAGTAATATTTTTTTCTTATCTTGATAAAGGAAACTCCTTTTGCTTTCCAAACGAGTTGATGTCAGTAATTTTTAATGCTGCTTTATGAACAAAGCATTTTCTTATAGTTAATATTATGCAACACTTGTGTTTTTATTCACCCTTAATTATTTTACATTAAAAAAATAATTCAAAATGCTCATTATAAACAGTAGTAAAATGCCATATTTATAACAGCAATTTTGCAAAACAATAATTAGTATATTTTTCCTTGTTTCTGAACATTTAACAAATAAAAATCAAGAGGAAATTAAAACTATGCATTTAAATTTAAGAAATGAACCCCAGTACTTGAACTTTATCAGCAGTATCACGTAAATCATGGCAGCGCCCCACGTTGGTTCTAGCAAGAAAATCTTCTACAAGTCGAACACCAATGTTATGACCCCTATAAAAGAAGAAAATACAATATTATTGGTAAAGCAACATTGAAATATTTTATCATTCTATATTCATACATTGCTGTATACAGTAATTATATATAGATTGGTAATTTTTAACAGATTCCTCCATTTTCCATTCTGAAATATTGATAGAAATTGAACAAAGACTATTTATGTAAAATGGTAATTATCTGAAGATGTTTATTGAAAATTGCAATTTGCATGCATAATCAAAATTACTTGATGAAGTGAAAATTCAGAAATATATAGATATATATTCTTTTTTAATCACTTACCCTGACTGATGGAGTAAATGCAGACTAAACAAGGCTACTCCTTTTTATATGATTGTATTCTCTGTGTGGTAAATGTATTCAAAGAGTAAAACTTTATTAACAGATTAAAATTTGTATTATTTTTCTATCTCAAATAATAAAACTGTTATGGCAGTTTGAATACAAGAGGTTTTCCTGTGGAAAAGTAGTAAAATAGTATATGTTGAAAGTATAAAAAAAAAGCAAGGTAGAGAGAAAGAAAAAAGCATATCTAATCACAGTCAGCAGCCTTAATGATAAATTTTGCACATGCTCATTGGTTAGAAACTGTATGCTTTGTTGAATTAAACTGGTCGGCTCTGATCGAAGCTAGTGGCCATGTGCGAAAAGCCAACTGGCTTCAAAAGTTTTATACAAAGCAACTAGGATAATATTATGAGAAAGTAGTTAAATATGTGTTTAAACATAAGACTATTTGACCATTATTAAAGTGGTTTGCTTTATGGTAGTTAATTGAAAAAACATTAATGTGGAATAAGTAAAATAACAAAATAAAGTATCAATAACTGTTTTCTTAACTGCATAAATTGAGAAATCAATGCAATTTTCATCTAACAATGAAGAAACATTCTGTTAGAATTCTTAGCCTACTCAGCCGTATGATAAATAACTGATTAGCTGATTTTTCACAGTGGTGAAACAGATTCAACTCAAACCCTCCTACAAAATTTAATTTCGGATCCCACTTCCCAGAATTTCTATTATCTTTATAATAATATTTAGATCTTTTTGTTGGCTTGAATATTATGTCACTGTTTTGCTAAAAACAATCAAGCAGCTGATAGACCTAAAAAATCTTGTTAAAAATGTTCACTAGAGGAATAAATTTTACATACATAATATTTTTATTCATTATGTTAAAAATTAATTTTAAATGACAATAAATGAAGATTAGATGTTGCTTTCATTTATGTTTTATATTGTAGCATGTAGTCGTCTAGCGCATTTCTAGTATACTACATCTACATTTATCCCAAATCTCAACATGTTCCACAATTGTCTATATCCATTTACTCCATGAATTTTCAAATACAGGGCTAATATAGCCAAATTTTACCAAAAAATTTATTTGTAGAATAATTTAATGAATACATCTGAAATATTATTAAAAATAGCACCAGATAAAGCTGGCTGATAAAGAAAAAGACTACAACTTTTCCACAATCAAATATCCTAAAAAAATCCAAGAAAAATTAAAAAATGATAAATCCAAGAAAAATTAGAAAATGATATTTTTACTCAAGTTAATTGTGGATGAATCCATTTTTGTTGAAATTTTAAAACTAAAATGCATCTATTCATATATTAATTTTTGGCAGACCATGTAAAATGTATACCCAATGATTTTAAATTTTATTTCCTGCGATTTGGCCTAGCAACTCACATTTTTTACATGAGATAATGAATTAGGAATGTACCCCAAATATTTAAAAAATAAAAAAAATTAAAAGATTTTTAATTATTTACCAATATTTCCAAAAAAAGTTCAAAATTTAATACTTGTTTCAATATGCTTAAAATTACACTAATTCTTGCCCTAAAACCTCCAGTTTGTTTTAAATTGTAGACAAAAATCTGGGCAGTTAAAAATCACTTTAAAAAAAATTAATGGATTTTTTTAAATCGCAAAAAACATCCAGTGTAATTTTATTTTTAAAACCTATGAGTTGATGTATCAACCACTGTTTGGGAGAAAGAATTTCTAGACTGTCACCACTAGAGGAACTGTTTAAAAATTGAAGTGGGTATTATAAAGTGTTCTGATTTACTCTTAACACTTAACTACTATCACATGAAAGAATGACTCACAAACAGAAATTTTCTTTATGGGCCATTATTCCCATTATCAGTTTACTGAAGATGGTTTTCAACTACATCATATCAGACAGACATATTGTAAAATAGATATTCATAATTACATTCTAGAATGGTTAAAACTATGTCAGTTTTTTGGTATTTTGCTAAAACTTGGTGAAATTTTAGTTTAAAAGCTAATGCTGTCGCCAGATATTTTCCCAATTATATAGATATATTCTTGAAGAATAAATCCATTAATTGAGTATGAACTAAAATGCAATTCAGTCCCAAGACTTTTTCAATTTTTTAGTGCAGAAAATATTTATTGCAATAGATATTTTCAAATGTATTTTTGCAGTTTTTTGACAAACATCAAATAATATTTATCTCACATCAATATATTTAAAAAGTTTGTTTTTCCTTTTTAATATATTGAGACAGCCAAAGGCAGTATAAAAAACTAAAATAATTTTTGAGATTTTTAGCTAAAATGCTGAAGACTTCTGTTTACTAAGTCTTCAGCATTTTTCTACTATAATATATTATTCAACTACCTGTATTGTAGAATAATATATTATAGTAGAATAAAAACAGTTGACATAACCATGAAATTTGCCTTTATAGGTGTACTATCATTAATATAATGATAATATCTAACATTATGTTGCATGAAAACCATCTGTTTAAAAATTGAAGCATGCAATAAAGATTAAGTGAATTTTGTGCCTTTACACATGCATTTAATTTTTAACTCTTTGCTGAACAAATACATATAGAAAATAGAAATTGTAAAACTCAACAACCAATAATAAATAAAATAACAGTAAAGCTAACATTCTTTCCAGTTGCTTATTAACATCTTCATCATTTTCATAGTCTTTCAATATCTGTGACACAAGTGATCCATATGTTAATGCAAACAGCTCAGAACTCTGCAATGAAATAAAATTATAATTTTGTAGATATTTTGATACACAGTTTGATACATATAACTACTCACTTAGAATGACTCATGTTTACACACCACTAAAAGTTTAAGAAATAAAAATGTAATCAGTACCTAATTACATTTTTTTCCATTTTAAAATGTTATTACATAAAATGTTTAACAATATCCATAAAATGATAAAAAAATTCAAGTTTACTCAATTTCAAAACATAACAAACAAATTTGAAGAAGAATATATGACCAAAAATCAAAATTAGATAAACATTCAACAGATAGAGAACATTTCTAGTTAATAATAAAGTAGATTATAATAAAGTTAAATAAGCAGATACACATTTTGGAAATGTTTAGATTCCTTTCTTCAGAACAAATAAGCCTAGACCTGAATGCTCAAATGAACCTACACTATGTCGGCCAAACAGAAGATTGCTACAATTAGTCATAAAATTTCTAGAATTCAAAATAAGTTTGACTTTAAACTGATATTCTCCCCTATCAATAAAATAAATTATTTTCCCTCGAGGATCCTATTGAAAAGTTTGTTAAATTATTTTATCAAATTCCTTGTTAATACGAAATATCATGTATTGGTTAAATTAAACATGCCTTGAAGTATCACTTGAAAAAATATCAAAATTGTGTCAAAACAAAGAAATTAATAAATCTTCAAACTCTAATTATTGCTGGATCATAAGTCACTAGTTTGATTTTTCTTCTGCTTCAATTATTCATAAGTGCTCTTCAGTTTTTAATTTGGATTTCTTTGACTTTGTATATCAATAAAAATTCTAATAATAACTAATCTGATAAATGATTTGTTAATGACACCATATTTCTTCAAAGTATTACATTTAAATGCTAAATTTTGTTTCACTCTTTTTGTGCTCTGCATGAGTTCATACACTATACATTTGATTTTTTTTTTTCTTGTTTGTATTTTGAGTTCATAGTTACTTCATTTTCTATTTTTCTTGTTTCACTTACCTTTCATCACATTAAATAACACTACTGCATTGGGTTCCGTAATTTAGCCATTTTTTGTTTAGTCAGCACAATCTAATACTTATAGTGCTGAAGAAAGAAATCCAAAGATTTTCTAAATTGAAATCTTATTACTTAACTTTATTGGTATTGCCTTTTACTTTGTGATCTAAATTATTATTGATTATGCACAAAACAAAGTTCTAAATTTAAAATTTTTAGTTGTCTGTCGAGCCATTGTTGATGATGATGATTATGATATATTATAAAACAAATATTTTAACGTCCTAACGAAAATGTTCATTGTAATCAGAGTTCAACAAATCTATTGTCCGACATGCTCGGAGCACATAAAAATTCCTATCAGGCATGTATTTCTTTTTATTACACACCTGGCTGGGCATGCAAGTAAGAAAATTTAGTGGACACTCTCTCTCTCTCTCTTTAATTGCACCATGGAGAATGTGAGGAAATCTTGTAGGTGATACTCAATTTTGACTGCCATTATTGAAAATATTAAGTCATTGATTTCCTATTTCTGATACATTTATTCCAGTAAAAGTAACTGATTGCTTAATTTTAATATTAAATTATAGGTTTTATATATACATAATGATACATGTATAAGTACAGTAGCACAGCATGAGATATTTGACTAGGGAGGCTGAAAATTTGACAAAAAATTTGTCATTGCAAGTCAAATTTATATTGGAATTCGTATTTTCATAAGTTTTATTTCAATAATAAGTTTTATTTCAATTCATTTTTTCATAAGTTTTATTTTAATCCATATCATTTACTGATGAATAAAATAAAATAATTTTACATAAAGAAATAAAATAATTTTACATTTTACAAAGTGATGAAATGTACGAGATGTTAAAATGTTACCTATGTGAGATGAATACATACAAAATATAACATATGTTTTCTTATTTCTAAATTAGATGAACTTCATATTTAACAATCATTTTGTTAAATATGAAGTCATGGTCGCCCATAGAGGAGGTAAGGGTGGGGGTGGGGTTCACCCTCCCTCTTGAACATTCAATATAACAGTGGCGAGCATCAAGCCAGTCAATGTTGTACATCATGTGCTTGAATTTGCCACCACCACCACTCTGGAAAAAGTTTTACAGGCAACAGGCACTTATGTATGAAGTAGAAATATATTAGAATATTATTAGCCAGTGATAGAAAAGATATATCAGTTTTGTAAATATAAACAGCTAGAACTAACGAAATAAAGCAGTTAAAGAGAGTGCACTGAAAATGGGTGAGAAATATAACTGGAACATAAGCCCAATCACTGCAGTCAACAATGTCCTTAAACAATTTTGTATATTAATTCTTTACATATATATATATATATATATATAAAAATTCCCAAAAAGGACAAGTAGCAATGTACTCGTTCAGATTCTAGATGTGTGACAGAAGTACCGGCCGGGGGGAGTTGCGACCCCCAGCACTCCGGTTAAAGCTTTTTCCGCCATGGCAAACGCTCCCGGTAACCGATACTCCCTACACGATTTCCTTCATGACCCTTTATACTTCCGTAAAAATTACACACATATACAATTTCAATAACATGTAAAAAGCTAAAAGTTTACTTTTCCACGCTAAAACTATCCATGAATCATGTTGTAAAAATATAACAATTAATTTAAAATACAAAATATTCAAGACTATTAAAATCCCAGTCTGAGAGGATCAAAACTAATGTTTGAAATACAATCAGAGTGTCTGTATTTTTAAATATGGACTCAAGACCTATTGGCTACTCCATCGCCATATATATACTAATGTTTGAAATCATTTAACTCATGGTCAATTATATATATATATATATATATATATATATATATATACTATACTTTGAAAACTTAAAAATATCTTAACCCCAATATGCTAAAATTCCTCTAGAAAATTATCAATGGCTTTTGTTTAACTGAGATTCCAGTGCAACGTGATTTTTGTAAAGAAATCAGATTTATTCTTTCTAAAATTCCCAAATACGCAAACGGATGCTTCGCCATATTGTTGCTGTGACTAAGTCTACTTCACAAACTGCTTAAGTTTATTGGTAGTCATTATTAGTGTGTTTCTTCATTTTGATATTGTTTAAATTTAGATGAATGCCATGTTATTTGTGGAAAATGCCTCATATATTTTAGTAATACATATGACTTTTTTCTGCGAAGATTAATTAAAACTAATGGATCCACCATGTTTGACTCAAAATGGTGGATCCGTTAGCCTTGCCCAAGAAATGTTCATTCGTGAAAAGTCACGTCCCATATCCAATCATTGTCTTAAGTTACAGTGTTTATAAAGGGTTGAAAATGGAGAATGCAATAGTCACACCTTTCTTGAAGCTAGCTTATAGTTCTTGTTTATCAACCAGGGTGGAGTTTAAGAATTGGGTGGTCCTAATACCATGCTTCTTTCAATGTATCGTAAAGGCTAGATAATTTCAGCTTCTAGATATGTGTTTTAATAGGAAAAATACTTTGAAACATCTCATTTTAAGTAAATAAAGTATAACAGTTTTTTTTAAAAAAACAGATATATATTCGCAAAGTTATTTAAAAAAATATAATAAATAAAAATATCTTTAAATTAGATTTTAAGCAGGTGAGGCTCAGCTTCTAAGCCTCAATGGACGCTACTCCACTGTACATATATTGAATTTCCTGACTTTGGCCTCTAGAACTATCAGTGGTGCAAAATGTTGGGCATGTAAATTTTTGGCTTTTTGGGCAACATGCCCGAGTACATACAGAAACTTTCAGATTTTTCTAACATTGATTATAATAAGCATTATTAAATCAGTACGTTTTTAAATGTCATTGAACCTGAACATAACCAAACGTTCAATTTTTCCCATCCTTAATATCCATATTTCGTAACAGTTTATTGCAAATATCATTCTTATCGCTGCGTTGGCGACGATTGAGAACAAAATTAAAATATTCCTTGGATAACGTCACACCGCAAATCACGACAAATCATATTTGACAAGAAATCGTTTATGTTGGCGATAAAATTTCTCTCAACTTGGAAGATCAATCCTAAATGGTTTGGCACTGGCACGAGCCCTTTAATCTTGATACTTAAAGAATAATATAAAATACACTTTAAAGCGACATCCAGAACATCATTTATATAAATTAAAGATCGTTTTTGAATTTTTGTTATTGAAATAAAAAAAGTTAGTACTCTTTAAATATTAATGACAAAAAGCAATAAAGTTTAAATAATAATAAATACATAGCTATGTTTATTTTTAAACATTGAAAGATATTTACAACTTTCTTTGGATCTGCAACTTTTAGTATTTGTCGCGACATACTGTACTTAAACAGATGTTGGGTTCTTTACTTCTATGCTTTCGAATAGAAGTAAAATTATTTAAACTATCACATAAACCAATTGCATAAAATTGAAAAGGCGTTCAATTTTGTCGTCTGTTTATTTTAAGATGAAACGAAAATACCGGAATGAAATATGAAATCTAAATGCATCCTGTAGCCGTGGAGATAGAAATTCATTTCAGTATTTTTTTTCTCTGTATTACTTAATCAAAACATTTATTTAATAAATTAAACAAATTGTAATAATATTTCAACATTCTGTAATTCTGTACAGAAGTTTGATAGTCATTGACCGGGTTGACTGTCAAACACTCAAACCTTCATAGAGCAAAGCGCGCGTTACATAAATATATTATATTCACGGTTTAATTTTAATATGCATATGATACTGGAATCATTTTTTATTTCATTTTAAAATTAGGAGAAAAGAATCTTATTTTTTCATTTTCCACAGCTATCCATAACCACAATCGTACACGCTTGGCGGTCGCAAAATTATTAATTGGGCTTTTTAATATTTATTTATAAGCACTGAACTATCATTATTGCAATAGTAAACATGGCTGAATCGTCGAATTATCAGAAAAATGAAGAAACAATAACTATGTGCGATGTCTTGGAGGAAGAACAAGAACTAGAAGATGATGCCAATGCTGTTCTAGGTGGTAGCGATGATACAAATTGCTCATATGACAAAGGATATGTACCAAGGCAAGCCCTTTATTCATGTACTACCTGTTCTGCAAATCAAGAACCTAGTGGGATATGCCTAGCTTGTTCATATAAATGTCATGATGGCCATGAAATTGTAGAATTGTACACAAAGAGAAACTTCAGATGCGATTGTGGAAATAGTAAGTTCTCAGGTAAAATCTGCTCTTTGAAACCCGACAAAGAATCACTGAACCCTTTAAACAAATATAATCAGAATTTTAAAGGCCTGTATTGCAATTGTAAAAGGCCCTATCCTGACTTGGAAGACAATACTTCTGATGAAATGATTCAATGTATTATGTGTGAAGATTGGTATCATGGTCGACATATTGGATGTAATGCACCTGATGATTATTCTGAAATGATTTGTGCTTCATGTATGGAGTCTCATCAATTTCTATATGCCTATCTTAATAAGTTTCAATATGTCTGTGTGGGTGACATTAAAGAAGAAAATGGGAAGTGTAATGGTGATGTAAAATCAGAACATACAGACGATATCAGTAAAACCAAAAATGAAGTCTCATCAATGGATCTGCTAAATCAGAAATCTAAAGGAGAGCTTATTAAAAAAGAAAATACTGATCTTCCAACTGAGGAAATTGACTCTGAGCCCAAAAGTACAACTATTAATGAAAATAATGGGTGTTTCAAAAGTGATATAGAACCGGTAAATTTGAAATCTGAGAACTCAGATGATTGCTCCCTTAATAAGCTGAAAATTGAACATGATGGCATCAAAAGTGGACCAGCATTTTGGCCTGAAAATTGGCGAAAGGAGTTATGCCATTGTGCAACTTGCATGAACATGTATCAAAAGTCTGATTGTGCATATTTGATTCATTTAGATGATACTATTTTAGCTTATGAAGAAAGTGGTAAATCTGCTGGTGAAAGTCAATATGATAAAGGCTTAACAGCACTTAGCCAGTTAGATAGAGTCAAACAGATGGAAGCTGTCCGTGCATATACAAGTATGAAAGGGCAGTTAAAAGAATACCTTAAAGAATTTGCCAATAACAAAAAAACTGTATGTGAAAGTGATATTAAGGAGTTTTTTGATCGTATCCGTAAACGTCAGAAATTAAATAATGGTGTACCACATTTTTGTCGTTGAAAGATTGAGACATATACTGTTTTGAAAATTGGTGTTGTTTCTAGCTTTTATCACCTAGATGTGCTACTTAGTAGGATGTTCTATCATTCCAAACTTATAAAATACTTCAAAATCATTTCACATTTTAATCAATTTTGATGTAATCTTGATTATTTATCTTTTTAAAATGTTAAAAAAGTATGCAGATTGTAATCTTCATTTTGAAAATATTTTGCTTGTAATTACCTCAATTTACCTCTTATTCATAAATTATAGATTTATCTGTTAAAGACACCTGGGCAAAATATTCATATAAAACAAGTTTTTTATTCTTAAAAATGTTGTTTTATTTTGTTAGTGATATTGTGACTTTTTAAAATAAAAAATTAAGGTAAACTAAAAAATAACCCCCTCCCTCTAATTTCGCCAAGTAGGATGTTTCTAAATATCATAACTACTATCTCTTTGAAATTTCTAATGTTTATTCAAAACTTCTTAAATCATAAAGCTGCAATTTTTATTGAATTTAACCAAAAATAAATTAGTTAAAAAAAAATAATTAAAAATATTTTATTCTTTATTTTTACATTTTTTTAAATTTTAAATAATAGTTTTTAAATTCAAAATTATATTTCAGAATATGGTAGATTGCATCACTGGCTGGGAGAAGAATTTTAAAACACAGAAAAATATGTCATTTTGGTGGAAAGGAGCTACTTTTAAAATACGAGGAAGCATGTCACAGACTTTTATACTTGGAAAAAGATGTGGCAGGTTATTCTCTGGAATGTCTGATAAATCAAACCAGTATAGTGTACGAACCCCAACTGCATGAGTAATTAAAAAGTTGATAATTGGAAAAAATTATAATGATTAACTAAATATCAGTACTTGAGTATTATATCAACCTCCTCGATGCTTACTCACCCATTCATGTTGATTTAATTGAGACCTGAAGGTTAGTGTCTTTTGTTTAATTTATCCTATGTTTTGAAATTTTATTTTGTATTTTCCTGTGTGTAGAAAATTACTCTCATGCTTGCAATTTTTGCAAAGTCTCCAAAAATTTCGAAGTTTTGTTCTTTTGAATTTTTTATAAAGTTCTTAATCTAAGTACAATTTTTTTTTAATTTTGTTAAAGTAACTTTTTTATTATTATTATTACTATTATTATTTTGTTAAAATACAATCTTCTAAGTATCGATTATTTTTAAGTACAAATTTTAAGTAATAATTTATCTTTTTTTTTTTTTTTTTTTTTTTTTTTTTTTTTTTTTTTTTTTTTTGTAATTTTAGCAAAGAGTTCTTTCAAAATCAATTTTTGCAAAATCCCAAAAATTTTCTAATATTATTACAACATAACGAGTTCTTAAAGTTTTTGAAATTGATTTAAATTCACAAAATGCTCGAAGTATCATCTATATTTAAAATTTTCAAAGTTTCTTATTCAACAATTTTACTAAGTTACGCAATTTTTTTTAAATTCACAATCTTATTTTGTAAAGTTTTTACGAGTATTATTCACTTTTCTTTAAATTGAAACTATCACATTCAAAATTCTAGTTCAGAACACGGTAGTGTACGCCATTTTGGTGGGAGGAACCTATTTCTAAACACTGAAGAATACATCATTTTGGCTGGGTGGAGTCTATTTCAAAATACTGGGAAATGAGCCAATTTGGCATGATTTTGCACTTAGAAAAATGCAAGTGGGGGGGGGGGGGGGCTATTATAATAGCTGATTTCTGGTAAATCCAACCAGATTTACATTTAAATTATTGAAAGTGGACAAAAAGTTAAAATTAACCAATGGTAAATAAAGTTTTTCAAATTTAAATTATTGAAATGTAAACAAAACAAGAAAGTTTTTTTTTTTTTTGTATATTTCCATCATTTTATGTTGGGTGATTGATAGAATAGCCCCCCACAACTCCTTTGGCATGAAACACCTAGTTACAATTCCATTCTCTTTTCATCGCCAATATGGTATCCCATAGTTTCTGACATCCAAACAACATATGGCTTTTTCGGATTCTGCATTTTAATAAGAAATAGGTATTTTATCATAGCTTTTTCAATCAGATTTGTTGAGCCTTTTCACTGCACACCTCTCTTGCATATTTTCATTAAACATTTTGCACATAATTTTCGTATCTATACATTTATTTAATATTTTCTGTAGATTTAATTGGATTGCAGATTAAGTTTTCCAATGAGATCTGATACGCGGCAAATGGATTTTTGCGAATGTTTTAGACAACATGTTCCAGGAGGAAATATGTTGGAAAAATTTCCAACATGAAGCGAAATTTCAATTTGTTTAATGCATAATATATGTACGTAGCAGAGTGTGAAAGTGTCCTTGTGCATAAAGGAAAATGAAGATGAAGTTTGAGAGGTCTATTCACTTTTATTGAGAGGTCTATTCACTTTTAGTAATGAAAGAAATCCATCACCATGCAATTATTACAACACTTGGTAATCTTTAAAGGCGAAGCAGCGATATATACAAAAGATGAGCTAGCAAGCTCAAAATGTTATGTGCATTCTGGATCATCTTAAAGCAACTCAGAGTTCCAGGTAATAAACAAATGTATTACCGATATCCAGATGCATGCTCTTGTCGAAGCTACTATAACTGGTGTCACACGTGGCATAAAAGATTCTTTTGGATAAGATATTTCCGAATAAATTTCATATTGTAAATTACCTTCCGCAACTTTAACAACTACCGTGCTGAAAACACCGGTTTTCGTTAGATCACCAAAGTCAAGCAGCATCGGACGCGGTTAGTACTTGGGTGGGTGACCACCTGGGAACACCGCATGCTGTTGGCACCTTACGGGTGCGATAGCCCGGTGGTTTGCGCACTGGATTTGCACGCTGCCACAACTGCCGCCGTGTTCATGCGGACTACAATCACGTTAAACATGTGGTTCCGTAATTCCTTCCGAGAGGTTGGTGGTAGGGGAAGGAGGGTACGGTCCCTGTGAATGCCTCCCCCACTGGGTTCTGGTCTAAATTGGGTGGCACTTCCCGGCCGTCCAAACGGTTACCTTATACCTTTCTAGTAGGTCGGACGGTCTGGGTCTCAACAACAACAACAACAACAACTATCTTAAACAAGGCATAGTGACCTTTAATAGATCAAACTTAACAAGGTCATTAAAAACACCGAACTCAAGTCTAAGTATCCGACTTCTGATGTTACCGATCGTCTGTCTGATCAATCCTTCTTCTCTCTGTTCTCTCTGAAGTGCTTTTCAGATTAGTCCACTATATATATCAAAGGACAGGACCGTTCCGGAACATAACCGTAGCCGAAAATGCCCTCAGATATGCAAATTACTTGCATACGTGTCGAGCACACAATTTGCATGATTTGCATGCTGGAAAAATGTCACGGTTCACTCCTGTGAATGAAGTGGAAGTGAGTCGTTCACCTAAACCACGTTCAGGGGAAACGTGAATTGCGATGTTTACATACATTTTTCTAACAGCATGCATGTGTATGTTCAAGAAAACGTGTGTGTGTGGATGTAGTGAAAATGTGGATATAAATGCATTTTACATAAAGGTTAGGTCTTTTATTTAATTATCCCATGGGTAAATTCTTAGACTAGACTCCCACTCGTTTTTTTCTAAGTACAAAATTGCGCCAAGTTGGCGCGTTTCTCCGTGTTTTGAAATTGACTCCTCCGAACTGAAGTGACGTATATTCCCGTGTTTTAAAATAGGCTCCTCCTACAATAGTGATGTCGTATTCTACAGTTTTATGAACTGGAATTTTGTTAAATGATATTGCAATTGAATATAAATAAAAGTGAATAATACTCATAAAAAGATTACAAAATACTATTTTTGTGCATTTTAAAAATATTGTGTAATGACAGAATTATAAAAATATTGCGTAATGGCAGAATAATAAAATTTTAGAAACCATATTGAAACACTCGATACTTAAAATATTTTTTGAATTTAAATCAGTATCAAAAACTTAGAGATTTAAAAAAAGACAATACTTTAACAAAATTTAAGAAAAAACGATACTTAGAAAAAAGTGTGTACTTTAACTAAATGCAAGAGAAAACGATACTTAGTAAAAAGTAAACTTAGAAAAGTGTACCTTAACAAAAATCAAGAAAAAAAGGATACTTTAAAATTAAGAAACCCATTTTAAAAACACAGAAAAATACAAAAGACAATTTCAAAACACGGGATGAACAAAGAAAACAACTAACCTTTATGTAACGGATATCCATATTTTTAATTACATCCACACCTGAACATGTTTTCTTACACGTGCATTCAACACCGCAACACATTTTCTTGAACGTACACGTACATTTAACACCGGAACCTACATATCTATTGAAAATTTGCGTAAAATGTTAATGTCCATGAATTACAAGGAATGTTTTAGATATTTATTCCAAAAAGTTTGTACGTATTTAAATCTTTGCAAATCGATCGAAAAAGATCTGTAAAAACAAGAGTCAACGAATTCGATCGAAAAAGGCCTGATGAAATACACAGAAGACTATTACTGCCTATTAAAATGCAGATTCCCAAATAGTCGAGTGCTGATTGGATGTCAGTGGGTTACCAGAAGCCGTGGGCTACCAGAATTGGCGAAGTATATGGAATGAAATTGCAACCTGAAGAATCGCGCCAACTTGGCTCGGGATCGTACTTTGAAAAATGAATGGGGCTCTATTCTAAGAATCACCCATCCCATGTTTTGAAATTGTCTTTTGCATTTTCCCGTGTTTTTAAAATGGTTATCTTAATTATAAGTATCCTTCTTTTTTTTTAGGAATTTTGTTAAAGTTCAATCTTTTATCTAAGCATTTTTTTTTTTTAGGTATCATTTTTCTTAAATTTCGTTAAAATACAATCTGTTTTCTAAGTATTGTTTTTTTCTTAATTTTGTTAAGTATCGTCTTCTCTTAAATTTCGTAACAGTCCAATATATTTTATTTTTAATTTCATATTTTTCTAACTATTTTTTTTTTAATTTTGTTTTTAAGTACAATCTTTTTTCAAAGTATTTCTTAAATTTCATTAAAAGTCCAATAAGGCTTTTTAATAAATTTCTTTAAAATCCTTTTAAAATTTTTGAAGTTTCGAGTTATAAGTTTTTGAAATTGATTTAAAATTACAAAATCTTTTAAGTATCGTGTGTTTCAATGTTTTCTAAAATTTTAAAAGTTTTTATTCTGCAATCACTCGCGCAAGTTATATGCAATAATTTTAGAATGCAAAAAAATCTTATTTTATTACCTTTTTATGAGTATTATTCACTTTTATTCAAATTGAATTTCACTATCATTTACATTCAAAATTCTAGTTGATAAAACTGTAGAATACATCACTTTGGTGGGAGCAGCCTATTTTAAAGCACAGGAATATACGTCACTTTAGTGGGGAAGAGTCAATTTCAAAACACGGATAAACACCCCAACTTGGTGCAATTTTGTACTTAAAAAAAAACCTGACTGGGGGGATCGATTTATCTTATGTTTTATTATAGTTTACCTTGTGTTTCATTGCATGGCAACCATGTAGTTTTAGATTAAGACAAAAAATTGTGTCAAAGTACTGATGGCCAATTTAAAAGTGTGACTCAAGTACCGAAACATTTTAATAAAACTGTAAATATATCTTTATCAGTCGAAAAATTTTATTTGAAGCTTATTACTCAATCCCAGAGAAATTTTCTAAAGCAGTGTTTTACAAAATGTGTTCTATAGAACACCCCTTAGTGTTCCATGACGTAATAGTTTTGAGTGAAATTTCTTAAATATTAATAAAGATGTGTAAAATTTAGATGCATAATTTGAACCACAATGAGCTACTTTTCATTTCGGGTTTTGCCGTCAAATTAAATTTCAAAAGAGTTCTGCAACCAAAAAAGTTTGGAAAACATTTTTCTAAAGAATCAGGCCCTCTGCATCTTGTAGTAAAATTTATAACATGAAACTCAACATTTCGTAAATCACAAACTACTCATCTATTATAATTTTAAATTTAGATAAATGTCATGTTATTTGTGGAAAATGCCATTAAATGCAAAATTAATTTGTTTTAGTCACATAACCTTTCTTTAACAATAGAGGCTTTTACAGAAATCAAGCACAGAATTAGTGGAAAAAATAAGGTATTAAAAAAACTAAAATTTAAGAATTTAGAAAATGTCTGCACTATAATAGAAAAAATTGTAGGGGAGAGTGGGGGTACCTTTGTACACTTTTCAGTTATTGAATTTTACACATATTTTTTCATTATTCTAACTTAATCAAACACTTACCTTACATACATTAAACACCACATTAGTATATATGTAAATGTATAATTTACTTCAAATGTTTTCCTTTCTGGAGGCACCTTGGGACAGTGCCTTCGATGAATAAAAAATTTTTAACTTCTGAAGCAAATTTTTGGTTATATTGCCCAATTTAAATAACTAACACAACAACAATGCATATAATAAACTTATAATGAAAAGCCCAGAAAAAAAAATATATAACATTTTAACAGATGGAAAATTTAGAAGCTTCTTGATTTAAAAAGGCTTAAATCATATGGCTCCAACAAATTAAAATCTTGCTTAACAAATGGAGATTTGTGTATGTGTGTGAGTACATGTGTAGTCTGTAGCTAGAAATTTAAGTTTTGTTTCTGCAAGTGATGTTGTCTCAGAGTCAAAACCCAAAAGAATAAGTTTCAGGTCTCCTGACTAAACAAGTATGAATGTCTTACTTACAACATGTATGCTGGACTATGTCCTGGCGATACTGCAAAGAATTTAGCAGTGCATCGTACAAAATATTGACCGTAACAAAGCATGGTGCAGGTGCAACCCACAAGCGGCATGAAAAAGAAACATTTAAAGCAGAGATCAGTGTTCGTGCTCACTCTGGAAAAACCGGGAATTTGAAAGTGGACTAAAATATCAGGGAAATTGCAAGGAAAATCGATATTTTATTCAAAATTTTAGAAAAAGCGGGGAATTTTCAACTTGCAGAGATACCGATTACTACGGATTCTCCGTAGTTTCCACGGGAAAGTTCCTCATACTGCGGATTAGAGAATTTGCATAGTTTCCTATGGAAAATTGTCTTTTGTGAAGGCCAATGTAAATTTACGGACGCGTGCACGGTGATTCCAACCAAATCAACATAACGAGAATTTGCGGCCGATGGAAGTAATAAATGTACTTCTTTAAAGTTGCTAAATTTCGCATAAATCGCTGAACATTTAATTTTATAATCATTTGCGCATAAACAGTTCAATTCAGTTTACTTTCTCGTGAATCGCCGAGAGACGATTTGTATCTTTTTCCATCTTATCTCCATTTTTTAAATATTGTATATTAGGTTAACCAGGGGTGGGGAGTCAAGTTTTTCACTTGGCGAGGCCAATTTTATTTGAGTCGCAAAATTTTACCTCGAAGCAATCCCGATTGCACAAAATAATGGAAACTTCCCAAAGGCTCGAAAGCGCGTAGCAGACCGCAAATTTCGACTATAATTTAGGTTCGGAATCGATTATGAGCGGTCTTCGTGGTTTATGCAAAAACCTTCTGGATCGGTGCTTTGTGAATCGCGTATAAGGGTATAAGAAGAGAATACAGAGCTAGCTCTTCCCGCGAAGTTTTCAACCGCATGTATATTAAGAAGATATTAATAATTAAGTATATTAATAATAAAATAAAACCGTGATCTAGTGCCGAAGAAAAACGGATCAACATCTACTTCATTCCTCCATTTAAAGAAACAAAATAAACATGCATTCCCTCTATCAATAGATAAAAACTTTCAAAGTTGTTTTCATTTATTATTTTATCTACTGAAAAGTTCTGAAGATTTGATCTCGGTAGGCATTTTTGCTCTAAAACTAATACTTAAAAATTTAGTTTTCTGGAATATGTTTTTGTTTTTTTGTTTTGTTTTTTTATTGCGCCGTCATTTGCAGGGCACATGTGAGTGTTTATGTTGACTCTATGAAAACACAGGATGATTGAAGTGGGAGAGAAAAGTTATGTATATTAGCTCTTTTCAGTAGCTTCGATCTTTGCCGGCTTTGATGAAATGTGGAAGAACGTATTTGCCTCATGTTATTTATTAACCGCTTTCGGCGACCAGCCTTGTTGGTGTTTGAAAAAATTCTTAACTTTTAATAGATATTTTGCAGTAGCTGTCGATCGTGCGCGCAAGTCACGACTAGCAGCACAGTTCATAACGTAGGTGTAGATCAAGCAGTCTCGTTACGCGCGAATGTCACAGCTAACAGTGCAGTTCATAACATAGCTGTCAGTCGGATACCTCAGCTACGCGCGCAAGTCATGGCTAACGGCGCAGTTCATGAAGTAGCTGTCTATCGCTCATCACCGAGCAGGTAAGAAACAGGCGTTCACCGGTCTTGGAAAATTTAAAATTTGAAGATAGCAAAGCACGCACTGTCAGAGTCAATAAGTGTTGGCTGGGTTATGAAAGTACACAAGTCCAGTTTTAAAGAAAAACTTCGTTCACTTTATTTGGTGAAAAACACAACTCGGCATATTACACGTACCTGGTAATTTTCCATGCCGTAAAACATCAAAAATATACTATGTACAAAAGATTTTTAGTTGTAAATGACTAGACAGAGATTCCTTGAAGCATTTGGTAGTAAGTTACTATACTACCTCTATCACTTGCGTGTATTTCAGCCACCATCACTTGGCAAAGGGAAACCAAAGGATAAAACATCAGGAAAATATTTAAAGCGGCTTCCGAACGTTTGTAAGTAAATTTAACGTTCAATACATGCTGGTCCAAACTGACCACATCTGCATCCGTTTCGACTATTCACCGTCGTCAAACGATATTTCGCAGTGCTTCTGTCAAAAAAAACATTTCTGTCTGCCTGCATCAGACCATCAGTGTCTATCTCGTCTGACTTCTTCAGACGTCTGATCTCGATCGACTCCGACCTTCTCATTTGCTTCAAGAAACCTCTGCCCTATATATCCGGGAATGGACAGTTCCGGAAACGCCCCCGGATATGCAAATCAGATGCGTACGCATTGAGAACTGATTTGCATGAAACCTCATGTTGAAAAACGTCACGGTTCACGCCGGTGAACGGAAAGAGTCGTTCATATTAAATTTGCATAAACGCTCGTTCACAGGAACGTGAATCGCGATGTATTGATTATTTCCAACAATCGGCCCCCTCATGCAAATCCTTAAGTCTCAATGCATATGCAAAAGAAAACTTACTCTGAGAAACCAAGGTATATCAATAAACACCAAGGCCCCCAGTATCCTATCAAACATATAATGAAGGAAAAAATTTAAAGTATTATTTCATTATTAAATTTAAAATAAAATGCATAAGTACTTATAGCATCTGAAAAATAGTCAAGTATTGTCGACAATATTGTAACAACAACATTTCACATCAAGTAGAAATTTATATACAACACAACTTCAATGCTTAAGTATCAGCATTCAAAAATTGAAATTTTAGTTTAAATTTAATTATAAGTATCCAAAATTTAAGTATAAGCACATTATCATATTAAACAACTTTAAAAGATTAAGATTTTGTATAAGCATAGAATTTAAGTTTACTTTAAATTTGAGTATAAACACTATAATTCAAAAAGCTTAAAAAAATTTAGTCTATTAACACAATATAAGTATACATAATTAATACTATTAGACTGCATTGATATACCAAATATTTAAAAATACATGATGCAAGTAATTAGATAATAAAATTTCTTTATCAAAACTTTCAACACATACTTTTTACCAAGTTGAAAAATACAAAATTTTATACACATAAGCTATTATTTAGCATCATGCGGGTCATGGAAAATGGATGTATATACAAAGGTGTAAAGTGAAAAAGATTCAATATCACAAAAATTTATACTCAAGATATACTATCTTATATCAATGAGGTTTAAGATAAACAATAATGTATATATATGACATCTTTTAAAAAAAAATTCCCAAGTTGTAAATTCAATTTAGTATTTAAAATTTTCTTTAGACTAAACATTTAATCTCAAAAAGTTTTGATTTAGTTTTTAAAAATTTTATTACAAAATTTAAGTATTATTTCCTTAGTCATTGGTTTAGTAAAGTGATCTGCTAAGTTATCTTTACTATTTACAAATTTAACATTAAAAGATTCATTGACTATTAAATTTCTTAGGAAATGATATCTAACATCAATATGCTTAGTTCTATTGTTTTCAATTGGAGAGTTAGAAAAATTAATGGCTGCTTGGTTGTCGCTAAAAATAACACTGTTACTTTTATTAAAATTTAACCCAAGTAAATGACATTCTTCAATTATGTTTTGTACCCATACCATTTCCTTAGCGGCTTCAGTTAGTGATACGTATTCAGCTTCCATGGTTGATAAGCTGACACACTTATGTTTAAAGGTACGCCAAGAAATGGGTACATTGTCAATAAAGAGTATCATGCCTCCAAGTGAAACACGGTCATCTCTGTTTGCAGCAAAGTCAGAATCTGAATAACAATTCAATTTTAACTCCTGAATGTTAGATAAATTCAACATATAGTTTTTAGTCTTTTCAACATATCCTAAAAGTCTTAACAATGCATCCCAATGCTTAATTCCAGGGTTTTCTTGAAATTGAGATAATATATTGATGGCGTAACAAATATCAGGTCTAGTCCTACTAGATATAAAAGCCAAACACCCAATTAAGCTCCTGTAAGGAAAACTTTGCATTTGCTTTATTTCTTCACTTGTCTTTGGACAATCTATTTTACTTAGAATATTCCCTTTAGAAATGGGAAGTGAAGTAACTGGATATTTATACTGTTGAAACATTTGACATACTTTATCTATATACTGACTTTGATGTATAAAAAATTTATTGTCACACTCTTTAAATTCCACGCCTAAAAGTTTTCTAATTTTTCCTAATACCTTGATATCAAATTCTATGCTAAGTAATGAAACAATGTGGTCTATGTCCCTTTGATACTTTGAGAAGAGAATTATGTCATCCACATAGACTAGCATAAGAACTTTGCTATTGTAAATATATGCACAATTACACCATTGAAGTTTTAAAAAATTTAATTCTTTTAATTTGGTGTCAAGTTCATTAAACCATTCTCTTCCACTTTGATGAAGACCGTAAATGGCTTTCTTCAACAAACAAACATAATCAGGCTGTTCCTGATTGACATAACCTTGAGGCTGTTTCATATATACCTTTTGACTCAATTTAGCATAGAGATAGGCAGATTTGATATCTAATTGGAAATGCATCCAGCCAAGCATGCATACGAAAATTGAGAAGAATGCTCTAATTAAGTTGAAGTTAACAACAGGGCTAAAAACTTCATCGTATGATTCTCCCTTTTTCTGACCATACCCCTGGGCTACCAAACGAGCTTTAAATCTCTTGATTTTCCCTTTCTCGTCTTTCTTAATGGTGTAGACCCATCTACTGCCTATATGCTTTTGTGAGGTGGATGCAGGAACTAGTTCCCAGACACCCCTCTCTTGCATTACAGCCATTTCTTCATCCATAGCATTACACCATTTTTCGGACTGGGAAGATTTAATAGCAGCGTTGTACCCTTTTGGTATATTTATTTCAATATTGCTTGCTTCTGGTCTGCCTCTGACCCTTTTAAGACCTTTATTTTCCCGAAAATTAAACAGTTGCTGATCAAATTGTATATTCCTTTTATCACAATATTTCTTAACATCATTGTGTGACCTCAGCCTTTTATTATCTCCTTGAGCGTAATAATACACATCGGTTCTACTCCCATCGGGTCTTGGAACCGTCTTTCGCTGCCAAGCAATATCCGAGCAAGGAGTCATACTGGAGTCAGCAGGAGAGTCCGTTTCCTCACTGGATTCAGACGGATCGTCACCAGTGTCTTCACTCTCTCCTGCCCCCCCATCAGACTGCTCTCTCGGATATTCCCCGTCGGAGTATTCTGAAAGGTTATCTCTTGATATCCCTGAGGAGATATTTCTGGGACAAATTGGGTCCAGGATGCCTTCCACTACATCACCCTCATCAAACCTCACATTGCAGGTCTCAATTGTTCGTTTCTCCCCTGACAAAAATATCCTATAGCCCTTAGTTTTAGTAGCATAGCCTACCATCACCCCTTCTGTAGCTTTCATGTCTGACTTCTTTCTGAGCTGACTGGGTTTGCCTACATATGCTCTACAACCAAAGGTTCTAAGATGTTTGACTGAAGGTTTTCTACCACTGTAGAGTTCATGTGGAGTTTTAGTCTTAAATTTGTGACATATTCGATTTTTAGTGTATGCAAAACACAATATTGCTTCCGCCCAGAATCTGTCATGTAATTTGCTGTCGTTCAACATGGCTCTAACACAGTCAAATGCGGTTAAGTTGAATCGCTCTGATACTCCATTTTGCTGTGGGGTATATGTTGTTGTTGAGACCCAGACCGTCCGACCTACCAGAAAGGTGTAAGGTAACTGTTTGGACGGCCGGGAAGTGCCACCCAATTTGGACCGGAGCCCAGTGGGGGAGGCATCCACAGGGACCGTACCCTCCTTCCCCTACCACCAACCTCTCGGAAGGACTTACGGACCCACATGTTTAACGTGATCGTACTCCGCGTGAACACGGCGGCAGTTTTGGCAGTGGCTGGAATCGAACCCGGGCCTACCGAGTGCAACTCCAGCGCGCTAACCAATGGGCTACCGCGCCCGCTGTGGGGTATATGTGTTAGTCCTCTCAGCCTTAATACCGATATCCTTCAGGTAATTTTTGAACTTATCATGGCAGAATTCCATCCCATTATCCGTCCGGATACATAGAATTTTAGTACCTAACTGCCTTTCTTCTCTGGCCTGAAACTCTTTAAAATGTGAAAATACTTCTGACTTCTGTTTCATGAGGTAAACAAAAACTTTTCTACTATAATCATCTGTTATAGTTAAGACATACTTGTTCCCACCATATGAGGCTGTGGGTAAGGGACCACACACATCCATGTGTAACAATTGCAATGGTTTAGTGGACCTTATCCTACCGGTGGGTTTATACGATACTCTCCTAGACTTAGCCAATTTACACGATTTACAATTTAACTTTTTGTATTTAAGCCTAGGAAGTCCGTTTACGGCAGAAACTTTGCTGGTTTGGAGAAGATATTCAGCGTTTATGTGGCAATATCGTTTATGCCAAAGACAGTTTGTACTATTAAGTTCAGTTACTGAACTGCTAGGCTTAGATATTGAACTATTCACATTTTTATTCTGCTTAGTTTTTGTTTTGTCAGATTTAAATTTAGTTTCTTTAAGATTAGGTGCTATTTTTACTTTGTCTATTTTTCTGGAAGCACTAGGATCCCTATCCTTGGATTTCTTATCCTTTTTGTGTTTCTCGTCTCCATCTCGATCCCTATCTTTAGATTGACGGTTTTCTACGTTATGTTGTTCCTGGGTACTATACTTAGGTTTTAAAAAATATAACCCATCCTTTCTTTTTGCATAAAAGAATTTCTCCCCTTTAGGTGTAAAAAACCATAGAACCCCATTAGCTCCATTAAAACTAAAATTTTGTTCCTCAAGAACAGATGCAGCTAATAAATTTCTCCTAAGTTTAGGAGAATACATAACATTTTCCAATTTGATAATACTTTGCTTATCCTTAAATTGGACATACATTTCCACCGTCCCGATAGCCTCAACTGGACTTTCGACATCCCCTACTGCTAGCGACATTGAAGTGCCTTTGCACTCATTAAATTTTGAAAATAACTTAATGTTATTACAGAAATGTCGCGTAGCAGCAGTGTCTACTACCCAGCTGAGTCTATCGCTAGGATCGATTACAGTATTAGCCTCAATCTGTGGAGACCCAAGAAATTCCACAATACTAGATCCATTATTTCTACTGCAATTAGATTTAGTATGACCTAGTTTGTTACACTTATAACACTTAATTTTACTTTTAGAAATATTTACATTATGACGAAGTATTTACATTAGACACATTGTGAGATACATTTGGAAATTTAAGTTTAGACACTTTTACTCTATTTACAAATTTCTTAGTAGTAAAATATGCAGAATTTGAACTCACAGTTTTGGAAAAGTCACTTGCTTGCTGCCTCAGCCGGCTCTCCTCCGCTGCTAGCTCTGCTTGTATTTTGCTGAGCTTGAAGTCCGAGTCATTCCATCGATATATAAGCTGAACGATACCTCGGAATTCTTCCGGAAGGTACCGAATCGACTGGAATGCTACATATAGGTCTTCAATGGGGTGTTTCGCGTCTTTAAGCCTCGTCACGGCCTTCCGCAGTCTTGAGCAAAAAATGTCAACAGGCTCGTCTGGCTCCGGCCGAACGTCGAAGAACTCATCTAGTAATCTAACCAGGTTGGCTCGGGAAGGCGCTTGAAAATGTTCTTTCAAGGTATTCCATACTTGACTAGGTTCGTCGGTGACGTTTATCAACTCCTTGTATTCCGAGGATAAACTTTGATAAATGATGGCTAATGCTCGGTCTTTCCGGCGATAAAAATCATCGTAGTCGCGGCGACTTGCATCTTCCTCGATAGGCTTAGCACTTCCATCTACGTGTCCGAAACATCCTTCTCCCTTGAGGACGAATGAGATGTCGGTACGGCAGGTGACGTAGTTGTCCCGCGTCAGCAACTCCGTTCTACTTGCCTCCATGGCCACTCGTAGTTTTGAAGAAGCAGAAGCAAAAGTTCTTGTACACTGTTTCCGTTTACACTGTTGCGTTTCGTTGTTCACACGAACTTCAAAATGGTGCCATGTGCGGCCCCCATCTGAACAATGGAACGATTTCTTTAAAGATACTTGCACTTATGACTCTATTGGGCGTTGAACTGGCCCCATAACCGTTTCTCTTGGAAAATTTAAAATTTGAAGATAGCAAAGCACGCACTGTCAGAGTCAATAAGTGTTGGCTGGGTTATGAAAGTACACAAGTCCAGTTTTAAAGAAAAACTTCGTTCACTTTATTTGGTGAAAAACACAACTCGGCATATTACACGTACCTGGTAATTTTCCATGCCGTAAAACATCAAAAATATACTATGTACAAAAGATTTTTAGTTGTAAATGACTAGACAGAGATTCCTTGAAGCATTTGGTAGTAAGTTACTATACTACCTCTATCACTTGCGTGTATTTCAGCCACCATCACTTGGCAAAGGGAAACCAAAGGATAAAACATCAGGAAAATATTTAAAGCGGCTTCCGAACGTTTGTAAGTAAATTTAACGTTCAATACATGCTGGTCCAAACTGACCACATCTGCATCCGTTTCGACTATTCACCGTCGTCAAACGATATTTCGCAGTGCTTCTGTCAAAAAAAACATTTCTGTCTGCCTGCATCAGACCATCAGTGTCTATCTCGTCTGACTTCTTCAGACGTCTGATCTCGATTGACTCCGACCTTCTCATTTGCTTCAAGAAACCTCTGCCCTATATATCCGGGAATGGACAGTTCCGGAAACGCCCCCGGATATGCAAATCAGATGCGTACGCATTGAGAACTGATTTGCATGAAACCTCATGTTGAAAAACGTCACGGTTCACGCCGGTGAACGGAAAGAGTCGTTCATATTAAATTTGCATAAACGCTCGTTCACAGGAACGTGAATCGCGATGTATTGATTATTTCCAACAACCGGCAGATTGAGGGGGGAGTATGACGCAGGGAGAAGGAAGTGTTGTGAAATGAGTGTGGATTGTGTTATCAGTTTGAACATTGAAAGCCAACTTGACCTTTGCACTGAGGAGGGGATGACCTTGAGTGGATGTCACAGGGAGGGACCTTTCGGCCGAGTGAGTTGAATTTTGATCGGATTGCGCAATGAGGCAACTGATAACAGGAGCGCTGTGGCCGACGGCCTTCTCCCTCGGCGGTCAGTGACGTACTAACCACAGAATACTATATTCAGAAGGTTCACTTCCATAGGACCGTATGGCAACATTTTTAACATGGGATGTCGCATACACACTAGAGCTCGTGAGTTGGACCAACTGAACTACGATGTAAACAAAATAATATAAAACATAATGCACAAAAAATTACAAGTTAACATACTCAAAAGACTGAAATATTATATAATATTTTCAGTCTAAAAGGTATACTAGCGTGTTGATCGTTAAATTACTTGATCCTTAAGTTGTTCCGGGATATTGATAAAAGACTTCTTTTTTATAAATATAAAAATATTCTTATAGTAAATATCAAATTTACATAAATGCACTATCAAAGTTGTGGAACTCAATCATTAATTACTCGGGGGTGGGGTGAATTTTCCACCATAAGGCACTTAATAAAAATTTTACATAAATATATACACATACAATATCACATTCAACTAAGAAAAAGCTATCCAAATATCAATTATTTCACATTTTATAAAAATACGGAAAATATTTTTTAACTAATTATACCTCTACCTCTTAGAATTTAGTCTAATCGGCAGTAATAACACAGCACTAATTTCGTATGATGAACACATGTATATTTATATGAACACGTGTATACTTATAATGAACACGTATATAGGATGGTGATAACTAAAATTATTTCAAAGATGGTATTGATATGATTCACTAAATATGGTATTTATTACCAATTGGGTGGTTAATTTAAGTACTTTTAACCAGAAATGAATTGAAAATATATTTAGGATTTATCCTAAACCACTTTTGAGGTATTAGATATATTACTTTTCCTACAACGAGCGTGATATCTCTCAAAATAATTAAATAATTCCCATGCGATTAGGTATACATTTTACTTTCCTTATATACATAATGTATAAGGAAATTATTGTGACGGAGTCGAAAATTCGAATTCGAGTTTTCGACGGCAGAGCACGTATCAAGCATCCCTGATCATGAATCAAACATTTTTGAAGTAATGTCTGTGTGTGTGTGTGTGTGTGTCAGTGAGTCTATGGAGACGATAACTGACGAACGAATGGACCGATTCGAACAAAATTTGATACAAAAATCACAATCCATAAACACTGGAAGTCTATTGTTTTTATACGCAATCGAATGTTCAGAAGCCTCCTAAATTTTCGAATGAACTTTTGAAAAAATCGTCAAAAAATGAAAACCGTTAATAAAGTTACGCAAATAGACATTTCTTATGTAATTTTTCATTAAAAAACGATTGGCATAAATTTTAGAACGCTAACATGAACCGTTCTCGAGATATTGCGCATTTTTCAAAAAAATTATCAAAAAGTTATATAAAAATAAAAATATTTCCTATTGAGAAACATGTTCACTTTTCATATGTAATACCATGCGATAAATTTGGTGACATCATTCTCGTGGATCTAGCTCATTCCATTCATGAAAAAAGATACTTTGAGTAATACTTTTGTATTTGACCGCCAATAGTCATTTATCTGCTGTAAGAATAACTTATTTCTCCGTCCGTAACGCTTGGCGAGATTTTGGGCGACATTTTTAATTGTTGCCAAATTAACAAAAATCTTGCCAAATTGATAAAAATGGCGCTAAATCAATGAAAATGATGACTAATTGAAGAAAATTCAATATCATGGAAAGAATATAAGTATCTACTGTAAGAATAACGGTTTTTTTAGTTGTAAAAGTAGTATATTCATTGCATTATATAAGGAAAGTCATGTGTTGCCCACATCAGATTTTTTTAATCAGTGTCAGCATAAGACCTATTTATTTTCAACGAGTTTGCGTCATAAGGAAGTTCTGTTTTTTTTTATTGTTTATGGATATCATAATATTTTCATTTGCTGGGAAGTTTTTTGTTAGATACATCAGATGTTTTAGTTACTAGGACTGTGCATAGTTTTTTTGTTCTCTGAGTAGTAAATGAAACAATTAACATTTACAGAAAATTTGTAGATTCTTTCAAATTATCAAATAACTCAAGAAATTTTTTGCAACTGATGTATTGCTGAACCTGTCATACTCTTGTAGAGGGCAGGAAGAATGAAAATTAATCGTACCAGAAGGCCGTAAGATGCAGATAGGTCACTTTTCTTCGTCGGTGCACATTTATATACTACTAAAAATAATTACTCAGAGTTACCCGGGTCCTAGATAAGCTTCCGCTAGTTAAATAATACATACAGATAAAAACCACTCAATTTGCAAATCGCTTCCTTCTTTTGTTCCGCAACCATGGAAAGCAGAAAAATAAATAAATAAAAGAAACAAAACGAAATCATTTCTCTGGGCGAGAAGACTTGAACTGCATCCTGAGTTCCAAGGCTTTGAGGGGCATGCGCACAAATGTCCACCGGGGAGAAAAATAGTATACACATTTCTTTAACGATATCTACAATTTTAAATTTTATGCGTTTGCTTAAAAATTCACAGCAAATAAATGTAGTAATTAAAATTATTTCTGTTAGAATACGACGATATACACACATATTTATGTATCAAATAATCTAAAATATACAAATTCGATGTATTTAAAAATAAAATGAAATCAAAGGAATTGTCCTACGGATAAGGTTCAAACATTGTTAGAAAAACCGTTTTCCGATCTTTCCGATGGTGTCAAAATAGAAACTCTGCAATAACATTTTCGATCGCTAAAGAACCGATTTTTGTGAAAATCGCTCAAAATCGTGATTCAATATAAAATAACTAAAAAAGTAATACAAATTAAAAACAATTCATCGAGTAGAATTTGTCGAATCGTCCTGCAGCGCCTCTGTACCATATTCCGTCGCTGTCCGCAGCTTAGATTTCTCGCTACAGACTACACACATGTCTTCCCGGCCGTCCAACTGGTTACTCTAAGTCCTCTGGACGAGTCGGACGGTCTGGGTCTTCAACACATGTCTTCTTATATTAAGTAAACTTAACTTTTTCGTACCCCCTATGGAGTGCTGATTTGAAGAAAATTAGAGACCAACTGATTTAGAAGATCCAAGCTACTATTACACATTATTAAAAAATCATTTATTGCAATAAGAATATTTGCATATATGAGATTTTGATATGAAAAATCGATTGATACAGAAGATCAAGAGTGTTTTATCTGCATATCCTGCTTTTGTTAAGAGAGTGGCAATAGGAATAGAAGTTGATCAAATAACGATATTGGAAGTTATTTTGGATAGATCTTTTTTACTTTATTGATGAATACATATTTACAATTTCATTTCACTACACGATTGTTTTTTCTACTGTGTTTTACTATTTTGTAATTAGAGAATTCAACTTTAAATTATTTAAAAAGACTGAGCAAAAATTATTTGACTGAAGTTAACTTTGGCGAAAATGTGTTGGATACATGGAGAGGGGGGGGGGGGGGGGTAATCACTCCCTTAATATACATGGGGCCCGCGTCACTATTTGGTACCCTGTTCCACAATTTGATGTGGGGGGGGGGGGGCCTGTTAAGAACCTACTGAATACGTTTCGACTATTTTTAGAGTCATTTTGTGTAGCATGCGATGATTTTACACTACTTTTTAGTAGCTAACAAAAATGTTGTTAGTAATTTCCATGCTACTTTGCAAATATATGGGAAATGGAGAATACAAGACTTTGTTGTATTCATGGTTTAACGTGGTAGTTAAAATTAATAGGTGCACTCAAT
Source organism: Amaurobius ferox (assembly GCA_951213105.1). Lineage (NCBI taxonomy): Eukaryota > Metazoa > Arthropoda > Arachnida > Araneae > Amaurobiidae > Amaurobius > Amaurobius ferox. The sequence continues at coordinate 144,428,371 of OX578135.1, read as the reverse complement.
CTGTTCTTACCACAGAATGCAACACTTGGTGGATGTTTTAAAATAGGAAAATGCTTGGTACCGATAGTCCTTCAAACTAACCACTGCACCGACCCGCTCAATCTGTTTTTACCAAAGAACGCAATACTTGGTGAATTTTTTTTAACCGATACCCCTACAAACTACCCACTGCGCATTATGTCTGTTCTTGCCAAAGAACACAATACTTGGTGGATTTTTTGAAAGAATGATCTAAGAGAAAATTTTTCATTAGAAATAGAAAGAGATATATATTTACAATTGTATATATCCAAGTTTAAAAAAATAAACATGAGTTTTAGATTGAAATACTTCCAAAAAATTACTTTTTTCTACATAGGTTCATTGTAAGTGCATTCTTCATTATGAATTTTAAAGTTAATTGTAGTTTTGAAAAAAAACACATTAGAGATGGCTTTTAGATCTCATTACATTGCAACTAGAAATATTCTGATTGTAGATACATTATAGAAACCTGAGATGTTTATAGACACCATTGAAATGCGAGGATCTTATTTTAAAAAATCTTCTCTGAAAAAAGAATATGTATTTACATGTGTATATGAATACATATGAGGTGTCTATCCAGGCCCCCCCCCCCCCCCCCCCCCCCATATGAATAAATAATTAAAAAATATTATTGAACCCAAGAGACTTTATTTTCCCCGAAACTTACAATGTACGGTTTAATGCCAAAACCTCTTTATCAGCTCCTGAATATATAAAAAATCTGATGTGGGCAACACATGACTTTCCTTATATAATACAATGAATTTACTACTCTTACAGTTTAAAAAAATGTTATTCTTATAGTAGATACTTATATTCTTTCCAAGACATTGAATTTTTTTCAATTAGTCGTCATTTTCATTGATTTAGCGTCATTTTTATCCATTTGGCGAGATTTTTGTTTATTTGGCAACAATTAAAAATGTCGCCACGTTGGCGACATTCCGGCAAATTCGTCGCCAAAATCTCGCCAAGCGTTATAGATGGAGAAATAAGTTATTCTTACAGCAGATAAATGACTATTGGAGTTCAAATACAAAAGTATTACTCAAAGTACCTTTTTTTATGAATGGAACGAGCTAGATCTACGAGAATGATGTCACCAAATTTATCGCATGGTATTACATATGAAAAATGAACATGTTTCTCAATAGGAAATATTTTTTTTTTATTTTATATAACTTTTTGAAAAAAAAAATTTTTGAAAAATGGGCAATATCTCGAGAACGGTTTATGTTAGCGTTCTAAAATTTATGTCAATCGTTTTCTAATGAAAAATTCCATAAGAAATGTCTATTTGCGTATAACTTTATTAGCGGTTTTGATTTTGTAACGATTTTTTCAAAATTTCACTCGAAAATTTAGGGTCTGAACATTCGATTGCGTATAAAAACAATAGGCTTTCAGCGTTTATGGATTTTGATTTTTGTACCAAATTTCATTCGAATCTGTCCATTCGTTCGTCAGTTATCGTCTCTACAGACTCACAGACATCACTTCAAAACTGTTTGATTCGTGATCAAGGATGCTTGAAACGTGTCTCCCATCGAAAACTCAAATTCGAATTTTCGACCCCGTCACAATACTTTCCTTATACATTATGTATATAAGGAAAGTAATAACGTTATCGCCCTGCAGCATTATCGCACGAACGACATTGTGAAAAAAAGGATTCACACACACGTTGAATTCTGTTATAATCTTGGAAGACACTGCTTTTACTTAATTATCAGTATTTAATAACACAGCTTTAGTTATATGTTTATGAAAAAAAATTAGTGTTTTTTGTAAATTAAAAAAAAAGGAAGATTATACATTTAAACCACATAAATTCACGGAATTACACCATATAATCTTCTGATGATCTCATTTTAAATCATGAATACCGCTAAACGTCTAATGCATGTTCAATATTCCAACGGATTTAAGATCCTAAAATTTTATTATTTTAGTGAATTGCTTGGTTCTTAGCAAATGTCTCGGGAACTAGTTGTGCGTTTTTAATGATACACAAGGCCTAAGACCCCCTTTATCGCTTAAAATTATGACATTTAAATAAAATTTAACAAAAATTATTCGACACTTTGTGCATGTTCGAGGAATTAGAAGTATATGTTTTCTATATTCCAAGAGGTCTAAGACCCTAAAATTTCACTATTTTAGTGAATTGTTTGGTTCTTAGCATATGTTTGGGGAACTAAGAGTGAATTTTTTAATGTTAATGTGGCGCGCTAAAAGAACTTAAAGACTACTTATTATTATTTGATACTTTTGTTAAATTGAATTTAATATACATAGTCGTAAATTCTCGTATTAGTAGACTTAATACTTTCCTTCTATGTATTACTTCCCTTATATGTATACAATAATGTATAAGGAAAGTATTGTGACGGGGTCGAAAATTCAAATTCGAATTTTCGACGGGAGAGCACGTTTCAAGCATCACTGATCACGAATCGAACATTTTTGAAGTGATGTCTGTGTGTGTGTGTGTGTCAGTGAGTCTGTGGAGACGATAACTGATGAACGAATGGACCGTTTCGAACAAAATTCGGTACAAAAATTACAATCCGTAAACACTGGAAGCCTATTGTTTTTATACGCAATCGAATGTCCAGAACCCCCCTAAATTTTCGAGTGAAATTTCGAAAAAATCGTCAAAAAATCAAAACCTCTAATAAAGTTACGCAAATAGACATTTCTTATATAATTTTTCATTAGAAAACGATTGACATAAATTTTAGAACGCTAACATGAACCGTTCTCGATATATTGCACATTTTTAAAAAAAATTATCAAAAATTCATATAAAATACAAAAAAAATATTTGCCATTGAGAAACATGTTCACTTTTTATATGTAATACCATGCGATGAATTTGGTAACATCATTCGCGTGGATCTAGCTCGTTCCATTCATGAAAAAAGATACTTTGAGTAATACTTTTGTATTTGAACGCCAATAGTCATTTAACTGCTGTAAGAATAACTTCTTATTTCGCCGTCCATAATGCTTGGCGAGATTTTGGCGGCGAATTTGGTCGAATGTCGCCAACTTGCCGACTTTTTGAAATGTTGCCAATTTAACGAAAATCTCGCCAAATAGATAAAAATGACGCTAAATCAATTAAAATGACGACTAATTGTCGAAAATTCATTATCTTGGAAAGAATATTAGTATCTACTATAAGAAACACCTATTTACATTACTGTAAAAGTAGTAAATGCATTACATTATATAAGGAAAGTCATGTGTTGCCCACATCAGATTTTTACTTTCCTTATATACACAATGTATAAGGAAAATATTGTGACGAGGACGAAAATTCGAGTTCGAGTTTTCGACGGGAGAGTACGTTTCAAGCATCCCTGATCACGAATCAAACATTTTTCAGGTGATATCTGTGTGTGTGTGTGTCAGTAAGTCTGTGGAGACGATAACTGACGAACGAATGGACCAATTCAAACGAAATTTAGTATAAAAATCACAATCCGTAGACACTGGAAGCCTATTGTTTTTATACGCAATTGAATGTTCAGAACTCCCTAAATTTTCGAGTGAAATTTTGAAGAAATCGTCAAAAAATGAAAACCGCTAATAAAGTTACGCAAATAGACATTGCTTATGTAATTTTTCATTAGAAAACGAATGACATAAATTTTAGAACGCTAACATGAACCGTTCTCGAGATATTGCACATTTTTAAAAAAATTTATCAAAAATTCATATAAAATACAAAAAAAATATTTGCCATTGAGAAACATGTTCACTTTTTATATGTAATACCATGCGATGAATTTGGTAACATCATTCGCGTGGATCTAGCTCGTTCCATTCATGAAAAAAGATACTTTGAGTAATACTTTTGTATTTGAACGCCAATAGTCATTTAACTGCTGTAAGAATAACTTATTTCGCCGTCCATAATGCTTGGCGAGATTTTGGCGGCGAATTTGGTCGAATGTCTCCAACTTGGCGACTTTTTGAAATGTTGCCAATTTAACGAAAATCTCGCCAAATAGATAAAAATGACGCTAAATCAATGAAAATGACGACTCATTGTTGAAAATTCATTATCTTGGAAAGAATATTAGTATCTACTATAAGAAACACCTATTTACATTACTGTAAATGTAGTAAATTCATTACATTATATAAGGAAAGTCATGTGTTGCCCACATCAGATTTTTACTTTCCTTATATACACAATGTATAAGGAAAATATTGTGACGAGGACGAAAATTCGAGTTCGAGTTTTCGACGGGAGAGTACGTTTCAAGCATCCCTGATCACGAATCAAACATTTTTCAGGTGATATCTGTGTAGGTGTGTGTGTGTGTCAGTGAGTCTGTGGAGACGATAACTGACGAACGAATGGACCAATTCAAACGAAATTTGGTATAAAAATCACAATCCGTAGACACTGGAAGCCTATTGTTTTTATACGCAATTGAATGTTCAGAACTCCCTAAATTTTCGAGTGAAATTTTGAAAAAATCGTCAAAAAATGAAAACCGCTAATAAAGTTACGCAAATAGACATTGCTTATGTAATTTTTCATTAGAAAACGAATGACATAAATTTTAGAACGCTAACATGAACCGTTCTTGAGATATTGCACATTTTACAAAAAAATTATCAAAAAGTTATATATAAAATAAAAAATATATTCCCTATTGAGAAACATGTTCACTTTTCATATGTAATATACCATGCGATAAATTGGGTGACATCATTATCGTCGATCTAGCTCGTTCCATTCATGAAAAAAAAAAATACTTTAAGTAATACTTTTGTATTTGAACGCCAATAGTCATTTATCTGCTGTAAGAATAACTTATTTCTCCGTTCATAACGCTTGGCGAGAATTTGGCGGAATGTCGCCAATTTGGCGACATTTTTAAATGTTGCCAAATTAACAAATATCTCGCCAAATTGATAAAAATGATGCTAAATTAATGAAAATGAAGACTAATTGAAGAAAATTCAATATCTTGGAAAGAATATAAGTATCTACTATAAGAATAACATTTTTACTTTCCTTATATACGTAATGTATAAGGAAAGTATTGTGACGGGGTCGAAAATTCGAATTCTAGTTTTCGACGGGAGAGCACGTTTCAAGCATCCCTAATCACGAATAAAACATTTTTGAAGTGATGTCTGTGTGTGTGTGAAAGTATGTGTGTGTGTCAGTGAGTCTGTGGAGACGATAACTGATGAACGAATAGACCGATTCGAACCAAATTTGGTACAAAAATCACAATCCGTAAACACTGGAAGCCTATTGTTTTTATACGCAATCGCATGTTCAGAACCCCCCCCCCCCCTAAATTTTCGAATAAGATTTTTAAAAAATCGTCAAAAAATCAAAACCACTAATAAAGTTACGCAAATAGACATATCTTATGTAATTTTTCATTAGAAATCGATTGGCATAAATTTTAGAGCGCTAACACAAACCGTTCTCGAGATATTGCACATTTTTCAAAAAAATTATCAAAAAGTCATATAAAATAAAAAAAAAAATATTTGCTATTGAGAAACATGTTCACCTTTCATATCTAATACCATACGATAAATTGGGTGACATCATTCTTGTGGATCTAGTTCGTTCCATTCATGGTAAAAGATACTTTGAGTAATACTTTGTTATTTGAACGCCAATAGTCATTTGTCTGCTGTAAGAATAACTTATTTCTTCATCCATAACGCTTGGCGAGATTTTGGCGGAATGTCGCCAACTTGGCGACTTTTTGAAATGTTGCCAAATTAACGAAAATCTTGCCAAATGGATAAAAGTGACGCTAAATCGATGAAAATGACGACTAATTGTCGAAAATCCAATATCTTGGGAAGAATATTAGTATTTATTATAAGAAAAACCTATTTTTTTACTGTGAAAGTAGTAAATTCATTACATTATATAAGGAAAGTCATGTGTTGCCCACATCTGATTTTTTTTACTTGAAAACTTAAAACTTCATCGAAAAAAATTAACTTCATTTAAATGTCGTCATCGAAATATAAATCGTTTGGCTTTTTCTGTAAAAGCAATGCATATGTCATTCATATTACTTTTAGTTTATACTCCAGAGCTAAATAATGGTGCTCGAAAAAAAATTCAGCAATTCTTATACAACTCATCTAACAATCCCTTGTTTACATTCTGCATCCATTACAATTAGGCTTCGTTATAGAAATAATCAAAGTTTGATGATCATTTTAACTCAAAAATATTATAATTGCAATTGCACAGCCGTAAAGTCATGTTTTACGGCAGTTATCGTGCGAACGGGCAGACAGACAGAATGAACAAAGTCGTAATCACTTTTCAACTTGTGCTGGAAAGTGTTAAAAAACTACTATGTAATGGGTTCTGGTATGGGCAAGTCGAGTTGATCGACACTCTAGTTAATTATACTTATTATTGTCTTGAAACAAAATATGATGAGTCTAACACATTAGATTTTGCAATGCTAGAGAATCTCTTGTTAAAAGTTATCTCGGCAAAGACAACTTTGTATTTCTCAAAAAATTAAAAAAAATATATTATCCCTATATTACTTTCCCTATATACATAATGTATAAGGAAAGTATTGTGACGGGGTCGAAAATTCGAATTCGAGTTTTCAACAGGATAGCACGTTTCAAGCATCTCTGATCATGAATCGAACATTTTTGAGGTGATGTCTGTGTGTGTGTGTGTGTGTGAAAGTATGTGTGTGTGTGTGTGCGTGTGTGTGTGTGTGTCAGTGAGTCTGTGGAGACGATATCTCACGAACGAATGGAGCGATTCGTATGAAATTTGGTATAATAATTGCAACCCGTAAATACTGGAAGTTCAAACACAATCAAATATTCAGAACCCCCCAAGAATTTTCGAGTGAAATTTTGAAAAAATCATCAAAAAATAAAAACGTTTAATAAAGTTACGCAAATAGACATTTCTCATGTAATTTTTTCTTTGAAAACAATTGACATAAACTTTAGAACGCTAGCATGCACCGTTCTCGAGATATTGCACATTTTTCAAATAAATTTATAAAAAAATACTATAAATTAAAACAATATATATTAACTGTTGAAAAACATGTTCACTTTTCATATGTAATATCATGCGATATTGGGTGACATCATACTCGTGGATCTACGTCGTTCCATTCATAAGAAAATATACCTTGAGTAATACATTTGTATTTGAACGCCAATAATCAATTATCTGCTATAAGAATAACTTATTTCTCCGTCCATAATGCTTGGCGAGATTTTGACGACGAATTTGGCTAAAGGTCGCCAAATTGGCGATTTTTTTAAATGTTGCCAAATTAACGAAAATCTTGCCAAATGGATAAAAATGATACTAAATGGATGAAAATGACGACTAATTAACGAAACTTCAATATCTTGGAAAGAATATAAGTTCCTACTATAAGAATAACATATTACTTTCCTTATATACATAATGTATTCGGAAAGTATTGTGACGGGGTCGAAAATTCGAATTCGAGTTTTCAACGGGAGAGCACGTTTCAAGCATCCCTGATTACGAATCAAACATTTTTGAAGTGCTGTCTGTGTGTGTGTGTGTGTGAAATTATGTGTGTGTGTTAGGGAAAGTATGTGTGTGAGTGTGAAATTATGTGTGTGTGTGTGTGTGTGAAAGTATGTGTGTGAGTGTGTGTGTGTCAGTGAGTCTGTGGAGACGATAACTGACGAACGAATAGACCGATTAGAATGAAATTTGGTACAAAAATCACAATCCGTAAACACTGGAAGCCTATTGTTTTTATACGCAATCGAATGTTCAGAACCCCTAGTGAAATTTTGAAAAAATCGTCAAAAAATGAAAACCGCTAATAAAGTTACGCAAATAGACAATTCTTATGTAATTTTTCATTAGAAAGCGATGGACATAAATGTTAGAACGCTAACATGAACCGTTCTCGACATATTGCGCATTTTTAAAAAAATTATCAAAAAGTCATATAAAATAAAAAAATATATATTTCCTATTGAAAAACATGTTCATTTTTCATATGTAATACCATACAATAAATTGGATGACATCATTCTCGTGGATCTAGCTCGTTCCATTCATGAGAAAAGATACTACGAGTAATACTTTTGTATTTGAACGCCAATAGTCATTTATCTGCTATAAGAATAACTTATTTCTCCGTCAGTAAAGCTTGGCGAGATTTTGGCGACGAATTTGGTGGAATGTCGCCAACTTGACGACTTTTTTAAATGTTGCCAAATTAACGAAAATCTTGCCAAATGGATGAAAATGACGCTAAATGGATGAAAATGACGACTAATTAACGAAACTTCAATATCTTGGAAAGAATATAAGTATCTACTATAAGTAAAACATATTTTTTTTACTGTAAAAGTAGTAAATTCATTGCATTATATAAGGAAAGTCATGTGCTGCCCACATCAGATTTTTTAACTGTAAAAGTAGTAAATCCATTGCACTATATAAGGAAAGTCATATGTTGCCCACATCAGATTTTTACTTTCATTATATACATAATGTATATGGAAAGTATTGTGACGGGGTCGAAAATTCGAATTCGAGTTTTCGACGGGAGAGCACGTTTCAAGCATCCCTGATCGCGAATCAAACATTTTTGAAGTGATGTCTGTGTGTGTGTGTGTGTGTCAGTGAGTCTGTGGAGACGATAACTGACGAACGAATAGACCGATTAGAATGAAATTTGGTACAAAAATCACAATCCGTAAGCACTGGAAGCCTATTGTTTTTATACGCAATCGAATGTTCAGAACCTCCCTAAATTTTGGAATGAAATTTTGAAAAAATCGTCAAAAAATCAAAAGCACTAATAATGTTACGCGAATAGACATTTCTTATGTAATTTTTCTTTAGAAAACGATTGACATAAATTTTAGAACACTGACATGAACCGTTCTCGAGATATTGTACATTTTTCAAAAAAATTATCAAAAAGTCATATAAAATAAAAAAATATTTCCTATTGAGAAACATGTTCACTTTTCATATGTACTACCATGCGATAAATTGGGTGACATCAATCTCTGAGATCTAGCTCGTTCCATTCATGAAAAAAGATACTTTGAGTAATGCTTTTGTATTTGAGCGCCAATAGTCATTTATCTGCTGTAAGAATAACTTATTTCTTAGTGCATAACGCTTGGCGAGATTTTGACGACGAATTTGGCAGAATATCGCCAACTTGGCGACTTTTTGAAATGGTGTCAAATTAACGAAAATCTCGCCAAATGGATAAAAATGACGCTAAATCAATGAAAATGACGACTAATTGTCGAAAATTCAATATTTTGGAAAGAATATTAGTATCTACTGTATAAGAAAAACCTATTTTTTTTAACTGTAAAAGTAGTAAATGCATTACATTATATAAGGAAAGTCATGTGTTGCCCACATCAGATTTTTTTTTACTGTAAAAGTAGTAAATTCATTGCATTATATAAGGAAAGTCATGTGCTGCCCACATCAGATTTTTACTTTCCTTATATACATAATGTATAAGGAAAGTATTGTGACGGGATCGAAAATTCGAATTCGAATTTTCGACGGGAGAGCACGTTTCAAGCATCCCTGATCCCGAATCAAACATTTTTGAAGTGATGTCTGTGTGTGTGTGTGTGTGTGTCAGTGAGTCTGTGGAGACGATAACTGACGAACGAATGGACCGATTCGAACGAAATTTGGTATAAAAATCACAATCCATAAACACTGGAAGCCTATTGTTTTTAAACGTAAAAGAATGTTTAGAACCCCCTAAATTTTCAAGTGAAATTTTGAAAAAATCGTCAAAAAATCAAAACCACTAATAAAGTTACGCAAATAGACATTTCTTATGTAATTTTTCATTAGAAAACGATTAACATAAATTTTAGAATGCTAACATGAACCGTTTTCAAGATATTGCACATTTTTCAAAAAAGTTATCAAAAGTCATATAAAATTAAAAACAATATTTCCTATTGTGAAACATGTTCACTTTCCATATGTAATACCATGCGATAAATTTGGTAACATCAATTCTCGTGGATTTAGCTCATTCCATTCATGTAAAAAGATTCTTTGAGTAATACTTTTGTATTTGAACGCCAATAGTCATTTATCGGCTGTATGAATAACTTATTTCTCCGTCCATAACGCTTGGCGAGATTTTGGCGACGATTTTGGCGGAATGTCGCCAACTAGGCGACATTTTTAATTGTTGCCAAATTAACAAAAATCTCGCCAATTGGATAAAAATGACCCTAAATCAATGAAAATGACGACTCATTGAAGAAAATTCAATATCTTGGAAAGAATATAAGTATCTACTATAGGAATGACATTTTTTTTAACTGTAAAAGTAGTAAATTCATTGCATTATATAAGGAAAGTCATGTGTTGCCCACATCAGATTTTTTTGTTTTGGAAACGTCAATGCAAAATGGTCCGTCTGACGTCACGTGCCCACGCTCTATTGCTAAGAAATCTGATGTGGGCAGTACATGACTTTCCTTATAGAATGCAATGAATTTACTACTTTTACAGTGAAAACAAAATAGGTTACGAATCGGTCTATTCGTTCATCAGTTATCGTCTCCACAGACTCACTGACACACACACACACACACATACTTTCACACACACACAGACATCACTTCAAAAATGTTTGATTCGTGATTAGGGATGCTTGAAACGTGCTCTCCCGTCGAAAACTCGAATTCGAATTTTCGACCCCGTCACAATACTTTCCTTATACATTACGTATATAAGGAAAGTAAAAATGTTATTCTTATAGTAGATACTTATATTCTTTCCAAGATATTGAATTTTCGTCAAATATTCGTTATTTTCATTGATTTAGCGTCATTTTTATCCATTAGGCGAGATTTCCTTTGATTTGGAAACATTTAAAAAAGTCGCCAAGTTGACGACATTCCGCCAAATTCGTCACCAAAATCTAGCCAAGAGTTATGGACGGAGAAATAATTTATTCTTATAGCAGATGCATGACTATTGGAGTTCAAATACAAAAGTATTACTCAAAGTATCTTTTTTCATGAATAGAACGAGCTAGATCCACGAGAATGATGTCACTAAATTTATCGCATGATATTACATATGAAAAGTGAACATGTTTCTCAATAGGAAATATATATATATTTTTTATTTTATATAATTTTTTGATGATTTTTTTTTAAAAATGTGCAATATCTCGAAAACGGTTCATGCTAGCGTTCTAAAATTTATGTTAATCGTTTTCTAATGAAAAATTACATAAGAAATGTCTATTTGCGTAACTTTATTAGAGGTTTTGATTTTTTCAAAATTTCACTCGGAAATTTAGAGGGGTTCTGAACATTCGATTGCGTATAAAAACAATAGGCTTCTAGTATTCACAGGTTGTCATTTTTGTACCAAATTTCGTTTGAATCGGTTCATTCGTTCGTCAGTTATCGTGTCCACAGGCTCACTGACACACACACACACACATACCTTCACACACACATACACACACACAGACATCACCTCGAAAATATTTGATTCGTAATCAGGGATGCCTGAAACTTGCTCTCCCGTCGAAAACTCGAATTCGAATTTTCGATCCCGTCACAATACTTTCCTTATACATTATTGTATATAAGGAAATTAAAATAGTACCGGAACGCTAGTCGATTAATTACAAATAGTTACCTACGTTTTTTGTTTCATTTGTAAAAATAAATAACTTAAGGATTAGAATATTTGTTTAGTATTTATTTATAAGATAATAAATTCAAAAATAAAAAAAAGGGTAATTTTTTTTAAACCTGAAAAGTATAAAACGAACAAAACTCCAAAAGAATTATTTTGAAGAATCATAGGAATTCCCATACAGGATTGATTGCGTATTCTTGTGTGACTGCCATTTTGGATTGTTGGTCAAAAACCTGAAAAGTTTAAAACGAACAAAATTCCAAAATAATTATTTTGAAGAATCATAGGAATTCCCATACAGGATTGATTGCGTATTCTTGTGTGACTGCCATTTTGGATTGTTGGTCAAAAACCTGAAAAGTTTAAAACGAACAAAATTCCAAAATAATTATTTTGAAGAATCATAGGAATTCTCATACAAGATTGATTGCGTATTCTTGTATGACTGCCGTTTTGGATTGTTGGTCAAAAACCTGAAAAGTTTAAAACGAACAAATCTCCAAAATAATTATTTTGAAGAATAATAGGAATTCTCATACAAGATTGATTGCGTATTCTTGTGTGACTGGCATTTTGGATTGTTGGTCAAAAACCTGAAAAGTTTAAAACGAACAAAACTCCAAAATAATTATTTTGAAGAATCATAGGAATTTTCATACAAGATTGATTGCGTATTCTTGTGTGACTGCCATTTTGGATTGTTAGTCAAAAACCGGAAAAATTTAAAACGAACAAAACTCCAAAATAATTATTTTGAAGAAACATAACAATTCCCATACTGGATTAATTACGTATTCTTGTCTGACTGTCATTTTGGTTTGTTGAATAACAATACATAGAAGGATGAGACCGCAACCAAGTTCGGACATAAGAGTTTGGAGAATTAAGTATTAAAATATTTAAATATATGGACTCTACTATTGCTTATTGAGGAGATGCTATCAAAGTTGAATTATTGTTAATTTAGAGTTGTGTGAAATACAAGTTAATTGGGTACTTTGAAATAGTTTTACATGTTGTCATCTGGAAAAGCGCCCCATGTACAATTCATCATTAAAAACATTGTGCGGTATATTTTATACATCATTTTTTCAAAGAAGTAAATTAATTGCATTATATAAGGAAAGTCATGTGCTGTCCACATCAGATTTTTTATTATTGCTTTCCTTATATACATAATGTATAAGGAAAGTATTGTGACGGGGTCGAAAATTCGAATTCGAGTTTTCGACGGGAGAGCACGTTTCAAGCATACCTGATCACGAATCAAACATTTTTGAAGTGATGTCTGTGTGTGTGTGTGTGTGTGTCAGTGAGTCTGTGGAGACGATTACTGACGAACGAATGGACCAATTCGAACGAAATTTTGTACAAAAAACACAATCCGTAAACACTGGAAGCCTATTGTTTTTATACGCAATCGAATGTTCAGACCCCCCCCCCTCCCTACATTTTCGAGTGAAATTTTGAAAAAATCGTCAAAAAATCACAACCGCTAATAAAGTTACGCAAATAGATATTTCTTATGTAATTTTTCATTAGAAAACTATTGACATAAATTTTAGAACGCTAACATGAACCGTTATCGAGATATTGCACATTTTTCTTAAAAAAAATCAAAAAGTCATATAAAATTAAAAAAAATATTTCCTATTGAGAAACATCTTCACGTTTCATATGTAATACCATTCGATAAATTGGGTGACATCATTCTCGTGGATCTAGCTCGTTCCATTCATGAGAAAGATACTTTGAGTAATACTTTTGTATTTGAACGCCAATAGTCATTTATCTGCTGTAAGAATAACTTATTTCTCCATCCATAACGCTTGGCGAGATTTTGGCAACGAATTTGGTGGAATGTCGCCAACTTATCAACTTGTTTAAATGTTGCTAAATTAACGAAAAATTCGCCAAATGGATAAAAATGAGGCTAAATCAATGACGACTCACTGATGATGACGACATGGAAAATGACGACTCATTGACGAAAATTCAATATCTTGGAAAGAATATAAATAACTACTATAAAAATAATATATATTTTTTTTTAATGTAAAAGTAGTAAATTCATTGCATTATATAAGGAAAGTCATGTGCTGCCTAAATCAGATTTTTGTACATTGCATTGTTGTGCTGCTATATAAAACCCTCCATTTATTTACCTTTTGCGTGAGTCCTGTAAAGGAATAATTAATTATTTTAATACTAAATGGATCACACCATTTTAACAATAACATTTATTAGCACATAAAATACCTAATTACTTAATTTACCACACTTATTCATATTATTATTATTTCGTCGGAGAGACTATGTGAGACCAGTATGAATAAAATTACTTAAAATGTGTCTACGACCTTTGATTATTGATGAACACATACCTTCAAGGCTGTCTTGTACTTTGTCACCACCAGGTACTTCGCCGATCATATTACCGGAATTGACTCGCAGTACTTCTTCACCACACGTAATTCGACGATCATATTGTACTGCTGGCTCGACACTCGTATTTGTGTCATTCTCGTAGTCGACACATCTCGTAGTCATCACAAGTTTCGTGCTCCTTGATTTTGAGCTGTTAATCTCTTACATTTTTCACCAAGTCTCTCGTTCTTAAGTCATCGTCTCTAAGTTATCTGTATAAGTCTACTCCTAGTGTCCTTCTTCGGTCACAGGTTGTGGCTCTCTTTTTTCCTCGAAGTGTCACTCCCCCTTTGCTTTCATTTGCAGCATTCAGTGTGACGCAACAAGCACTTTCTTCATTGGTTAATCATTGAACCAATGCCTCTACTTGGCATCCTCGTAAGGGCCCGCTCGGCCTCCTCTGTCTTGACGCTCCTAAATTTATGGTTTGCTGTAAACCTCGGCGCCATCCAGACTACAAGCATTGTTCGATGTTTCGGACATAATAAATAACTGGCATAAACTTGTCTCACCAAAACACATGTGAGATCTATTTCTGGTCTCACAGTTATATAAGCCCTAAGACTCCTTTATCGCTTAAAATTGTGATATTTTAATGAAATTTGCAAATATTGTACAATACATAGTGGATGATTACCGAATAAGAGCTATGTTTTTAATGTTACAGCAACGTCTAAAGCCAAAATGAAAGTGCTAAAATTATATGGGAAGACATATCCGTACTACTTATAATGTCGCAGATTAGAACATATGTCCGAGTGTTAGTAGAAGATTACCCGTATTACCAAGGCTGTTCTGATGAAAATTATTGAGAATATGCGGTGCTATCTCATTTAAAGAGAATTGAAATTGCGGGGTTCCAAGGGGCGGAGCCCCTGTTGGGTGTGTGTATATATATATATATATATATTTGAAAGTAAAGTGAGAGGCTGTAACTCGAAAATATATATATACAGGGTGCCCACATATATCCATTACACCCCCCTTAACTTCTAAACGGTGGCAGCTTAGGCCATAAAGTTGGTGTCTAGATATAGTAAAAAGGCTATGCGCTACTCGATGAGACAACTTACAATGACATCTATCGGCAAATTTTGGAATTAGCGGTCCTATCTCGTAAACGGTGAAAGATACGTGAAAAAAGTCAATTAGAAGGTTGTAGAGCACTCTCGATTTAGTACGAAAAGATACCTTGCTCACATTAATACTCAAAACAGAATGCAAAAAATGAACATTTGTTTGATTGTGAAGCGAAGAGAGAAAAGACCACCTTACGGACTAAATACGAGCCTGTGTTGTGGCGCAGGGGAAACGCACGTGATTCGCATTCATGAGGACCATGGTTATGTCTCCACCCAGGGGCGGCAAATAGGGGGCGCGGTCGCGCCCCCAAATTTCTCCTCGTCGTCAATCGGCTTCTCCCTTTTTTATCGACTGTCCACTGGTCAGTTTTCTCACTCCATGGTGCTTCAAAAGAACCAACAATCACAGTGAAGTTTTCATTTCCGTCTGGAATGAATCCTTTTCAATTTGAAAAGATTGGGTATGATGTTATCCTTTTCACTTGAAAATTTCAAGTGTCTGATTAAATGTATGTGTAGTTAGTGCATGCTCATCCAATCCTTCTGCTAGAAATATATTTCAGCAGCTCAATGTATTACATATTTCCATAGAAACATCATATAAAATACATGCTATTTTTGAAAAGGTTCGCTCATCAACAAATACTTTTCTGGCGGCTCTTCAACTCTACAATCACTAAGTGATACGAGGTGGTCTTCCAGAGTTAAAGCCATAAAAGCACTACTTGATAATTTTGAAGTGGTGATTTTAACACTGGAAGAATTATCTGAAAACGATTCTCCCATTGGTGGAAGAGCCGAAGCCCTTTTAACATCCATGACATCGTTCGAATTTTTGTTCACTTTGTTTGTATTGAACAGTGTTTTTGATCAATACAATATTCTCTCAACGCATCTTCAGTCATCTGATCTTAATTTTTAGACTGTACAAGCTTTTGCTTTAGCTACCATTGAAACTGTTAGTTCTTTTCGCACTGATACATATTTCAATCAAGTGTAGAGTTTTGTGACAGAACTTTGCGAAAAAAATTCTTATTCTGGACCAAAACTGAAATTGCGTAAAAAGTTCCAAGCAAATTCGGAGGCGGTGAGAAAAATCCCCATGATGATGTTAAATCATATCACAGAATCAATATTCAATATGAAATCACAGATTCAGTATCTAATGAAATTGAGACAAGATTTAATGAGAACAATATATCTGTTTTGTTTGCCCTTAGTTCAGTATTATCCGGATCAGATGTCGAAAAAGAAAAAGAAAACGTATCAACCATATGCAAAGTATATGACTTCCAGAAAGAGGAATTGCTGTGTGAATTACGACTGGTTTTATTTTCAATGGTGAAAAATGAAAACATAGACCATCCCAATTTTAAAAGTCGCCTGGATTATTTTAAAGAGCGGAATTTAAAAAATGTGCTTCCTGTCATAACATTATTAGTTGAATTGTTTTTGACTGTGCCAATCAGCTCAGCCAGTTCTGGAAGGTCTTTTTAGTGTCTTAGGAAGCTGAAAAATTATTTTCGCAGTACAATGGTACAAGAAAGACTTTCATTTTTAGCTGATTTAGCTATAGAACAAGATATACCACTGGATTACGATGATATTGTAACAAAATTTTTTCCTCTTCCAAACTCTAAGAACCGGCGTTTAAAACTTCAATATAAGGTAAATAAATATAGATACTTGCATTTAGAAAAATTATGTTAACATCAATTATGTTAACACAATTATGTACAAAATTATGTTAACAACAATTATTTTTCTCAACATCAATTCAATTTTGTGATCCCTTCCCCCCCTATTAACAAACATTTTATTTATTCCATATTGTGAATTTTCATACATACAAATCTCGCACCCCCAAATGGAATGCTGAAATGCCGCCCCTGTCTCCACCGGTTGCGTGTTTTACTAAATGTTTCTACAAACCATGAAAACTTTCTGCTGATCTTGCAAAATCGTCTTTCCAAACACACAGCTCAACTCAACCATGACTGGTATAAAAATCACATGGATCTCATGTATTATGCAAATGAGGATGGAACGTCATACCTGTTCACCAGAGTATACTACTGTAAAAAGGATGTTTCTGCTGGGTTGTACGGGGCGGAGAGTTATGGCAAAATTTGGCAGTAACGAGTATTGCGAGATGTTGTTAATTTACAGTGAATGTGGGCGTAAGGCAAAATCAGCTGCAGGGCTGTATCGTGAACGTTTCCCTCAAGGTCCGTATCCTACACGGCAGACCATCTTAAAAGTTGTAAAACATTTAAGGGAGACGGGCTCCGTGACCAGCCGACCTCGAATTCGTACACCTCGTAATGGAGGACGCAAAGTGCAACCTTAAGATGTGCTAGCATACGCTTTCGCCCATCCTCAGAGCAGCACAAGAATGATCAGTGGAAATTGTGGCCTCTCAAAAAGCAGCGTCTGGAAAATCCTGAATAAATCAGGTGCTCGTCCATACCGATCGGATCCACACCTGTGCAGGAATTGCTGCCAAGAGATGCTGAGAGACGTTACACGTGGTGCAACTTTGATGAATAATTTAGAGGTCCACCCAACATTCCTGGCATGCATAATATGGACGGATGAGGCATGTTTTTCGAGGAACGGAATGTTTAATAGACAGAACGTTCATACCTGGTCGCTGGAAAATCCGAGATATACCGTCGAAGTTCGACATCAACAACGGTGGTCGATTAATGTTTGGTGCGGAATTTTTAATGACAGGCTCATTGGACCAGTATTTTACGAGGGCACGTTAACGGGACAACGGTACTTGCAGCTTTTGCAGGATGCAATAACCGACTTTGTTGAGAATCTACCGTTGCACCAACTCCTAAATGTATGATTCCAACATGACGGCGCACCTCCGCATGAGATTTCAAACGTTCAGCAGTACCTAATAGAGACATTCCAGAATCGAGTCATCGGGTATGGTGATTCCGTCGAGTGGCCCCCGCTCTCACCTGACTTGACCCCATTGGACTTCTTCTTATGGGGACACATAAAAGTGCAGGTATATGCGACCCCTCCGCCAACATTGCAGGATCTTCGACGACGCATTACTGATGCTTGTGCGTCCGTAACAGCTGCCATGTTGCACAATGTGCAGCGAGAAATCCAGCCCAGAGTGCAAATGTGTATAGTGGCTAACGGAGAGCATTTTGAGCAATGTCAATAAATGATCCTGAAGACAGGGAAGTGTCTCAGTTTCTTTCTTCCACTGTTTATGACATGACAATTTTCGAAATCGTGATCAAACAAATGTTCATTTTTTGCATTCTGTTTTGACTATTAATGTTAGCAAGGTATCTTTTCGTACTAAATCGAGAGTGCTCTACAACTTTCTAATTGACTTTTTTACGTATATTTCACCGTTTACGAGATAGGACCGCTAATTCCAAAATTTGCCGATAGATAGCGTTGTAAGTTGTCTCATCGAGTAGCGCATAGCCTTTTTACTATACCTAGACACCAACTTTATAGCCTAAGCTGTCACCGTTTAGAAGTAACGGATATAAATGGGCATATATATTTTAGCCTAGGCCTTAAGCCTAAGCTTTTCTTCTAGTAACGCGTCTTTGAATTCAACATAAGTATTCCAAATTCCCATCTCTTAGCCATCACTTGTGAAAGCAGATGGATGGCAACCTCATTAAATTTTATCATATACCTCATTAAGTTTCATATCACGCCACTAATATTAACAAGTGGTTGCACACTTAATCGTACACTTCATCTTTCCCTCAATCATACTATATATGGTCACGAACCCTATCTCTGTAAACGTTTTAAGATGCATAGGGCACACCCCATTAATATTATGAAAAAGTTATTTCCATTATATGGCAACATCAGTTTACACTTTTATTAAAACATCAAGAAGAAAAAACATTTACAACATAGAGAAGAGTGGTCAAAAAGTTATAATTACTTCACTCTCAATTCTTTTACTAGTTTACCTTTTAGCTAATATCCTGTAGCTGTAGTAACCTAGTAACTAATATCAAATATTACTAGAAATAAATATTTGGGGCAGGCAGTTTCGTTAGAAGGGGAGAGAATTGAATTGATACCTTACACGGCTGAAAAAAGCTACAAACGGCTGAACTTTGTTGAAAGTTGCCCCCAAACCAGCAAATACAAAACTTTGAGACCTTGAGAGAACGCGGCGTGTACTCGGTATTTTAAAAAATTTATTTGGCGTATGTGGCGCGTACAGCGCGTACCCATTTGGCACAGCCCTGCGTATTACAATATGAGTCTCAAAAATATTTTCCAAAATAAAACAGATGACGTAATAAATTGAAAATATCAACAATTCCCGAAATTTTTATACCAGAAGGCCGTACTTGATTCCAATATCTATATTCCAACTTGATCAAAATATATACCAATATGCCTGTACTACTTATACTCTCGTAGATTAGAAGATATATCCTTGCATATGTAGAAGATTACTCGTACAACTTACAGTATATGAGTTTCAACAATTTTTGCCGCAATAAAACAATAGCATAATAATTTTAAAATATCAATAATCTCTGAATCAATAATCCCCGAAAATATCAATAATAATAATGTTTAAACCTGAAGACCGTAATTGATATTATCCAGTCAAAAATGCAATAGCAATGAAATTTACTTTATATACATATCTTCATTTATTCAAATCGGAAAAGATTTAATAAAAATTGTCTGCCGCATAAACACATTGGATTTGTTGCTAAGCGACATGATATCATTTGCTTCAAATAAATTAATGGACAAAATATTGTCTGAATAATGCTATGGAAGGTTTGGTGACATTTTAAAATATCGCCTAGTGGGACTGTTGGACTTGGCGACAAATTGACGAAACATCATCACAATAGTATCCCCTAACAAAACACAATTAATTTAATTTATTTAGCGCAATTTTATCAATTTCAAGATATTTTTATGGATTTATAAACATCTTAATAAATTTGGTGACATTTTAAAAATTCCCTAAATGTATTACTAAGTAGGACGGTTGGGCTGACAGACAAATGCTACCGAAACATCATTTCAGTACTCTGTAACAAAACAAAATTAATTTCATTGATTTGCGTCGTTTTTATCAATTTGGCGACATTTCCGTCAATTTGTCAACGTTTAAAAAAAGTTGCAAAGTCAGCGATATCCTGCCAAATTCGTAGCTCTGAATTTGCAGATCTGAATAAAACATCCTGATTCCGTTTGTATATACTAAATGAAAACACTAAAATTGTATTAGAAGATATACACGTTCCACTCTTATTCTGTTTCAACAATCGGTTAAATGAATTTATTGGCTAAACACAGTCTATTACTTTTCTACTGCATTAAAATAAATAGACATTAAAAGTACTTTGACTTTACATGCATTTGTATGGTATCCATTGGTTTTGTTGTATCAGTACAGACGATCCAGAAAAACTTTATAGTGACGAATAATATACCGATCGTCAGACAAATCTGTACGAAGTAATTTTTCTCGGTGCTTTTATTGACTTTATAGAGGTAATTTTGTGTTGTAAGGTATAATTTCATAGTGAAACAGTATCAAGGTAAAAAAATCGTTAGCTGACAGAAATAGTAATGGCGGACGGCGTCTACAAAGAGTATGGTGGTAGCAACCGTTGCTAGGGGAAACTCATCTATAGTATTCTGTCATAAAGTCATTATGCAGCAGCTCAATGGTGAACATATGATGTCTTAGATCTTTCTTAACTGTCAAAAAATTAACTGTAAACTAAAGTTCCAACCAATTTACTATTTTGCGTCGTTGTTTCCTAGGCTTATATTGATGTTCTTTTAAAAATGTAATGTCTTAAAGTGTAATTATTTTTATTAAAACGATATTCATATAATTTACATTATGTAAAGAAATGAGCTGTATCATTAACTATTTTGCCTCCTCAATATAAAAGTAATAATTTACATAATGTGAACTTTATTATTGGCATGTTTTGATTTGTTTTGGTTATCTCCTTGTATCTATGTTAAAGAATTTATTTATGTTTACATTAATGAGTATTAATCCTTTGATCTAATTTTTAAAGCATCGAGGTTCAGTTTATAAAATATGTGTCTGAGTTTCTTAAACGTGTGTAGTATGATGTAAAATTTTATTTTTTCAATTGGCAACTCTAGCTAATTTATTTGTCTTTTGCATGCTGTAATAAATTGACTATGGGGATGCTAAAACTAGTTTGTTATGATAAATCTAAAGTACAGTATAGCTAACAAATTGAAAAATGGCTCCGTTACTGAATGAAGCAATTTTTGTTACTTGCGCCATTACATTTCCAAAACTGGGTTAATTTAACCTTACGGATCAACGGTAAGTTGCAGCTGAAAATAAACTTAAATAGAATAACAAAAGAGAGATTGGTTGGGAAAAACGTAAGCCACGTGAAAAACTTTTGGATGGAAATTTCCATTTTTACTGTGTTCTCATGGTCTTTCTCTCGTTTTTGTATGATATTTGTATTTTATGAATTTTTGCACTCTTTTAATTTTATATAATTTCGTGAAAGTACAATCGTTTTTCTAAGTATCAACTTTTTTTAATACTTTAATATTATTTTATACTTATTTATGTATTAGTTTTTTACAATTTTTTTTTCTAAGTATCGTTTTCGGAAATTTCGTTCTTTTGAAATTTCGTTAAAGTACAATCGTTTTTTTAAGTATCAACTTTGTTGTATCGTTCTTCGGAAATTTCGTTAAAAGTACAATTTTTTTTTCTAAGTATCGTTCTTTTGAAATTTCGATAAAGTACCATCTTTTTTTAATACTTTAACATTATTTTATTTCATTAAAGTACAATCTTTTTTCTAAGTATCAACATTTTTTAATACTTTAACATTATTTTACAACAAAGCCTAATTTTAATGTATGCAGAATGTTAACAAGCCAAGCAATTGTAAAATGAGTTGTATAAGAATTGCTAAATTTTTTAATGCAAAATTATTTATCTCTGGAGTCTGGAATATAAGTGATATGAATAAAATATTTTGAGGTAAATCCGGAGATTAGGTCACCGCAAATTTTTTTCTAAGTACAAAATCGGGCCAAGTTGGCCTGTGGTTGGCGCTTTCTTCCGTGTTTTGAAATTGGCTCCACCCATCCTCAGTGATGTCATTTACCGTCATTAGAAATAGGCTCCTCCTACCAAAATGAAGTTTTGGTAGAAGAACCCTGTTTCTAAAGACAAACAAGATTTTCTAATATAAATGATAATTTAATTTAACTTAAATAACAGTGAATAATACTAAAAAAAAACGTTACAAAATAAGATTTTTGTGTATTTTAAGAAAATTAAATAACTTTATAAAACTGCAGAATAAAAAAATTAATAATACTCATGTAAACGTTCCAAAATCAGATTTTTGTAAAATTTAAAATTTTTATGCTACAATTTTATCTGTGCATATCAAGATCGCTTTCTCCATCTAACTGAGGATCCATATAAAGGAATGGGTTCGACCTACAGGTCCGTGTAAGAGCAGGGATTTGATCTAAAGATCGAAAATTGTGGAACGGATGTATTAGTGATCCGTATGTACCAGTGGTCCGTACAGGGGCAGGGGTTTGACCTAAAGGTCGTTCTACACCGGAACGGGGCCCCCAGTGATCTCCGGTTTATTAGGAACGGTCGCCTGCGGCGCCCAGACACAGAATATGCTACAATTTTATCTGTGCATATCGCACGTAGCAAAATCACTTTCTCCATGCAACCGAGGATCCGTATTTATCACTCATAATCCCTTTCATAACACACCAATTAATCACTTCTTTCAAACCTTTATTCTCCAAATCATAGTAAAATTTTATTCTAGATTCATTCATACCAACATCCATTCTACCACGCTTTACGAAACTACACTCACCTTCCATTTGCTCGCGCATACCAGAAGACATAAGGGAAATATAATCGATGACAAAAGCAAATCCGCAAAACTAAAATGAATAATTATTACAAAATAAATCAAATAACGAAAGAACAAGCAAACACGCACAACAATGGCCAAAAATATTGATAGAAATGTTCTTTTACATCAAAAAACTGTAGCAAACACAAAAACGTATTCTTATTGGATGCTACACAATTTCCGCCGAAAACATCCGATACAAGAGGTTACCAGATTGCAACATAAAGTGCGTGGCGTCTTCTCCGATTTAACCAAGGTGACCTAATCTCCGGATCAGCCTATTTTGATTTTACAGAAGCAGACTATTTTATAGCATTGCCTTTTTTGATGAAGTTTTAAATTTTCAAGTAAAATAAATTATTGTAGTACTCTGATCACCGCGGAATGTATTCCATTTTAGAGAGGTTTAAATAAAATTGCATTTCAGTTGGGAATATTTTGTAATCAATGTTTTATGCATGATTAATCTTGTTTATATATAATCTTGTTATACTGTAAATTAAAACCAAAAGCTTTGATTGAGCTGTTGAAGACCCAGACCGTCCGACTCATCCAGAGGACTAGAGTATCTATATGGACGGCCGGATTTTTGATTGAGCTGTGTAATTTTTCGGGAAATCGAAAAATATATTTGCATCAGGACTATATATGCATTGTGAAGATTCTAAATATGATATTTAATAATTTATTTTTAAATTAAAAGTTGTTTTAAATTGTTTTTTATAATATATTATTTTTATTTTTAAATGAACAGTCAATTATTTATGATTCTGAATAAGTTTAACAATTTAAAATTATTTTTTATTTAATTTCTATTCCTTTTGTGCAATGTTTTAAATTTCTGATCTTATTTATTTATTTATTTTTTTTTTTTTTTGTTGATAATATCCATTTTATAACTTTTCAAAAGCACAAGTTCTTAAATATGAAAATACGTAATTGTAACTGCTGACTGCAGTATACAGGTATAAAAAAATTATCATGTATAGAATTTTTTATATACTACTATGAAATTACCTGTGAACATCGCAAACTAAACCAGGGACAATTTTAATAATCCATTTTGAATTTGGTTTTAAATTCATCTAAAATAGCAAAACCATATAGTGCTTGCCGAGCCAGCGGTGGTGGACAGATGCTCATTTTAAAGCTCAATAAATCATAAAAAAATAACTTCTCATAAAAGAGCTCGAAAGATTGGATTATACAGTCAGTGATTTATTACAATTGAGCTGTTTCAACCACGTGACATTCCCCTAGTAACGAGCTTTGGCAAAGCTTGCTGGTAGACATACAATCCGTAGATTGCCCATTGGTATACACGTTGTACGTTGCTCCAAGAATATTTATTTAAACATTAAGTAATATTTATGCAATAACTTGCTATATTTAATAAGCTATAGCAGTGTAACCAACAAAATGGTTGCAGCTCCAATATTAAAATACATTAAAATATTTCAATATGTTTATAAGAAAATTTATAAACATATTGAAAAATATATTTTCAATATGTTTTACATATAAATTACCATGATTTAATTCAAAACAATTAAACAGAACTCCAACTCATGTACATGAGATACCTACAACACATAATTGCATTGTAAGGTCAATAAAAGTTTATATCAGATCGTAAATTGAATTTTATTTTAATGTTTTGTTTTGCATACTTGAGAAAGTTTGTATTTATAAAACTTTCAAGCATATACTTAAAAATTTCAAGCACATACTTACTACTTTCCCTGCATTACATGGTAATGTATATTGAAAGTATTGAAATCAAGTCGAAAATCGCAACTCAAGTTTTCGATGGATGTACACATTTTGGGACAGCTAGAATACGAAAAAGCTATTTTTAGAGTGACATTTGTGTACGTGTCTCTGGTTCTTTGTGTGCAATCTTTGTATCCATTTTAACTCAAAAACTAATTGACTAAATTTCATAATTTATAGGTAAGTCACTTGTAGGTGACCCTGGTACTGATTAGATTTTGGTACGATTCGGTATAAAAGAACCTGCTTTTTTCGCGAAATGGCCTGTAAAAATTACTGCATCCACTTTAGCTGAAAAGCTAATAGACCAAATTTCACAAAATTTGATAGATACGTCACTTGTGGTAACCCTAATGCTGATTAGATTTTGGTACGAATTGGAATGAAAAAAAAAAACCTGTCTTTTTTTTTAGAAATGGCCTGCAGAAATTGTCTATATCCTCTCTAGCTGAAAAACTTATCACAAAATTTGTTAGATACATGGCACTCCCTGGGGCTGATTAGATTTTGGTACGATTCAGAATAAAAGAACCTGCCTTTTATTTGCGAAGTGTCCCACAAAAATTGTCTGTATCCACTCTAGCTGAAAAGACCAATAGACCAAATTTCACAAAATTTGGTAAATAAGTCATTTGTGGGTTATCCTGGTGTTGATTAGATTTTGGTATGATTCGGAAAAAATGAATCTTCTTTTTTTGCAAAATTGTGAACAAAAATCATCAAAATTTAAAGTGAAAGACTACATGTGCTCAAATATATCAATTAAATACTTGTTTTATATGTAATTTTTAACGATGAAAAGAATAAGATTAACCCCATGTAGCTGTTCTCGAGATATTTTTTGTTTTTTGTTACTCCACCTTTGAAAAAAATCCACTTACCAATGATCCAGCCCAGTTACCAGTTCCAAAATGAAAATTAACATTGAATTAAAAATGTAAATTTAGTGTAATTTAAAATAATTCTGGGTGTTATTTTGCGCAATTAAACTCAATTTAATGAATTATTGAAGAAATCAAGAGAACGTGAATGAGTTGTTTCTTAATGAATCAGCATAAAATGAAGTAGCAACAGTTCACAACATAGACATTCATCATTACCTTAAAGAAGAAACAATTCTTAGTTTTTTTTTTAATAAATGGAGTGACTATAAAAAAGAGGTATAATTCCCTGAAATAAAATGATCTACACATAGTGATACTCTTAGCCATTTTTTCTAAGCTTCATTAAGATCAACTCTTTTGATGGCCGACAGCCTCTTTTCTCGACTATCTTTATTAAGATGTTTTTTAGATTCATGTTCTCTAATTAATACAGCAGAGAGTTTAAAAGAAAACTTACTGTCTCTATCAGAACAATTTCTGCATTTAAAAACACCACAAACGGTAGGCATAATAACAAATATAATTTTTTATAACACTATACATGTGAGTATATTTACGACTCACCCGAAAAACATGCAATGCATGTCTACCAGCAACGGTTGCTAGGTGGTAGCTTGGCGGAGTGACTTCAGCTGAAACAGCTCTATTACATACGTAAGAAACACTCTTTGATGACAGTGGTGAATTTTATTTTCTATTTCACTTCACCATAACATTTTTTATGAATAATTTTTGGTGCAGATATAAATATTTTGTGATGATGTAAAACTAGTAGACATGCACATTGGAATACAATACTTATAACCAGGCTTCCGGAAATCGCCCGTCCTCCTGTCCTCGCCGGGTTAAAATTCAGCAAGGACGACCAATTTTTGGAAGTTGACGGTCTTAAGATTAGAGATTTCATAAAAAAGATAAATTGTTGTCATCGTAAAATTGTGGCGAAAGCCGCCCTTTCCCGTGCTATGAATGAAAATTAAAATGTCGTCACCTACAAATCCCCCTAGTGTGCATTATCAATGCCTTCTTTCTAGGCGAGCCTTCGGATCTGAATTGTAACCACAGGCGCTAGATTTTTTTTCTCCCCTCATCCTCCACCCAGTGAATCCGATGATCGCACTCACGATCGAAGTGACATGTTCGCTTCTCCTTTTCAAGGTCTACATGTGCGGAATTTTCGGATTTTCACAAGACCGACAATACCAATGCTTAAATCCAGACCGAGCCCGAAGAAATTTATAAATGTAGAGTGAACTCGGCCTGAAGATAACTGCGTCTCAGCAGGCCCGAAATGATTTGTATTCAAATATGTTAAAAATAAATTTGTCAAAATTTTGTATGGAGAATTTAGTTTGTTTTCTTAAACATTTATCTTTACGTAGCTGAAATAAAAGCAATAAGTTCATGCATTCAGTTTAAATCCATTTTGAAAATTTTCAAAAGAAATATGTTCGGCCCGGTTGTAACGGACGCTTAAAAAAGAAAAAGACTCAACCTTGCCCGAAACAATAGAAAACTCAAGTCCAGCCCGGGCCTAAGCCCAAATCCCCATTTAACTCTTTAAAACTCAAGCTATAAAATTTTCATTTGCTGTAATAGATGGTAGTAAGTAACAAGTTTGAATTTTTGGAATGGATTCTTCTAGTTTCAGCCAGAAGTGTTTTATTTTCTTCCCCACTTTGGTTTCAACTTTAAAACTAAAACGTTTAAAATTCATTCATGGCATTTGTTCCAGTTGTTTGACAACTGAAGTTAAAGTATGAAACATCTATTCAGTCCAAGAAGATTTTAATCTTGATTGACTACATTCTCTAGAAATGAAGAGTACCGATGAGGTTTAAACTGTTTAGAGACAAGAGGATTTATATGATTATTTATTTACCATGCCTTCAAGTTACCAAACATTGAAAAAAGGAGCGATTCCTTACATATCTTACCCCTTTGCCCCCACCCATAGATCGGAATTTCGCCGGTCCGATCCATTATCGGAGACTCCGCGTCCGCGACTTTCATCGCGGCGGTGTGGGGGTGGTGTATGAATATGCAGTTATTGCACTTCATTGTGAGGTAGTTGGTTCTAATTTATTATTGTTATGCGATGTATTTAAGCACATATATTAAGGAATATAAAGTGAAAAAAAAATTCTTAGGAGGACGGGTAAAAATTTTCGAGGACGAGTAAAAAATTTCAATAGCCATCCTCGTGGACGGGCTAGATTTTGCCGATTTCCCGAAGCCTGCTTATAACTATTTGTTCGTTTGGGATGGATAAAAACAATTATAGTTAGCAGAACTTTCCTAATGTGAACAAACTTGTTCACAGATTTTCGAAGACGCGAATGGTTGAAAGGACATCATGATGTCACATTGTGAACGTGCAAAAATGTCTTTCCTGCAAAAATCAGGAAGGTGAACTTTAAATGCAAATTAAAAAAATAAATACAGCTTGGGGAATACAAATTTTTATGTTTTTGTCAATTTTGAAAAATTTTGAATTGAATAAAAAAATGACAGAATTATCCATTGTGCCAAAATTATCCATGCCAGAATTATCCATTGTGTCAGAATTATCCATGCCAGAATTATCCATAGTTGATCCGTGGCAATTTAAGCGTGGACCTATGCGTGCATGCCTCACTGAAGCACACCCCCTAAAAATATCACAGAATCTGGTACTGCTGGCTGTCGGAGGTCGCACATAGCAACAAGACTGTATTTTAATTTTTGGATTTATTTCATTGCACATAGAGCATAGGCTTACATCCTTGAAGGCATTTTCCCCAAGTCTTAAAATAGAAAATTTCAGGAAACGAAACACCAAATCACAAAATATTTCTGGCAAAATAAAATTGACAAAAAATAAATAGAAATTTAATTTATTTTCAAACTATATAAAATCAGAATGTTGTTACAAAGCGTGTGTTCTGATAAAAATCATACTTAAACCGTACTTGAGAATTTATCACTTTCTCCAAAATTTGTTATTTTTTTAAGTGTTAACCTATGCATTATACCATTGTAACTATTTCTCATAAGTACTTTCTAACATGTCATCAAATTCCAAATAAAATTATAAATTAAAACCTGGCTCATAACTTTTTGATGTGGCTCCCAGATTGAGAAGAAATTTATCCTTATGACATTGTGCATTCATTCTTCAACATGGCACCGAAAATGGCATGCATGCCATGTATTTGCCATCACTGAACTAGTTAATACTGTTCTGTTACATAAAAATGCCTTTGCAAAAAAAACATATGCACCAATACAAAATTTAACTATAGCTGCGAAACTCAGCATGCAAATGTCTTTTTAAGAGTTATGCAAATGATAAAACTGTCAGTGCTAATGATGTTATAGGGCTCATGCAATATGCATGGGAACTACACCATCATGCAGCATTTAAAACAACCAGTGTTCTCACTCACGGGCAATTGGAACTGAATTTTCTGCTTTGATACTGCAAGTTTTGTGCAAATGATGCATTTGAGATGTACTGAATGGTGCTATAAACAATAATCAGTTTTAGAGAGAGGTCGCATCATTGGCTTAAAGAAGCTGGTTGCTCCAACAGATGTATTAGTCGCCATTTTATTTGGAGTGATCCTTCATGAATCCTGTATCAAGGGATACAGAGATGACTGGCAATAGTAGAGATTAGGTGTTTATATCCACTGGGCATCTACCACTGATCCTTCAATATTGGCAAAGCCATCTGGATTGGTGCCAAGCTTGGTCAGCCAATTGGAGGCATGTTGTCTTTAGCGACAAATCCTGCTTCTCTCTCAATGCTGATGACGTGTGTTGAAGACCCAGACCGTCCGACTCATTCGAAGACTTGAGCAACCATTTGGGCAGCCGGGCTGATGACGTGTGTTGTTGTTGAGACCCAGACCGTCCAACCTACCAGAAAGGTGTAAGGTAACTGTTTGGACGGCCGGGAAGTGCCACCCAATTTGGACCGGAACCCAGTGGGGGAGGCATCCACAGGGACCGTACCCTCCTTCCCCTACCACCAACCTCTCGGAAGGACTTACGGACCCACATGTTTAACGTGATCGTACTCCGCGTGAACACGGCGGCAGATTTGGCAGCAGCTAGAATTGAACCCGGGCCTACCGAGTGCAACTCCAGCGTGCTAACCAATGGGCTACCGCGCCCCGGGCTGATGACGTGTGTTGAAGACCCAGACCGTCCGACTCGTCCAGAGGACTAAGAGCAACTATTTGGACGGCCGGGGGCTGATGACGTGTGTGAAGAAGGTCTGGCCAGCGTTTCGATTCCGCATTTATTGTCTAGAAGCACATGGTGTGACAGTCTGAGGAGCCATCTTGTGTGGCAGCTGATCTTCGTAGTTGTGTTGCAAGCCAGTCTGACGCCTCGATTACACAGGTTCCATGTACCAACAAGACAATGCTCTACCACATACTGAACAACTTTCTCAACAATGTAAGAAGGTCTGACCAGTGTTTCGATTCCGCATTTATTGTTGAGAAGCATACGGCCATTATACATGGTGTGACAGTCTGGGAAGCCATCTCGTGAGGCAGCTGATCTTCTCTAGTTGTGTTGCAAGTCAGTCTGATGGCTTGCTTAACCAGGTTCCATGTACCAACAAGACAATGCTCTACTACATACTGAACTACTTTCTCAATAATGTCTTCAAAGATTTAATATCCTTTCATGGCCATCCAGGTCCCCAGACCTATTACCAATGTGGAACATGTCTGTGATTTGCTGTGATGGTAGTTGTAGACTTCTCAGAATATCACTGAATTAGCTGACAGGTTGTGTCAGAATTTTATGCAGAGGGACATAAGCAACTTTATTGACTATGCCGTACCGCATATCGGCCTGTATAGCTGCCAGGGGAGGATTTACGACCTATAAAAATGTCAACCTTTTTGTTGCCACCATTTCTTAATAAAATGTTTTTTGCTCCCAAAGTTAATCATTTGCATATCTCTTCAAGCAATACATACATACCAAGTTTTGTAACTGTAGCTCAATTTCCTATGGGTACATATATTTTTTTACAACAGTGTATATACTAGGGATGCAACGGATGTCAGTTTGGCAGGATGCCGGATATTCTACCGAATTGAAAACCAGATATCCGGCCGACAGTATAATTTTCTTTTAAAAATCCTAAATAGTTACTATTTCAGTATTTCTATTCAACCAGGGGGTGATTTTTAAGGTTTAAAAAAACCCTCCCCCAGAAGCCTTCAATTTATATGAAGAAATAGTAAATTTTGTGCTAATTTCACGGTTGTAACCCTTTATAGAGCGATACCCTCCTCCTCAGAAAAATTTTCTGGTTATGCTACTGTTCCTATTTAATTTTTCTTCTCATTTGTCTGTTTTTGTTTTACATGATTATAGCTAAGTTAAATTCTTAATTCAGAAAAAATACATATTTTAAAATTATTATATTTTAAAGCAACTAATACAAATCAAAACCAGCAGTAGCCACGAGACTATTAAAACTTTTAAAATAACCATTAAAGCTTAAGAGTTTGTTTATATACTTAATGATTATCAACTGGTTATTAATATAATTACACTCAAGTGTAATTATATTAATAACCAGTTAACACTTGTTAAGAAGTTAACAAGTGTTAACTTCTTAATATTTAGTAGCCACTGCTTAAAATAAAATTCCAGGTTTGATTATAGCAACTAAGAATTTAAAAACCTTATCACTTTTTAAATTCCTATCTAATATCACAGATAACTTGAAAAATTATAGAACAAATATAAAAGCAGTAAATTTATAACTATGAATGTCATGAATAGAAAAAACACTGTGTGGAATTTTTTTAAATTTGAAGATGCTGTTAAAGTAAAATGCAATTTATGTTCCTCTATGATCTCAAGAGGTGAAACAGGTAAGAAAGCATCTACTACTCCATTATTTAGTTATCTAAGAAGCAAACATAAGGAGCAATATGACAAAATTAAATCTACAAATGAAGGACAAGGTAACAAAAAGGCATTTGGATTCTGAATTTACTGATGTAGATGATGATGACCCAAACACAAGTAAAAGTTTTAAAAGATCACAATCGCAATTTAATCAACCTACTTTAGAGACTGTTCTAGGAAAAAAAAAATCTGGGATATAAACCACCCTAAATCGATTGAATTACACAATGCTGTTGGTCAGGTGATAGCAGTTGACAGTCGGCCATATTCATTTGTAGAAGATGATGGTTTCAGTCATCTGATGAAAAAAGCCCAACCACAGTATAAAGTTCCTTCTTGGGATTATTTTAAAGAAACAATAATACCAAAAATGTATAGCCAATGTAAGGAAGAGGTTCAATCATTGCTTTCATTACCTGAGAGTATAATTTTAACTACTGATATGTGGACCAACTCAATTACCAAAGACAGTTTTATTAGCTTCACTGCTCATTGGGTGGATAATGATTTTAATTACAGACATTTTCTATTAAATGCTAGACATTTCCCAGGAAGTCATAATAGTGACAACGTAAGTCGGATTTTGAAAGATTTATGTGGTGAATGGAATGTAAAAAACAAAATTTACCTTGTTATTCGCGACAGTGGATCCAATATTGTAAAAGGTGTGAATGATATGAATTTAGCTAGTGAATCTTGTTTTTTACATAACTTGCATTTGGTTGTAACAGATGTATTAAATGCTCAAAGAGCAGTTAAAGATATTATAGCCTTAGGAAGAAAAATTGTGGGGCACTTTAGTCATTCCTCTTTAGCTTGTTCTCGTTTCAAGCAAATCCAAAAAGAACTTCATTTAGCATATAAAAAGCTACTGCAAGATGTCCCAACTCGGTGGAATAGTACATATTATATGCTGGATCTCTTGCTAGAATTGAGAAATGCTATGTCATTATATGCAGTGGAAAACAATGAAATAACAAGCTTTTCATCATATCAATGGACATTAATTCAAAACTGCTTAACTCTACTTCAACCCTTTGAGGAAATTACCAAGCAAATAAGTTCCTCAAAATCATTAATTTCAGAAGTAATTCCTATGGTTGTAACATTGAACAGATATTTGTCAAAATCTGAAGTATTTGGTGTTGGAACAATAAAGGATACATTAAAAGAAAACATACATAAACGTTTTTCAACAATTCAGTTGAATGAACATTTTTCAATAGCAACCATTTTAGACCCAAGATTCAAAATTCATTTTTTTGATAAAGGTCAGGGTTATGATGAAATGATTAAATCTTCTTTATTATTGATAATGAAGAAAGAAGTTCAAGCCTTGAGTTCTCCTGAAGAAAACAAAGAGTCACTCCTAATAGAATCGAAATTTCAAAGTAATGGAAATTCTAATCTTGCAAAGAATCCTACATCTTTTTAGGATTGCTTACTGAAATAACTGTTAATTCTAGCATATCACAATCACAAGTGCAACAAGATAACGAGTCAGCTTACTTTGAAGAGTTGAGAAACTATCTTTCACAGTCAGTAATTGAAAGAGAAATGTCACCATTTGACTGGTGGAAAATGAATAGGAGTAATTTTCCTTATTTATCGCAATTGCTAAAAAAGTATCTTGTCCTGCCATCGAGCAGTGTATATAGTGAAAGATTGTTTTCTGAAGCAGGAGTCATTTATGAAAAAAAGAAAATTTTGCCAAAAAATGCAGGAAAACAGACATACTTTTGCATCGTAATTTGAAAATTTTAAAAAGGGAAACAAATTTTTAATTTAAAATTTTTTTTTTTTATGATGTTTGAAATATTTGAATCTTTTGAATGTTTAATTACTAATGTAAAAAAAAAAAAAATACTGTTGACAGGAAAATTTATTTTTAATTTGTAATGTAAATCGTAATCGTAAGTTAAAGTAATATTCATTGTCAAAGATACTGAATGTAAAGGAGAGATTTTGAATGTATATTAAGTAATAAAATGAAGCTTTAGTTTAAAAAACTATAATAAAAATTGAGAAACTTGAAAATTTTAATATTACTATTATACTATTAATTGAGTAATTAAAAATACTTATTTTGCATATTATTTATATCACTGGATATCCGGCATAATAGCCGGATGCAGGATGTTTACCGGATATTCGTTGCATCTCTAGTATATACACTACCCGACACGGAAAATGCAAGAAAATGCATGGTCATTCAAATGCTGAAATGGACTTCGGTGGCCAGGCATCTCTTCAACAACACGTGTCTTCTGAAATGAAAAACAGCTCGGAAAATGGGTTTCCATAGGCGACAAACAGTGATAACTGTTAGCTCATCTGCTATTTCCATTCCTTTTATCCCGCTTTCTAATCATGTGACCTACTTCCATTTCAGATCATTTGCATACATTGGCTGAATTTGTCTTGCAATTTGCATAATTATACGGCTAAAGTTTCATGGTGTCACATATTCTATGTCCGGTAGTAGTCAATATACACACTCTGACCAGTGAATTTGAAACACAGATTCGATATTTTATTGGACTGTTTTTAGCACTAATTACAGCACATATGTGGTTAGGCATAGATTCTGTCAGGTGTTGGAGTGCATTTAAGTCAAGAGAATACCAAGCGTTGGACAAGCAGATCATAAGCTCGACTGTATAAGTTGATCGCAGAGGAGATTATTGTCCGATGTGTCTTTCCATACATATCCTATATGTTCTCGACAGGGTTTAAATGAGACAGATGAAGTGGGGATGGT
Source organism: Amaurobius ferox (assembly GCA_951213105.1). Lineage (NCBI taxonomy): Eukaryota > Metazoa > Arthropoda > Arachnida > Araneae > Amaurobiidae > Amaurobius > Amaurobius ferox. The sequence continues at coordinate 144,393,830 of OX578135.1, read as the reverse complement.
ATATGGTGGAAGTTAGTGTCTTGCCCATTAAATCACTTTTGTATGATTCATAAACACCCCGGACAAAATATTATGAAATCAGCATTTACCGTGAGCCTACACTGTAGGAGCACGTGTCTGCAGCGCACCTCGCATATGCGAACAGAACAGAGGAGGAAGTCGTAGAGGAAGGTTGAACATGTTGTGAAACCTAGAGATGAGTGTGTTTCGTTCATTCATTCATAAAGTTGGAAATGGGCTGTACACGACACATCACCGACTGGCAAAAGGGTGCCACAGTGTTTGGCCGGGAACACAATCACAAAGTTGCAGAGATTGCAGCGTTCTTGGGTGTGACAGCATCTACAGTAAGTACTGTGCATAAGCAATGGCATTTGTCTGGAACAAATAGTTCCAGGTGATGCAATGCTGGCCGCAAGATGGTACTAACCCCGAGAGATCGTTGGTATGTGAGGTGCATGGCTACCGATAATCGCTTCCAAACCAGAGACCAATTGGTGGCACAAATTAATACTGGATCAGATCCGTCTATTTTCAAGTGCACCCTGCACCGGGAACTGAATCACATGGAATTATTCAGCTTTATTCCCCTGCGACATCCTCGGATCACACAGCAGTCTAAAAACAAAAGAGACTCCAATGGGCTCAAGAACATCAACACTGGACTGCGGATGACTGGCGACGTGTAGTATTGTCAGACGAATCACGCTTCTGCTTATATGCCAGTAACACACGTTTCCATGTCACTAGGAGGTCCAGAGAGGTCAGGGTTCCCACTAAGTCAGGAAAAGAGGGGGAGAATTTCTCTCCTTCCAAAAAATTTTGGGAGAGATTTTCTGTTATAAGGAGAGACACTTAAAATTTCATTTTTTTTTTATCATGCTAATTTAGAAAGTAATAAAAAAGAAAGCATTAACTATAACTCATATTCTTCGACATTTTAATTTTTTAATTCTTAAAACCAACATTCTTACTAACATTCTTTTTAAAAATTAATTAGGAGTCGTTTAAGTATTAAGTAAGCACATTTTTGGTAATTTTATAGCTCCCCCCCCCCCCCCTCTTGTTAGCAAAAATACTCAAATTCCTGACTTCCCCCATGCTTACGTTATGATTTTATTTGCTGACATAAAAACGTCTACATGGGTTATTTTATGTAAAATGACTCGCATGCGAATTTACGATTTTTTTTTCTGTAAACTGCAAAAGTCGAGGGCCGACTGTATTTACTTTATATTTTGATTTTTAAAATCATTTTATGATCAATTTTCATGCAGCAATAGCAATTAAAAACTTTAACGATTTTTGATCGCCGAAGGCGAATATCGACGAAAACTATTTCACTAGGCAAATAGAATTAGGTAATAAATTTGACTTTATGTTTGAAAATGGATTTTTTTTTTGTATTTTTTACAAAACTTGCAGAACATAAGGATTGCATCGTCCTTTTGTTGAATCTCAAGCCAGTCATGTGATTTTAGCCATTTTGTTTGACTCGACTTTTTCCTTTTGTTTTCAAAATAGCCCTTTATTTCATAAATAATACTTTTGTAAAATAATTTTTCTGTATAAAACGCGAAACAATTACAAACACTGTAGTCGATGCAAACAGATTGGAAAAGTGGGAAATATTTTTCAAATTAAACGAGGTATGCCGAGGATAGCGTACAAATGCAGATTTTTGTGATACTGCTGCAAAATAACCTTTCATTTTATTAATAATACGGTAGAAAAATGGTTTGGTTTTTATTATTTGTATATTAAACGACATAATTATAAAAAAATTCAGTCGATGCAAATATATTGTGAAAATGGCAAAAAGATATTCATTGGTCATCTCTCCTCAGAAAATGTGGGAATCGCCGTATGCGAACGCCGTTTTCGCAATCGCGGAGAAACAGATTTTCAGATCATGTAAGAAAGGAATGTCTCTGATAAAAAATTCGTTGCTTTGTTCAAATTTTGTAACATTTTTTGGGCATATATGGCCAATTTCACGACATTTTCGCTATTTTTATAACCTGTAGACATACTGTGTATGGGGGAAAGGATTTTCGTCCGCGGAAAGAAGAAAATTTCTCGAGCAAAACACAAAAAATGCGGGAAGTACGCGGAAAGAGCATAATTCAAATCCGTGAAAGAATCCTATAAAAAAAAAGCAAAATTTTATTTGATCGAATTTGCCACCCGCGCAATCTGAGGTGACACTTATAGTTTTCTATAAAATATCTCTCTAATTAGAAACACGTAGTACTTTAGTGTACCCAAATCGCGATTGACTGCGATTCAGACGTAGCTACGAAATCGCGGTCCGCGACCGCTCGGCAATCGGCCCACGATTCGCAACAACGAGGCAACTGATCGCGATTTGCGGTCGCGAAGCAATCGGCCCGATCTCCGATGCCCGATCGGGATCGGGCATCGGATTTCTCCCTATCCAATTTGAAGGAAAAAATAATTTTAGTCTTGAACTGGAGAGAGAGAAATTCTCGCGCAGTCTAAATTTTTACGCGAGATTTTTCATGGATTGCGCGAGAATCTCGCGGGTTCGCGCTGAAATGGGAACCCCGAGAGAGGTGTATCATTCGGACTGTCTCCATAGATCAGTGCAGCTCGGGGGTGGGAGTGTGGTGTTTTGGGGTTGTATTTCAGCAACTGGTGAAAGGACCACTAGTACATATTGGTCCACTGGTGAAAGTCAACAATCGGATGAAGGCTGTGGATTATATCCCCATCTTGGATGACCACATCGTCCCTTATGTTTATTTTCTGCATGGAGAGGGCCTTGTCACCGAATTTGTCTACCAACATGTCAATTGTGCCATGCATCGCACCAAATGTGTTCAGGACTGGTTCGCAGAACATGAGGTTGATCTCCCATACCTCACTTGCCTCCCAATTCACCTGACCTTAACATCATCAAGAAATACCTCACTGGACCCGCCAATTCACCTGACCTTAACGTCATCAAGAAAATGTGGAACACTTTTGGAAATTGCTGTCAAGAGGAGAGTTGCATGTCCACAGTCACTAGCAGAATTGATGGCCAGATTGATGGACGAGTGGGCCAACATCACTGCGGACGCTATCCGGCCCCATTTGGACAGCATGCCCCATACAATCTAAGTGGTGATCAGGGCACATGGTGATGTAACAAAGTATTAAATTCAATAAAACCTTATTTCATAATATTTTATCCGCTGTGTTTATGTGGTGGATACTGGATGGTAGCATTATTGTCCTGTCACCTGTGGTGCAAAAATGCAACATTGCAGAAAGGACATGATTGGCAAAAATGTTCTACTCTATTAATGACACCCAACCTTCTGGAAACACTAGGGGACGAGTACCAAACCAGCAAAACATGCCCTACACCATGATGCTCCTACCACAACTTTAAACTGTGTGAACAAGGCAATATGGTTCATGGCTTTATGGGACTCTTGCTGCACGCTCCGCCTGTCGTTGGTATGAAACAAGGTGTAGCATGATTCCTCCAATTACACAACTTTCTTCCAATCATCGGATATCCCGTAATGCTGTTAAATGTATTTTTAGGTTTTTCTCTGAAATGAGAGGTTTCCACACAGACATGTGACTGGCTACACCAATTTTCTGCGATTCCCTGTGTATTGTTCGCATCCAGATCGGTTGGGACGAGCCGTCATTGAAGTCTTCCGTCAGTTGCTGCACAGTATAACCCCTGAACTGCCGTACAAGCCTTCTGAGACACCATCAATCATGGACTTTTATTGGTAGTTTTCGATTTTGTTTCCAACTATTTTGCACTATGGATATCTCACCTTTCAAGAAACAAGCGAGTTGTTTTGTTTTGGAAATTGTGACTCTTGTCAAATGAGCCTCCACAATAAGACCTTTTTCAAATGGAGGTATTTCCATCGTTTTCCCCATTTTGCTCTACTTCTCTCGGAACACACCGATAGCAGTTTTATTATAGTGATGTTGCGATCACCTGTACCTTCCATAACCAACATAATTTGCACATATCCACCTGTGACCTATATTTGCATACATGTTCCTGAGTTTCTAATTTAATGACTGGTGTATGTATAAGTTTTAAATTTTTTTGTGCAATTAAATTGACTATAACTTAATGGAGATGAACAAAGTATTCTTCTACCATTTAAAAATTTCAACTGCTGCTCAAAGTTCAACTACCCTTTATAAATCTTGATGTTGAATTTTGGCTGTTTTTGTAGTTTACTATGTTTATTAACATTTGTTTTTCTATCCACAGTAATTTTGAAAATGGTTCCACGTCCCATTGAAGGAAGGCAGACACCAGTTGTTGCCATGCAGCCAATGAATCAAATAATGCAACCTGCTCAAGCTGCTAATACCATAAGTCTTGCAAGGCTTATAGATTTTTTACTTCAGAGAACATATCATGAACTAACTGTTTTAGCTGAACTGTAAGTTTTTCTTTTTGTTATAAAAGTGCATTTAGAAGTATATTTAAGGGGGTGGTATACAGGTGGTTACACCCAAATCTGAAAAATCCCTAAAATAGCATTGCAAATTTATTTATTTAATTTTTAATGAACATAATATCCCAAGATGAAGTTTAAAAAAGACATCTATCACTTTTTTTGTGATTTAATATTTGTTTGCCAAGGTTATGTGTTTCAAGTCCTAAAATTCTAGCGAGTTTTAAGACTTGAGTTTTTTTTTTTTTTTTTGTCAAAATTTTATTTACAAATTTATCCTTCTTCGACCCGACTTACCCTAAGGTGTTGAAGACCCAAACCGTCCCGACTCGTCAGCAAGGACATGAGCATCTATTTGGACGGCCGGTTACCCTAAGGTGTGTAAGGCATCTTTTTGTATGGTCGAGAAGTGCCATCCAATTTACTTACGGAGCCTTTGACTTATGGACCCACATGTTTAATGTGCCCATTTCCTGTGGGGAGGTTTGGAAAGAGCTAGAAATCGAACTCGGGTCATATGACTGCAATCCCCACATGCTAACCACTGGGATGTCCTACCCCTATTGAATTTTTTGAGTTTTTTATTGTTTTCTGCAACTCCTTAGATTCTTTGCTAAATTGAAAACTAAAACAAACAACCCCCTTCCGCCCCACAATGTTCCATGCTAAATATTAGTTTTGAAATAAGTGCAACATACATACAATGTTTGACAGATTTTAATGATATATATGCTGAATTTGATTTGAATGTCTTAGGTTGTTCTATTTATAAAAGATCTTGCAATGATAGTGCCATCAAACTACATAGAGCAATAATCACCTGGAAAATGTTTAATTTGAGTTGTTTAATTTGAATTAAGATGAAATTTAAATGATTAGAAGTTCTAATTTTAGACCCTCTTATAATACATTCCATATATATAATACTATGCATATTGGGAAAGTAAACATCTGATGCGGGTCTTTCCCCACACTCAAATTCATTTACACTTTCTCTCATAATTCATTAAATTGAGATGAATTGCTCAAAATAACATGAATAAATATTTGAAATTATTCTGAATTTGCAGTTTTAGTTCAATTTTCGTTTTCATTTGGAGACTAAATGTATTTTCAAAAGTGTTATGGCAAAAATATGAAAAGCAGAATGGTTAGTTCTGGAGTTAGTTCTGTTGATCTTATTCTTTTCTTCATCAAAAATTTTCTATGAAACAAGTATTTAATTGATATATTAGAGCATATGTAGTTAAGTTTAGATTTTGACGACTTTTGTGGGCCATTTCGTAAAAAGAGCATTTTTTCCCAAATTGTACCAAAATGTAATCAGCACCAGGGTAACCCACTAGTGAGTTATCTATCAAATTTTGTGAAATTTGGTCAATTATTTTCAGCTAAAGTTGATAGATTTGATTTTTACAGGCCATTTCGCAAAAAAATGCAGGTTATTTTCTTCCAAATCGTACCAAAATATAATTAGTATCAGGGTAATCCTCAATTGCTCAAATTTCATGAAATTTGGTCAATTATTTTTCTAGTTAGACTGGATATATATATTGCACAGACAGACAGACGTCATGCTATGGTGCTTTCAGGTTCTAGAGTGCTCAATATAATAGCCACCTGTGGGATATTCTAGTATGATTTGGAAAGAAAGAACCTGCCTTTTTTGTGACCTGGTGTACAAAAATTACCAAAATTTAAAATGAAAGACTATGTATGCTCAAATGTATTAATTAAATACTTGTTTTATATGTAATTTTTGAAGACAAAAAGAATAAGACAAACTCCACAACTCTAGGAATAAAAATATTCATGAGATACTTTATTTAGTTTATTTATCCTGTATTTTTTTTTTTTTTTCCTCATTGCCTTTGAAAATATGCTCAATTGCCAAATGAAAATTAAAGATGAAATAAAACTGTAAATTCAGTGTAATTTCAAATAATTAGCTATGCTATATTGTATTATTTAACTGAATTTCATGAATTATAAAAGAAAAAGAAATTGAATTTGAGTTTGTAGGAAAAGTTATGCGCTACCCTCATCAGCTTATTATTATTACAGATGTGCCAACTCTGGATTTTGGCCGGAGACTCTAGCTTCCGGTTTTCTAACGAAATTTTCCGGCTTTTTTATTTAAAAGATATCAGTTACTCAGACATGGTATAATTCCTCAGAAACACAGATTTTTGCTCTTTTTAGCACTGATTTCTAACCTTCCCATAATAAAATTTTATTTGGGGGGGGGGGTGGGTATTTTTTGTTCCGAGACCAAATTGGGACCAGGGAAATGACACGTTTAATCATTACTGACGGCGATCTTTAACGGCAACAGCCAGAAGCGTAGGAAACTGTAGCACCTCGGGAGTATTTTGGAGGGAGGAAAAGGGGTAAGTTTGGTCTTCGATGGTAATGCTCTGAGGATAAATATATGTACTTCGGACACTAATAAGGGAGAGATGGGTAGTAGAAATTCGATGTGCAAGATGAGGCAATGCGCACTGTGTGTTTTCTTTCCAGGAGCAATTATAGCTCTTTCTGTGTTTCGTTATGAGTCAGGGTTGTTTATTTTCTTTCTTCCAATCCAGCCCGGCGTCTTGGAAAGATGGAGTGCACAGCTGTTTTGATTTCATGCCTGTTTTTCGTTAGTCGTATGTGACAATTAGAATGGCAAATATTGCTTCTAATAGTGCGAAATTACTTGACATTCATTGATCATCTAGAACAGTGTTTTTCAAATTTTTGGGGTCGCGGAACCATATTGAAATTCAGTTTGTTGGCAGAACTCTAAAATGAGAAAAAGTTCATTATGGTCCATATTATTCATTCAAAAGAAGCTATCACTTCGAGGAACACACTTTAAAAAATATGGATCTAGAAAAATATTAATTTAGTGGTTCACAGAGTCTGTAAAATTGAAAATTGATGATAAACAAACTGATGTGTTGGTTTGTGACTGCAGAGAAAAATAGGTGTGATTGGAAAAGTTAAAAATTTACTTTGAGATTTAATATTGTATTCAAGAATTTTGTACATTGATATTTAATTCAAGAATTTTTTATATTGATATTTCAGGGGTTGTACATGTCCTAAAGAAATATTTGTGTCCTGAAATCAGGGTTGCAAAAAAGCCGGCTAAAATTAATAAAAGCCACACCGGTGGCTTTTATTGGTTTTAACTGGCTTTTTTTGGCCAAAATTGGCTTTTTTTTTTAAAATAAAAATGCGTGAAGGATTTTAATTTTAAATTATACATTTTTAAGTGTTCTTTAACTAATTTTAAAGATATTTTATTGGGTTAGAATTTAATAAATAACTTTTTCTCAATAATGAAAACATTAATATTAGAATACCTGCTAGTGCAAAAAAGCTAGCTAAATTTTAAAAAGGGGCATACCAACTGCTTTACTTGGTTTACATTGATTTACTTTATTTGGTTTACATTTTATTTTAGGACAACAGTTGCTTAGTGATATATCTTATTAGTTAACTAATTTTAAGGATTTTATTGATATGTAAGAGTCTTATTTTCACTTATAAATATTTAAAATCATGCATAAAGTTATTTAATAAGAAAACACTATTTATCACTATTGAAAACAGTACTGGGAATAACATATGCATGAACTCTTTTGAATAGCATCAAGCTTTTCAAAAATTTATTTTAACAAGTTTTAATTTGAGAACAATTTTTAACCTTTTTTGATTGCTCTCTCTTGTTAGCAGTGTGTAAATAGTAGTGTATAAAAAAATGTTTTTCCTTTTTGAAGTAAAATTGATTTTTTTCCTTTTTGATGTGTGGTGATTTGCCAGTTTAATTAATTATAGTCTTTAAAATGTGTAGTATATGTAATGTAGAGCTATGCATTATGTAACAGAGGCTTTCAAAACACCATCTTGATGTCTAATTTAATGCATTCTCCTCAATGTATATATATTTTTCCTTTTAAACATATTACCTTCATAGTATTTTTCTAGTGGTCGTAAAATCTTGTGTACTTGGTAATATTTAATAGAAGTTTATAAACATTTAGGAGTGCATCAAAGTTAAAGTAATGCAAATTTAATGTCAATTGGTTGTAAACCACCTTTTCTTAATAAAAGCTGGCTTTTTTTAAGCGGTTAAAACCAAAACAAGCCGATTACTCTGGATTCTCCATAGTTTCTATGGGAAACATCCTCATCTCATACTATGGATCACGGAAGTTGCATAGTTTTCTATGAAAAATTGCCTTCTGTCTAGGACAATGTAAATTTACGGCCGCATACACGGTAATGCCAATAAAATTAACAGAGATTTACGGCCGCATGTAATGTAAATTAAGATCGCGATTGTTTGTTGTATGAAAGTAATAAATATATTACTTCAAAGGCTGTCTAATTCAGCATAAATCGTTAAAATGTTATTTTCATTAATTTCACATAAACAGTGCGATTGCGCAATTCAGTTTGTTCTCATGAATCGCCGAGCGTATAATAGTATCTTTTACCATTCATCTCAATCTTCTAAATATTGCATTTTTGATTGACTAAACTAGCTTATTTTCACATTCTTATTAATTATTACGGTTAATTTCTTAATTATTTTCGCATAAACAGTGCGATTGTGCAATTCAAATTCAGTTAGTTCTCGTAAATTGCCGAGAGTACGTTAGTATGTATCTTTTTCCATCCATCTCCATCCTTTAAATGTTGCATATTAGATCGACTACACTAGCTTATTTTCATATTATGGCTAAATATAAAGTTAATGTTTTAATTATATTTGCATAATACAGATTTTTCAAAAGATAGTCATGAAATTTTTCTTCAGATAAGTTTAAAGCATAATGCACTTAAATGGTACAGTATTTTAATGTTTTATTTATAAGAAATATATAATGTAATATAATTTTAGACAAATATTAAGCGTCATAAGTAAACAATATATTTGTGACAAAATAGTCTCCTGCTTTTTCTGTTTGGAAAGTTGGCACATCTGTTATTATTATTATTATACAAAAATTCATTGAAAATGAAGAGGGCATTTAAGAAAAGACCAGTGTTTTTTTATATGAAGCCGCAGAAGATTTAGTAGTTGGGTAATTTCTCCTCACTTTATTGCTGCTATAAAACTTATATCAGAATTTTATTTTGCCAGGATTTTAAATTGAAAGAAAGATTGAATCATCTTAAATCTTGAAGTACTGTGAAGAATGTGCTGGGCACTTGTAAAAAGAAAGCAAGACCTTGTGCCATTCTGAAAAAAAAAAAAAAAAGTGGTGGGGACATTATTTAGTGACTGTATATCAAAAGAAGAAGTAGCTGACGTCGATGCTGTTTGTTAAATTTCATGTTCCTAGAGTTTCTCTGGCAAATTTTACGTACCTAAAGTTTCTCTTGTCTAGTACTGCAAAAGCTATAGCATACAAAAATATGAAATTTGGTACATTTGTAGAGAATGTCAGAGGAATATGTTGAAATAAACTGTATTTCAATTTAAATATTGTTTAAGAAATATTTAATGTCAAAGGAAGAATATTTGAGCTGTGAGTTTGTGTCTTGGACAGATCAGCAATAGTAGAACTATGAAATTTTTGCAGATATGTACTTACATAGTCGAATTTTCACAAGACTCGGCCCTGTTTTAAAATTTCGATTTAGTTTATGAATTATTCTATTTTTTATGCACTTCTGAAGTGAATAATTTTCTTCAGTATGGGCAAAGATTTCATTGATCGAGCCTATTTTCAACTGCATTGTGATTAGTTGCTGGCAGAAATGTCACACAGATGGCCGAGGACTGAATTATTGAAGCACTAAAAATATTAAAAGTATAGATATTTAATTCTAAGTTCAACTACAACATTAGTACATTTAAGATAATGTGGAATATTGACCATGATATGCTTGTTTTTTAATCTTACAAGCTAACAGTGTATTTTGCAATTCTTGTTGTCATGAACAGTTCCGAAATTTTGCATATGAGCCTGTAGATGTGCAATATGAGCTTAGAATTTTGATTTAAGCTAATTAAATATTTATTTATTCCTTTTTGCATTTCTGGCATTAGCAAAAATTTCATTGGTTGATCCAATTTCCAACTTCTCTGTGATTGGTGTATGACAAAAATGTCACATCTGCATTAAAAAACAGTAGATTACAATGTAAATTTGTACATTTGAAGCAATTTTGATAATGGTATGCTTTATTGATCTTAATAATATTGGCACATTGTTGGCGTGGTAAGAGAGCTAATGAAGTGAGTCTTGGAGTTGAAGAGTATCAGCAAAGAATAGACGTATTATGCCTGTATAGCAGGTGGAAAGAAAGAACCTGCGAAGCAAGCTCTGGCGGTTAGTGAACAGGTGACAGAGCTCTCAAGCTCCTGGAGGGTCAGAAAATTAGAGACATGAGTGAAGTGAAACAGCTCGTGAAGAGAGTTCCAGGGATTGGTGAGTGTCAGTGAACAAGCAGCGATGCTTCAACAGGGGCATTCGGACTTGCATTTTCATGCTTGCTTTGCAGGTTAAATAAAAGCTCACAAAACAAGTTGCGACAATTAATGAGTGGCAACGAACAGAGTTGGAGCACTTGAACCGCAGGGTTGGTTTGCGTCAGTGAGCTAGGGATTCGAAAGCAGTTATGTGTGCTAGCTGGGTTGTAAGAGTTTGTATAGTGAATTCTGGAGGTTAGCAAGCACCAGGAAACAAGAGATGATGACCTCAATGGACGTATTATGCCTGCAAAATGAAAGAGCACATTAAGTGAGCTCAGTGTGTGCCAGCGAGTAGGAGGCCTCCTGATTTGTAAAGTGAGTTACATGGTTGGTGAGCAGGGGGCGGAGTGCAATAGTGATTTTAAAAATATTTTTCGCTTTTATATATTCTAAAAAAAATTGTTGTGGTGTTATGATATAATTATTAGAGCATTTTTCATTACATATATATTATTTTTCAGCTTACCAAGGAAAACAGACATGGAACGTAAAATAGAGATAGTTCAGTTTGCAAGCAGAACACGACAACTATTTATCAGACTCCTAGCTTTAGTGAAGTGGGCTGCTAGTGCTTCTAAAGTTGAAAAATGTGCAGTACGTATAACATTTGGAATTTTGTATTTTATTAGCGTTCCTGTTAGGCTTTTTTTCTGGTAGGGGGTGTGATGCCCTTTTTTAAAGTGGAAAAATTTACTCTGCCTTTTTTTAAAACTTAAGAACTCACCCTACCCTTTTTTTAAACAAAATAATTCCTGTTTTTTCCCCCATCCATCTTTTTTTTCTATGTTAAGTTTTCTACACAGAAGTAGAGGCGAGTCTTAAATTTTGAAAGCGAGCACTGGGGGGGGGGGGGGGTCATACCTAATAGCTATTTGGTCGTACTGTTATCTTGCTTCACAGTGCAATCCTTCCAGACAAGCTATTTCCCATGCAGCCACCATATTCTCATGTTTCTTGCCAAACAAATACCTATCATAATGCTGATGAACTATCTCCTCCTCCTTTGTGCATGTAAATAGGAGAAAGTATTTAGGAAATAAGTGTTGAGGGCCCTGACCAGAATCTTCCTGAGAGAGTAGGATGGATTTTAAATTCTGCCACTGCTGTTTTATTCAATATACAGATATGCCAATTACTACAGGTTCTCCTTAGTTTCTATGGGAAATGTCTTCATACTACTGATTACGTAATTTCATAGTTTTTTACAGAAAATTGTCTGCTGTACGGCTAATAGGCTAATGTAAATTTACCACCGCATGCACAGTAATACTAATTAAATCAACATAACAATGGGGATTTATGGCCATATGTAATATAAATTAAGATCACAATAAGTTTTTTTATGGAAGGAATAAATATGCTTAAAAAATTGTCTAATTCGGTGTAAATAGCTAAACAGTTATTTTAAAATAATTTTCATATAAACAGTTCGATTGGTCACTTCAGTTCATATTCTCGTGAATTACTAAGAGTCCATTATTATTTTCCTCCAAGCATCTCCATATTCTAAATATTGCATATTATATTGACTAAACTAGGTTATTTTCATATTCTTTTTCATATTCATATTTTTTCATATTAAACCATTTCGGCAGGGATATTAAATTGATATATTCGCATCTTTTAATACATTGTTATATTTAAGATTAATATTTGCTATCTTTAGTGAAAATTTGTTTTACCAAATGTAAATGTTTGTTTTCTGTATAAAGTAATTTTCACTGAGTAAAAACTTGTATGTAAATATACTTATATTAATGTATATACATATGCTTAAATAATTTTGTATATAAATTTTTGTGTTATGTATATTTCATTTTTTAACCTGACTGCAGAAAATGTCTTAAAACTACTGATAATTTCCTTCTTCACTACTGAAATCTTCATCAATTGGTTGACGTCTCTAAATATATATTAGGGTAGTTCTTAAAAGACATGTTTTTTTTCTTTTTATACTTTTATTGTCTCACCCTCTAAAATTGCTTACTTTGTACAAAAAACACAATAGTTAAAATTTATTTTTAATTTAAAAGGAGCTCAAATTGCTCAAAGTTTAATGTTTTCAATTAATTAAAAACAAAATTTAAAAAAATAAAAAGTTTCTAATCATGTTCTGCCTTGAATGGGCCATGAATCAGAGTTTGTCTTCAGCTATCTGGATAAGCTTGGCTATGCTCCTTAATGACTTACATTAAGAACTGTAAATGAGGTTCATCTTTTGGTTGATAATTTACTGAACTCTTGGATAAGAGCAATACCATGTTCTGCATGATTATTTACAGCTGCCATAGTTTTCACAATTTTTAAAGATTGAAAATCTTCTCGATTTTTCCATGTAATCAGGCCAACGAAAAAATCCATCTGGAAGTTCCATCTGTTTTAACAGTATAATTTATCATTTTGTTACAAAATCGTCAATTTGTTTTCTTCCCGAAATGATTTAAGATCAGTCTTAATGCACTTTGGAGAATCCCTGTGTAAATTCACTTCTTGCATAACTTTAAATATACGTTGTTTTGTAAGAAGAAGCACATCACTACTAATGCTATAAGATCTTTTGATAAGTACCAGAGATGCTTTGCTAGAGCGGATAATCCCATTCATATATCAAAAACTGTCCTTATAATTAATCTCATAATAGGAATATGACATGCCATGTATAGAAGTTCTTTTCTAAGCTTTTTCTCTAGAAGAACACAGATACCATTAGTTTGACCTGTGTTTGAGATTGTTGTGTCGTAAAACATTGCGTGAACTTTGGAATATAGTTGTAATTATATATGTATTTATGGAGGGGCAAGTCATCTTTGTTTTATACATTCCTTCATTTTAACAAATTTATCTGTCTCTAAATTATTTGAAAGTTTAATCATGCTCATTTTTATGATTTTCCTTTTTGCTTTTAGAACATAATGGCATTTTTGGATAAGCAATCAATGTTGTTCATAGAAATGGCTGATATGCTAGCTGTTATGTCAAGAGAAACTTTAGTCAATGCTAGGTAACATACTTATTTATCCACTAACATATTGATTTATTAAGTATTTTACTCCTGTTATTAATTTTCAATAAATTGCTGGTATTTGTAAAATTATCATGCTTTCTCCTAAAAAGGAAACTGTTTAAATGTACAAAAGAACACCCAATGAAGCAAAATAGATATTGTAAAACACCTCGAAGATTAAATATGAAAACGTTATAAGAATACTGTATTATGAAATCAATGAAATTTTAGTCATTAACCCTTTCGCGACGAACGGCACGCCCAGGTGCCAGCTGCGAGTTTGCATTCAAGGACGAACGGCACGCCCACAGGCCGGAGGAAATTTTACCCTAAAGGACGACTGGCACGTATTGGTGTTTCTACGTGGAACGTTTTAATTTGAATGTATTTGTCTCCTAGATGGCGTTAAATGCCCGTGGAAGCAACTTAAATGTATTTTGTAGATGTTTGACCTTGGCACAAGGAGAATCCAATGAATTATTTCTCCATTTGGAGCGGTGAAACACATGGTTTTGTAAAGTAAACAGAGCACTTCTCGTAGTATCAACAATTTTATAATTGAGTTCCGGGTCTCGTTCTGATTTTGTCTTTTATTGATTTCGTTGTTGAATTAGAGGAATATAAGAGAGTTTTTTTTTGAGTGGGTGGGGGAGGGGGGGGGGGTAAAGGAATGTGCGGCAATGAAATGATTAGGTTATTTATGTTCTCATGGAAAGGAAGGCTGGGATTTCGTTAATATATCCCATTGAAAAGGTCCAGATATGGAATAAAAATATATAAATCGTCAGAATCGGAATGAGGCCATAAATGGAATTTCCTTGTGTATACTGGAAAGGACACGGGATTATCAAGCTCTGATGGTGGGTATGGAGAACGCGTTGTGAAAACATTTCTAAGTGAACTTTTAGGAAAAGGATATACTCTGTATTTGGATAAATTTTTTACCTCTCCTGTACTTGCAAAGTATTTGTGGTCTAAGAATACGCATGTATGTGGTACAGTTTTAAAAAATCGGAAGGACATGCCAAAGAATTATCCATCTGTACCTAAAACATATATACACGAAAATTTTTAATATTTTGATAAAAGAAAATTTGTATAAAAAATATACAGCAAATAGAAAATAAGTATTTCCTTTCTTCCTGAAAAAAGTAGAATGCTGTGTTGAACGGGTGATTTTTAGTGAATTTTTTTCGAGAGTTAGGCTTAACGCAAAAAAATAGCCGTCTTTTGGGCACATTTCGGAAACAAAGCGCTTCGTTCTTTGGGCCACGGTAGTTTCGGAATGCCGCCGTCCCGAAAGGGTTAAGGAAAGATTAATTGTTGGGGGGGGGGGGGGGGGAGAGACAGGACAGCAGTCCATAAGAAATAATACTAATTAAGAAAATAATAAAATAATGATAGATAAAGGCAATAATGTGCAAAATCATCAGGATGTGCATGCACTCCTTTGCTAGCTAAATCAGTTCTTTTCTTTTTTCACCTTGTTATGAGCAGAAGTTATTTATATACATGCAATATCTTATTTTGTAATGCTGGGGGAAGATCAAAATAAATACTGACACGTGGGAGCAGATTGAAGAGGAAGAGTTATTTAATTAGAATGGTTGGAGAACATTTCATAGATGTAAATAAATATGTTCAAATGATGATTAGCTGTGTCAGTGGTAAAAAATGGTGATCTAAACATGAAAATAACCTAGTTGAAGAAATCTTTTCTGGATGAAAAGTAGTTTTGAAGGAAATATGTTTTTTAGTTCTCAGAAAGGGCACAACACCTCATTTGTAGACAAAGAAACTACAATTTTTTTGCCATAACCAAATTCATTAGGCTCAGACTTTTAAAAGTATTTTATGTCTTGATGTAAGAATAATTACTGAAATGTATTGGAAAAGGAGACTCATTCAAAATCCATTCCATTTTTCTACATAGAGAATGGATGATAAATCACATTTTGTATCTGTAAGCAGCAAAATTCGTTCTGCAGCTGTTCGTGAAAGTTAGTCACCTAGGATCACATTTCTCATGTACTTCAAAAATTTTAAAATAGTTCTTAAAAAGAAATTTGTAAAATTTCATGTTCTTGGAAAAGATTTTTTACAGGCTATTACATCCTGTCGGCTTTTAAATGTAACATAATTTTTTAATGTTAATCCTTGACATATTTAAAGTAGTAAAGAATTCAGATAGTCTAAATGGAGTCACACATTCACTGAGTTGACTGGTCACAAACTTTCAATAAGAATTTCCTGTTGTCCTTTCGGAACTGCGAGTTGAAGATTCACTTTTTTACATAATTTGAAGTATTAAACAATTACATCAACAAAAATGGGACTTATGCCCCATGATTTGGGAGCATGCAAAGCATATGCTATAGAATTGGAAATCAGACTCAAAGTGGCTGAAGCATTGATTGTTAGAAATTTCTAGAAAGAGATATATGGGTATAATCAAAATGTTCTGTATCATTTAAGTGACACAGTTATGATTTCAAATCACATGATATGAAATCATGAGGTTATAAATCAGCATTATAGGAAAAAAGGAATCTTAAATATTATATTTTATGGACATGTTATTTTGTTCTGCAGAGACTGCTGCATTGCCAGCTATAATTTAATGTGGTGATTAGCTCCAAGTTTAGTAGAAGTAATAAATACACAATACAAAGTGGTGGAAGAATGAATAACATTTATTACTTAGATTTAGCCTCTGGCATGTTGCCTAGCTTGGGCATATGGCTTAAAAGAATTATGAATAAATATGAATTTGAAAAGGGGCAGTTTTAAAATTATATTACGCGCACACACACACATATATATATATATATATTTGTAATAATTTTATTCAGCTTGTAATATTATCAAATACTTAAGACTCATCCTCTATCAAATTCAAATATATATACATACATACTGTAATGTACTATGTTATATTTAAAATTCGATTATGTGGCAATTCTGTGTTTCCTCCTTGGTGAAACAATTAGTGCACATTCAAGAGAAATTATGTTTGACTTTTAAAAATTTTGTTTTGTTTTCCATGTTACTATATTTCAATACGTACAGGGGTTCTGGATTTTTCATTACTTTTGCCAACCTATTCGCTGAATGAAATTTTTTTTTACCAAATAGAGTTTTTATTTGCCAAATTTTATTTTGATTTTTCATTTTAAAAAATTGGATTTGATTTATAAATTCTCAAATTTCAAAGATCATTGTTTTGGAAAAGACATACTGTAGTATGCCATGACTTTTAATTTTGTCATCACCAAATCTTTTTTTAATTGCCAAATTGAATTTTCTTTCGCATAAAGCAATACTGGCGATCAACAGTGTAACCTTTGTATCAAGAAATATATCAAAACAATTAGTGTTAAAAATTATACAGAGATTTTATAAATGAAATCGAATGAATCAATGGCTTCATAACCAAGGTTAAAGATAAAGTTTTATTCAGAATGTAAAGCATAAATTGAAAAACAATTATTAAAGGCGCAATTAAAATAAGCAATGAAAGAGGCTTTTTTTAAAATGAAATGGGTGAGAAAAATTAGTAGCAATAAAGGAATTAGAAAAAGTAGGCTTATGAAACACAGAAATATGAAAATCCTTAATGTTGTATAAGATGAGAATGTCCAAAAAAGGCAAAGAACAATTAGATTCATGCTTAACAGTAAAATTAATAGTAGGATAAAAATTATTAACATTGTCTAAAACAGGGGTCTCCAAACTACGGCCTGCGAGCACCACCAATCCGGCCCGCAGTAGCGTGCCGGACATGCCAGGTATCCGGCCCGTCAGAGTTTATTTTGATTACATTGTAAAATTTATAATGTAAGTAAATCATACAAAATAATAATCAGATGTTTTTATTTAACGACCAATTAAGAAACACATTAACTGACATACATAATGAAATTGAACATTTTAACTGTAATTAATGATATGAGATTTATCCTAAAAACTTACAATAAGTGACATACATAGGTAATTTACATAATGAAATTAAACATTATAATTATGATTAATGAGATTTATGTAGCTGTAACTTTCCACTGACAATTGTTTGCAGTTGTGGATCAAGTTTACTAGTGGAAATTATCAGCAGTGACTTAAAATGCTGATCAGTTAATTTGGATCTGTGAATATTTTTTGTATATTTCATTTTGTTTTCTCACACAGATAAGTAGTGCCGAAAGAGGAAAAAAAGCCACGAGTAAATTTATGCAATATTCTCACACTGTTCAGCATTTACTTTCTTAAACAACAATTGCTGAGATTTCAACCCGCTTTTCAAAGATTCATATTTTTTTAACCGTAGGCTTCCTGTAAATTTGGAGTTATTCTGGGAATATTTAGTCTCATAATGACGTTTTATATTGTATTTTTTGAGGACTGATATTGTTTCATTGTAAATTATACACATTGCCTTATTACTTGACTCAATCACGAAATATTGATATCCCCCATTGCTTTTTAAATATTCTGCACTCTTGGCCCTTGGGACTTAGTGGAGGAGTCAGTGTGGCCCTTATGCTAAAAAGTTTGGCGACCCCTGGTCTAAAAGAATAAGGAGATCATTTAAATCATTGTTCCAAATAACAAAAACATCATCCACATAATGGCGCCATAGAATCGGTTTAAGGGGTAAAGAAGGCAAAATCTCATTCTCGAGCTCTTGCAAAACTGCCGCAGCTAAAATGCCAGACAATGAGCTACCTATAAGAGCACTAGAGGTTTGCAAAAAAATGTCATTATAGAAACCAAAATCATTGGTCTCCGCTACCAGGTTTAATGCAGAAGTTATTACGTCAATAGAAGGAATAGAATAATTATGAAATTTGAGCTTTTTCAATAATACTAATAGCAGTAGAAATAGGAACATTAGGGAAAAGGAAAACAACGTCAAAGCTATAGAAGGTACAAAATTAGTACTAAAAGCATGATTAATAAATTTTTCAGTAGAATTAACAGAAAATAAGAATGAGTACTGAAAAAATGTTTCAGAAAACTAGCTAAGTCTTTTTTTAAAAAGTAAGTCAGACCATTACACTTAAAACGCTATGGGATCATAGGCTGGTTATTCTTATGGAGCTTAATTTGACTAAAAATTTGAGGTAATTGATGGGAGGTATGATAAACAGCAGATTTAATTGTGGGTGGGAAATTAAGTAAATTTTTAAGTTTAACAATGCGGGAGGTGATAACAGCAATGGGAAACTTTTTAACTGGTTTACCAGCCATCTCGGTAATACACTTCCGCATTGAATCAACCTAGTCATCAGTATTGACAAGCACAAGTTGTTTAGTTTTATTTCCAGGCAAAAGTATTAATTCTGAACAAGATTTGAGTTATTTATTTCGGCCATTTCAACATGAAATTAACAATTAAATTTATTTTTATTATTATTCTTCTGAAAAGTAGACATGGAATGGTACATAAGAAAACGGTCTCTTTCTTTATAGGAATGAGCAATATGGGTCAAAGCATCTTCCACAGGGGGAAATCAAATCAATAGAAACGAAATTAGCAGGGGGTTAGGCAAATTTAGGGCCAAGCTCAAGGGCAGTAAGTACGTTGAATGAGTAAAACAACAACAGAAGAATGGTTAACAAATGGAAAAGGTGTAGGAGAAATAAGTGGGGGTAAAACTCAAGCTTAAGGTCCAGAATGTCAAAGTGGGAATATTTAAAAATAAGATGGCAGGTAAAGAATTGAATATTACTAGACAAAGTGTTGGTAGAGATTGGGTTGTGAACAAACAACATTAGATGAATTATAAAACTGAAAATCTTTGTGTGGATTACTAAAAGTATGGGATCGATTAATCCAAAGAGCTATCTTATTACAGGGTGCATACAGGTGCTTGAAAATTGGGAAAGTACTTGATGACCATTTTCAAGGCCTTAGTACTTGAAATTTCCAATTTTCTTAGTTAAGTCCTTGAAAGTCCTTAAAAAAGAGAGGGTTGAAAATGTTTCTTGTATCTGCAGCATTGTGTTTTTTTCCAAGACATTCTGCTTTCTCAGGAAATTTCCCTAGTGGTTTCGTTGTTCCCCAAATATTTCCAAAGCAACATCTTTTTTTTCCCCAAAAATTTCTTCAACAATAAGCAATAAAATTAGTTTGCGATTAATTTTACCTTACAAAAGCGCTTACAACTTCATAATGATGAGTTGATTGACCTCCTTGAAAAAAAAATTATATGGTACTTGAAAGTCTTTGAAAAGTGCTTGACATTTTTTTAAGAGTGTACTCACCTTGAATGATGAACCTTATTACTATTGCGAACATGGGCTAATCCCAAGTGCATATATTAAAAAAAGGCATAAAAAATGGTGGGATGGGCACATGAAGCAAATTCACAGTACTAGAAATAACAAGTGCACTTACAAAAACTAAGCTTAATCCGTAATTTGCGAATGGCATGGCAAAGAAGCTTAAATTCTGCAAAATAAATAATCCCACCACATTTCGTCTTAAAAAGCCTCTTTCATTGTTTATTTGAATTGTGCCTTTAATACTTGTTCTTCAATTTCTGCTTTACATTCTGAATTAAACTTATCTTTAACCTTGGTTATGAATTCACCTATTCGTTCGATTTGATTTATAAAATCTCTTCCTCTATTCATTCTAAAGTTATTTATCTTAAAACTAATCTTGCTCCTTCTAACATTTTGTGGTATAAATTGAGTATTCATTTCTAACCTGTGATCTTTCGTCCTCTTCACCATTTTTGCTCTGAATTTAAGTTTAAACATGACCATGCCACTGGTTTTTCATTAATTAGTCGTATCTGTACAAACAAATTTAAGGATAAAAGTAATTTTTTGAGTCAGGCTGGGGTATAAGTTATCCCTTCCTTTTATCTCCTGATAATAATTATAAGTCTTATATTGGTAGTACAAAACATACTGTAGGTATTCGTTTGTCTGAATATGCTCGTGATATTAAAAATAATAAACTGTCCACCGCTTTTATAATTAGTTAATAATGATACATTTAACCCTAATTTGTATAAAGCATTTCTTTTAATTAGTTGCAATAATCCCCGCAATATTGTACTAATTGAATCCCTTTTTATTTATATTTATCAAGATTCTATTTGTAACTTTGATCCCATTCAATTCCTTAGTTTTGCTTGGTGTCTTGTTCTCAACTTTTTGCATGTTAAATGATTATATGATTTTCTGGAAATCTAGAGTTTTACCACTAGTGTTATGTTTATGTATTGGCCTGATCTATTTATGTACTTTGATTTGAAAATGAATTGAATTGTTTTTGTTTGAAATTTATATACTTGTAATTGTAGTATCGATTTTGCCATATGCAAATTTATATTTACGATTTCTAGTTGTATAAAAGCTCATATTTGCCAATTCTTTAATATTGCCACTGATGATGGACACTATGTTATCTGAAAGCGCTTTGGCATTTTCAAATATTTTTCACGTATGTCATTGATGGTGTAGTAATAAAGATGGTTTACAATATTTGTGGTCTTTGCTGGAAATACCTATAATATACATTACAGATGCATAATAAATCAGAATATATATCCATATAATACACAGAATAGAAAGTTTCTCTATATTAAGAACCATAAAAGATCATATGACCATTTATGATGATTTGTTTGATTAAGGATGTTTTAACAATTAATTTTGCATGAGTTGCCATATTAAAAAAAAACTTACATTATGCTATTAAAAGTATATCACTGCAGGTGAACATACATTTTATATTGTTAAAATTATGGAAATCATAATTAGAGTGCACTTGCTGTAATATTTGAAAGAAATACCATACTTTTTAATACATTGAATTTGAAGACCACAGAAACTGTTTCATACAGATCCAATTCAATCTTTGTTGATAAAAATTCTGAAATACTACACAAATTGAATGAAAATATAATATATTGATATAATGCTGTTTATGTGGTGGCCTGTGAAAAAATTTATGAACTGGAATTGTCAAACATAGCATGCTTAAAAAATTTTTTTTAGTAATTTAAATTTCTAAACATCTTTGCCCACTTTTCAACAGTTTAAATTTCAAAGTTTTGAAATGATTTGTTTTTTCCGAAATGCTTTATGTTGTAGATTAGTAGAAATAAAATAAAAAGTGTTTGCCATTGCTCAGAATTATAGTTGATTTTCATTTAAGCAATTCCATTAAGTTTTTTCATTGGCAATAATAGTTTGTGACAATATTGCTTCAAAAAATCATTCATTGTTATTAATTCTAACATCCCCTAGGCTGCCCAGCTTTCATCTTCCTTGTGCTGTTGAAGTTTTAACTCTTGGAACCTATTCTCGTTTGCCTACTTGTATTCGAGTAAGTTATGTTTATTTATATTTGAGTCTTGACATCTGTATACATTTTACAAGTCAAATTTTAAATTTATAGAAGGAATTGAATTATACTTGAAATATATAACTAATGGCATTAATTTGCAGGATAAGATTGTGCCTCCTGACCCTATCACACCAGCTGAAAAAAGAAGTACATTATTGCGGTTAAATCAGATAATTCAGTACAGACTTGTTTCTTCAGAATTGCCACCACAAATGAGGAATCTCACTATAGGTATGGCATTCAGAATTTAGTTCTAGTGTTATTTATTCAAATTTTCTCTTTAGATGCCAATACATGATCAATTCTAGAATGATACCGTGCATGCCATTTTATGTATAGTGAGAGTTAACTACACATGTATCGCATCAGATCCTTCAGTACCAAGCTGCTGCACCACTTAGTCTCTTAAGTCTCAACTGTAAAAATGTGTACAGTGAAATTGTGCAAAGAATAGACTAAAAATATCATAATGTACTTGCAAATGCAGGAATGATGCAGAGTCTCTACATGGGTAGTTTTAGCACTTCATTCCAAAAAGATCCAACATGTTGAATTCATTTCTGGTATGAAGTTATGTTCAGCATGAAAGGGCCTACACTGTTAGTTTTTGAATGGACAGTTGGACTGACACTTTTGATCTCATTCTTAGAATTTTGGGTACCTTTAGATTCATGTAGCAATAAGTGCATAACTCATTTGTGAAGTCATCTATTATTAGCATTTGTACCAACTTTCACAATTAAGATAATTTTATCATATTTTATAATTCTAATGATTTTTTAAAATGTATAAAAATTATATTTCTCCAAGTGATTTAAATAAAAATTTTGCTTGCTTTCAATGTAAATGATGCCTATATTTGACCACTATGAGCACATCATTTACCCTCATCTTGAAATTAATGTGTATAATAAACATGT